>VTFQ01000008.1:4986314-5413814 GCA_036281575.1 Ancherythroculter nigrocauda | reverse complement strand
ACATTTAAAGACAAAAACTATTTCTGCAATGCAATTAAAGGATTAGTTCACTTCTGAATGAAAAAACGGAACTGGCGCCGCGTTCGTTCTGTAAGTAGAATAGGGAAGGCGTAAGCTTTTTGAAGAATACCGAAAGCAGAAGCACTTGCAAGGCGAATTTTTTTTTTAAGAAAATGACCGATCGTTTCTCTAGATAATAAGACCCTTATTCCTCGTCTGGTATCGTTTAAAGCCCTTTGAAGCTGCACTGAAACTAATTTTGACATTCAACCGTTTGGGCTCCATTGAAGTCCACTATAAGGAGAATAATCCTGGAATGATTTCATCAAAAACCTTAATTTCTTTTTGACTGAAGAAAGAAAGACATGAACATCTTGGATGACATGGGGGTGAGTAAATTATCAGGAAATTTTATTTCAAAGTGGACTAATCCTTTAATATTTATTTGACATAAAATGTACTGAAATAATTAGAAATAAATAATTTGAAAAATATATATCAACTAATTCATAAATATGGATGGATGGACCAAAATCCCATAAGGAGATCTGACATTTAATCTTTTTTATATTTCCGAAGAAAACCTTAGTTTTGCTTGCCATGATGTAGGTAGGTAATTTTTTGTCTAAAGACCCACTGACAACTAAAAACAAACAAATAAGGTGCAATATGAAATTAATTATGCTGGGCTTTAACTGTGAGGGTGAGTTACCACAGTATAAACCCTCTTCAGAGTTCTGTGTGTGTGTCATTTACTTCTTTCTCATTCATCCATGTTTCTTTATTAAAACTTCAAACAGTCCCGCCCACTGAAAGCTGCATGGATTTTCATAAATATGACACACAGGACATAAAAGGTCTCTGTGACAAAAGCGAAAGTACCCAGTGAATTTAGAAATCAAACTTTTGACATTGGCATTGTACTATAAAAATAACCTGTACGTTTCAGAACTCAATTTCCCCAGTCCAAAAACAACGTTTATTGAAACCAAGCTGCCAAAACAACTTGTTTTGGATTTTGTCACATTATGATAGTGTGAAGAAAGACCGCCTCTGCAGAAGAAGATCAACGCCGCCTACTTCATCATTGCCTCTTTAGCCCCGCCCACCCATTAGCCCATATCATGTCGTAGTAAATAAATAGAGACGCAAACACAGGATTTCTCCAGCAACAAAATGATAGAGATGTCTCTGAGGATTACAAGACGTTTTGCAGTGCCAATTTGTGGAAAAACAGTCTTTGCATCACCTTCCTTGTGATCATACCATTAAGAAAGTGTTTAAAAACTAAAACTTTATTTTAACAAAGTTCCAGATCGCATCAGTAAGACACTGTTTGTTTGCTTCATTTTACTTCCGATTCATTTTTAAACAAGACGCCTAAAATAAAAGATGATGCAGTGCCGACTATATTAGATCCGACAGCAATGTCACAACACACTAGTGTGAGTAACAATGTTTTTACCATGTCTGTTTGAGTATTTATACTACAGTCAAACTGTGAATAGTTGTGATTTGCTGTTCTCTCCTTTACTTCAGCATTTATTGGGTTAATGCATTGGATTATCGGATACACGATTATCGGAGAACGCTTCTTTTGTTTTTTTGATCGAGCTATTCCCTGTAATCCTGAATAAAAGCTTCAGTGAGCGAATCTTGTTTTCTCATCAGTAAGACATTACAACACGTTTCATTTTATTTAAAACACGACACTCCAAATGACATTATATACGTTTTTCACTTTATCAAAAAGAACACGTAAAAAAATGATTCTAGCTGCTTGCTCAGTTTATTTAAATAAAATAAGCTGAACCAACACAAATCTTTAGTTTTTTACTTAATTGTCATTTGCACTCAATTGTATTATGTTAAATGAAATTAAATTTGCAAATTGTTAGGTTAACCTAAACCATTTGTGTTTGGACTACACAAATCATTTATGTTGCACTGATTGAAACTGGGCAGTGGATTTCTAGTTCCCAGCATGCTTTGCGTAGGGATAGATCGGGACAGTAAATGTTGAAATTAAGTGCCTTTTTTATGCGTTTTTTAGGAAAGGGAAATACCTTTTAAAGTTTGACGTTCAGTTATATTTGACATTTCAAAGAGTTTATGTTATGTCGATTTTTATGAGGTTACCATTATACTGAAGTGTAGACCTTGTGGTTAGGCTATGGGTGGCTACATGAAATACATTTATGTTGTTCTCAACAAGCTTCTGTTCTCCAACAAAGGAATTCTTATTGGCTGCTTTTTCTGCAGAAAGCTGAACTCTATTGATGCGTCTAATTTTTTATTGATCATTTGTTGGTAAAGGGTGAGAGACCTGGAGAGCCACATGATATTTGTTCAAAGAGTGCTAGTGTGTTGTGGCTGGTTGCCATGGCAATAGCCATGAGGTTTCTAGGTTGTTCAATAGATGGCTATTTACTGGTTCAAGTTTTTTTTAAACACCCTCAACTCTCTATGATATTCTCAAAGAACATATTCAGACTTACCTTACACATGCCGTAATCAGTGAGTTTGATGTGTCCCTCTGACTCCAGCAGAACATTGTCCAGTTTCAGGTCCCTGTAAATGATGCCACGCTCATGGAGGTAGTTCAGGGCAAGACTGATCTCTGCCGAGTAAAACCTGCCAGTGGAAAAAAACAAAAGAAAAAGTTAGTGACCTCATTTGTGTTTCTGTTCCTGTGGTGTGTCATTCAGACTAACGTCAGTTCCAACCAAGACAGGCTGTTCATTAACGCTGAACTGTGTTACACACTACATCCTCATACCTGGCATGCTCTTCCGGAAGTTTTCTCTGTCGCTGCATGTGGAACATGAGATCCCCTCCATTCACATACTCAATTACAAAGAATAGCCTGTGAAAGAAAAGCATTAAATAATCATCAGCCTTCAGCAGACATACAAAACAGTTTACACTAAACTGAAGGGCTAAACAATAAGAATGGCCAGAGGACCAATATAAGAGCGGTTTGGGGCGGAAGTTGCTAATGAAAGACGAGCGCGACACACACCTCGAGATCAGTGGAGCTTTTATTATACCACATGAGTGTTTCCGCTTCTTCCGGTCATGAGTATGTGAGGTAACGCACCGCTGTTTATCATATTAGATACATTTGTGTATTGAAAGTTGTTATAATGCTACTGTGCGTTCGCTTGGTGGCTACTATGAGACTATTGTTGGACACTGCAGTAAGATCAATATTAGGCAAGGTAAAACATGGTACTGGTTAAAATTGCTTATTTCTCTGGATTTAAACATTGTTGGAAATATTTGGGATAATGTAAGTATACAAAATATATAATATTGTTGTAGTGGTTTTTGGATATTTTAATCCAAAAATCTTACATATTGCACCTTTAACTGTTTATTAGTAATTAGTTATTATATAAATCTATCAAATAAATGAGAAAAGCAATCTAGAAAAGAAAACCTAGAAAATCAAAGAAATAAAAAATCCCTTTTAAAGACAAAAATGGTGGTGCCAATGAAAAATTGTTGGGGAAGTGGGGGGAAAATCCCTTACTGTTGAGCTCTAAACTGTTATGCATCCATCTATTGACTGGGAAAACAAATTGCTGCTTAAAATTCATAATACAATATAATAATTTATTCTTGGAGTCCTGATGATCTAAAAGTGCGAGTACAGACAGACCTGCTCTCCGTCTGGAAGCAGGAGTGAAGTCCCACCAAGAAGGGATGGTTGGAAGCCTGCTCAAACACGTGCTTTTCTGTCTGAACCCAGTCAATATCCTGAAAAACAAGAAAGCGAAGAACAAACAAAACACACACACACAAAAATCAATCTCCCATTGAAAAGCAGAGCATTCTTTCTGTCAGTACGGGAAACATTTGGAAGGACATTCAGGACTGTATTGAGTAAAGGCTCCTCACAAGGCTAAAAACTGATAAAGATTTAAAAGACGGGGGCACTAGGTCTTCCCAAGGAGCTGCTCCTGGATGTGAGGAGACTCACAATGGACAGATACAGAGTGAAAAGCTAGGACCTTTCATTGACAGCCTGGTAAAAATACCTCTGACCGTGAGACACGCTTAAAGAAGCACTGCGGGGCCAGTAGAGCACAGCTGCCATTATTGACCATTAGCTGCTGCTGTCAATTCATCACACAAGGCTAAAGTGCATCTAATCAACGTTAAATGCCCACTTCATCAACATCTAATCATCTGTATGCGTGTACATCAACACATCCTGGAAAGATTAGAGTCAGAGTCTGGGATGTGGTTTATTTGAACTCGGTATGGTTCACAAGGGTTATGAATGCAATCTGACAATTTATATAATGACATATCAGTGGCATCTTTGTATGAAATGTGAAATGTCACCTCATCATCGTTCACCAGCTCCTTCTTCACCACCTTCATGGCGTAGATGCGTTCTGTCTTTTTGAGACGCACCAGCAGCACCTTGGCGTAGCTGCCCCTGCCGATCACTCGGAGCAGGTCAAAGTCTGTAAGCCCCAAACTGGACACAGCCTTCCCTGATTCCCGACTGCCCACAGCCTGAGGGATGGATGAGATACCATTAATATATATATATATATATATATATATATATATATATATATATATATATATATATATATATATATGGGGACACTTTAGTTTAGGGTCCAATTCTCACCATTAAGCAGTTGTTTATTAGCATGCATATTACTAATATATGAATATTGGCTGTTTATTAGTACTTATAAAAGCACATATATATGAAGAGTTCAGATGCAAAAGCCACTAAAAACCACCTCTGTTAAAAATGAAAATGATATTGAGCGAATTCTCTCCGCACATAGTATACGTTCATCAAATACTTTTGCTTCAAATCCACTAAATCCCAGCATCAGCTCATTCAGAAATACCAGTTCATTGGCAGAAACCATTAAACGCCACTTCCCTTTGTCAGCAAATGCCACAGAAGTCCACAGAAGAACCAATCGAAAGACACAAATCAAATCATACGATTTCAAGATGAATGACAGCATGCGTATGAGCCGGCTTTCAATTGCCGAGCTGCAAGTTATCATCATGTTTTGTCCATCGTTACAGTGGCAATGACAGGATTTCGCGAGTAGCAAGTAAACACAACAGTGAACAGCTGTAAAACTGACTGATTTTACTATGTCTTGTTGTCCAGAGTTGGACTCAAGAGGTTTTTGCAAAAAAAAAAAAGCACACATGGACGTAGCTGGTTTTGCAGCAAAAGACAGTCAAATTTGTTAAATACCATTGAATTGACTAAAGCGACATTTTTAAAAATAAGGCATTTCAATAACTGACTAATGACCTTTTCATTGCCATTAAAGTGAAATCAATGAAGCTAAACATGAGCCTGGTAAAAAAATGCTCATTTAAAATATATATATGTGGTCAGAATGATTGGCACCCTTGGTAAATATAATCAAAGATGACTGTAAAAATAAATCTGCATTGTTTAGCCTTTTGATCTTTAATTGATCAAATTAGCAAAAATCTAATCTTTCATTGAAGGAAAAGAATTTATTTCACATCATGAAATAAATGTTTTTCTCCAAAACGCATTGGCCACAATTATCACACCCTCTTCTTTCTGGTTTACATCTATTAATGCTCTTCTCTGTCCTTTCCCTTTCGTTTGTCCCTCGTGCCGTATGATTTCCCATAACTGCGACAGAGCTACAGAAACACGAGCCCTTAATCAGATGCTAATGACCCTGATAGAAGGTTACTTTATTAGCTTCTCTAAAGGAAATCAATACGAATGGACCTTGTGCACACCCCCATTTTCTTCTCTGAATGACAACTCCAGCCTGATCATTGGTCTGAGAGTGTACTGAAAGCTCCTCTAATCTCACACACACAGTTTGTAATGGTCCAATTTACACCTGGTACTTACATTGATTTTGACCAATTCAATCAACAAGTAGAAAGTGTGATCTGATTGTTCAAATCACATGTAATAACACATTTGTCTACAACCGCGTTTGTGAGGTAAATGCTTTTCCACAATGGAAGAGTCAGCGAGAACATCAAACATGTAAGTGATTGGCTAAAGACAAAAAAGAACCGTCCCCCCATTCAACACGAGTCGAGTATACAATAATAACAATCATTACAAATTTTGGAAGATGGTTGGCACGTGTTGCGTTTTCAAATGCATGTTATAATCCAAACTCGCAGTGATCGCAGAGATGGAGTTTGTGGGAAGCAGAATTTAATAATTGTGAACTGATTAATTAATACTAGGAGTAAACAAGGCCAAACTGTCTTACCTCATGCTCCTCTCCCTCGTGATTGATACTTTCTGTTGAGTTCTTTTTGTCTAGAACTGGGAAACAACAAAGAGAAACAAGGAAAGTCATCACCCATTTATATTAATATACTTAATACAATCTGATTCACAAGCCTCTAAACCAAATCAGGCATTTTGATAAATAAAGCTCTTGAAAAAAACAGAGGGATTGAAATTTATCTGACCAGCACTGTAACTAAAGCCATGAGCCTATTCACGTCATTAATTCCAACAAACAAGCTTAATCTTGTGAGAAGACTCACGCCTGTAGGCTGCTCAATGCATCAATCTGTTTCAGTGCAAGCACATGCCTAATTACTAAAGGGAAAACATCAGCTTAGCCCATCCAGTCATTTAAAACCCCTCAAGATGAAAATCAGTGGCATCAATGAGCCGCTATAGATCTTAGTGAATCAATTTAGTGACTTAATGAATGCAGTAACTCAGATAAACATTGTTTAACACCTCTGAATTACAAGTTAGTTTTTAGTTAGTGATGCTGCTAACAACAAAACACAGGGCTTGAACAAAACACAAGGTTATCTACTTGACTTTTGATTTGTGTAAATGGATCTGTGGGCAGAATGTTTTTTATACGGTTATTTATGACCTTGTTCCAGGTAGAAAATCAGGGAAATTGTATGTTCAGTTTCAGAAAAGTAAAATATACCTTGAATATTTATGTTCTGACAAGAAAAGAAAAAAAAGATATTTGAAAAGTCTGGGCAAGGCACAAGAGGTTGATTATTCTGTGACCAGAGGCACTGTGAGTTGAGTTTCATCGAAATCTCCTTTTTTCTGAAAATTGATTTTATACTCTGCTCTTTAAGTTCAAAGGGGTAAGGAAAATGTAGTAAACAGAAATGATGCATGTGTAGTATATGACAAATACAGATGAGAGTCTATTGTACCTTGATCAGCGTGTTCTGATGGAGTGGACCCAGAATCGATTCTTCCAAGCACTGGGTCCTAGAAGAATAATAAGAAGATTAAAGCTAAAGATAGATTGAGATTCATAGTGTTATTAGCAGTAATAGCTAGGCCTGTTGCGATAATTAAATAACTGTCTAATCGCAGTTATTTGATCTAATGTGAAGGACAAAATAATATTTACACCTTTAAAGTTCATGAAAACTCATTTTCCCTCCGCTGTGGCTGTCAAATATTCTTAGTTCAGCATTCAAACAACGCGTCATGTTCGGTTAAGACAGTTAGCATGGTAAAACTATGTCCGATATGATATATTCCCATTATAATGCATGATCTGTAGATAAAGGGCTGGCTATATCTTGCTGGATTTTATTGCTTTATTTGTTTATTTGCCGTACTTGCTACCTAGTGTGTTGGATAATACAACACAAGGCATCAGATGCACAATAACTGGAATTTAAAAGCTACGAAAAAAAACAAATGATCAATAAACTGTTGGATAGAAAGGATTTGGGTGCTCAACATATCCTCTCTTTGTGCCGTGTTGCTTTAAGCACATCATTTTGCACCCAGGGATGCGCATAAGCGATTTCTGCCTCTCTGTTAAAGCGTTTCATATTATCATGCTTGTTCTGTCATAGTATCATATCTTGTTGCCCCATTAAAAAGCTGCACAACACATTTAAAATAAACTTCTTTTAATTTTAGATTATTTGTGTGCAAGTCTTAGGCACGTCAGTATTTTCAACCCCCAAAAACGTGTTTAAGCCAGTTATTTACATCTTATGCTGTAGTGTGTCAAAAGGAAATATTAGTTTACATTTCTAAACATTCATTTTGCCATTAATTGTAATAATCCAGTGAGATTTTTAAATGCACAGTAAGTCTGACAACAGCCAGTGCTCCATACGGAGATCTGATCTCACCATCATCAAATCCGTCTGTGATTACATGAAGAAACAGATGAAACTGAGACAAACTAAATCCAGATGAACTGTGGCCGTCGTCTCCAAGACGCTTGAAGAAACCGACCTGCAAAGATACCTGAAAAATGATGTGCAAGTGTACCTGGACAAAAGCTGTTTTAAAGGTGCCATCGAACGTTTTTTTACAAGATGTAATATAAGTCTAAGGTGTCCCCTGAATGTGTCTGTGAAGTTTCAGCTCAAAATACCCCATAGATTTTTTTAATTAATTTTTTTAACTGCCTATTTTGGGGCATCATTAAATATGCGCCGATTTATGCTGCTGCCCCTTTAATTATCGTGCTCTCCGCCCACGGAGCTCGCGCTTGCCTTAAACAGTGCATAAACAAAGTTTACACAGCTAATATAATCCTCAAATGGATCTTTCCAAAGTGTTCGTCATGCATGCGTCGGATTACGTGAGTATTGTATACTGTTATATTGTTTACATTTGATTCTGAATGAATTTGAGGCTGTGCTCCGTGGCTAACGGCTAATGCTACACTGTTGGAGAGATTTATAAAGAATGAAGTTGTGTTTATGAATTATACAGACTGCAAGTGTTTAAAAATGAAAATAGCGACAGCTCTCGTCTCCGTGAATACAGTAAGAAACGATGGTAACTTTAACCACATTTAACAGTACATTAGCAACATGCTAGCGAAACATTTAAAAAAGACAATTTACAAATATCACTAAAAATATCATGATATCATGGATCATGTCAGTTATTATTGCTCCATCTGCCATTTTTCGCTATTGTCCTTGCTTGCTTACCTAGTCTGATGATTCAGCTGTGCTGCTCCAGATGTTAATACTGCCTTGTCTAATGCCTTTCATAATGTTGGGAACATGGGCTGGCATATGCAAATATTGGGGGCGTACACCCCGACTGTTACGTAACAGTCGGTATTATGTTGAGATTCACCTGTTCTTTGGAGGTCTTTTAAACAAATGAGATTTATATAAGAAGGAGGAAACAATGGAGTTTGAGACTCACTGTATGTCATTTCCATGTACTGAACTCTTGTTATTTAACTATGCCAAGATGAATTCAATTTTTAATTCGAGGGCACCTTTAAACGCAAAGAGTGGTCACACCAAATATCGATTTCATTTAGTTAATAGAAGTTAATTGATAAAATCTATTTATAACAGTATTTTTGAAAGCATCCTCACTTTACAGCATTTTTACACAAGTGCCTAAAACTCCTCACAGTACTGTATCTTTGCAGGCAGGTTTCTTCAAGCGTCTTAGAGACACGGCCACAGTTCTCCTGGATTTAGTTTGTCTCAGTTTCATCTGTTTCTTCATGTAATCCAGACGGATTTGATGATGGTGAGATCAGATTTCAGTATGGAGCATACAAGCTGTTGTCAGACTCCTTGTGTATTAAAAAATCTCACTGGATTAATGGCAAAATGAATGTTTGGAAATCTAAACTGATACTTCCTACTGACACACTACAGCATAAGATGTAAATAACTGGCTTAAACCCTTTTTAGGGTTTACTGACGTGCCTAAGACTTTTGCACAGTAGTGTATATATATGAATGATATGTATGAAAAAATGCATGACAAAGCCCTAAACAGACAATTAATCAGCATAATCGCAATTATTTTTCAGTCAATTAATCATCAGCCAAATTTCATAATCGTGACAGCCCTAGTAATAGCATGTCTAATATATAGATCTACACAGAATCTGAAATTTGAACTACCTTATTTTAGCTACCAATAAGAATGTAGTACTCTCAGATCCATTTTATATTAAATTTATTCCACAGAAAATATGAAAGAAGGATGCAGATTACTCACCTGTATTACCTGTCTACCACACTCCACTGTGACCAATTTATGGCATTTCTTGTGAACCAGCAGTTTACAGTTTATGCACTTGTATCCCTGCCTGCCTAGGCCCCAGATACGATCTGTGCAGATGGCACAATGAGCACGCTGTAAAGAACAGAAGGAACAGGTACAATAAACCATACTGAACACAAAAAGTCACATGCATATAATTGAGACAAATTGTGTAACGCAACAGGTGCCAGAAACAACAAAAAGAGCAGTTTTGTACCCTATTAAAGCGCTTGGCCTGAAACGCATGTCCGTTGGCATAGTAAAGTTTCCTCCAGCGTCGAGCTCCACGACGGTAAATGGACTCTGAGTGCAATTAAGAGTCAATAATTAAATCTACTATTCATCAGTTAACACTCAATCGTTATAACTCAAAATGCACTATAAAGTGCAAAAATCCCAAACATTATGACCTAAATGACCATAATAAATAAATCACAAGAAAGATGCACATACTGTCTTCTCCAGGACAGGGCATGCCAGGCTTCTCAGGGACGCACGGAAACACTGTGGAGAGATGGACAGAGAGACTGTGAAAAAAGCTCTGACAAACAGCTCCAGTGACCTCTCTGTGACCTCTTCTCATCTGACAGTGGATAAGGACTTTGGGGTCAAAAAACAGAGTCTGTCCAGGCCTGTGTGAAGAGTGAGTATTGACGGACAGTCGGTTGGGGTCTTTTTCTGAAAGCCCTTGTGGCCAGACGTCTCCTCCTCAGCATGACTAATTCACTCACCCAGCAGGCAGTACAATGTATCTCTGTCAATCACTCCCTGAATCCTTTCTTTCCTGTCCACTAATGATCTAGTGACCTGTATGATGCCGCAGGGTGTGTTATAAATAAATAAATGTATGTACCTGAGTCAGAACATCAAAATGTGGTGCTTCGTCTGAGCTCATTAGCTCATGGGCTTAAAAGGATACGGGTGGTATAGTGTTATGACTGATTGTGTCTGATAAGACAAGTTTCCAGTGACAAACTGAATACAAAACCACCGTGCAATGTGACAGATGCAGACAATCAGAAGATACTTCATGTTTAAATGACTAGTTCACTTTCAAATGAAAATTACCCCAAGCTTTACTCACCCTCAAGCCATCCTAGGTGTATATGACTTTCTTCTTTCTGATGAACACAATCTGAGATATATTAATAAATATCCTGACGCATCCGAGCTTTATAATGGCAGTGAACGAGGATCAAAAAGTATGAGATGAGGAAAGTGCTTCCATCCATCATAAACGTACTCTACACGGCTCCGGGGGTTAATAAAGGCCTTCTGATGCGAAGCGTTTTTGTAAAAAAAAAAAAAAAAAAAAAATCCATATTTGACAAGTCATGAAGTAAAAAATCTAGCTTCCACCAGACCGCATTCTGTATTCAAATTACGGAAAAATGGAACTGGTGTTGCATCAGTTAAGCTTTTTCTGTAAGTTAGGGAATAGGGAAGGCCAAGGATGTAGCGAAAGTGTTTTGAACTGAGTTTTACACTTTCTTCGTATGTAGAATACGGAAGGTGGTCTGGCGGAAGATAGATATTCAACGTTGATCCCGCTCACTGCCATTATAAAGCTCGGATGTGTCAGGATATTTATTAATATTTCTCTGATTGTGTTCATCAGAAAGTCATATGCACCTAGGATGGCTTGAGGGTGAGTAAAGCTTGGGCTAATTTTCATTTGAACTAATCCTTTAAATGTACAAAATTTTTAATTAATGTACAAGATTTCACAGCAGCCAGGGCTTCCCAGCACAACACTGCAGAAACAGAAACCACGCGGCTGACAAAATGTAATTTTAACAGTAGTCACGGATTATAGCTCATTAATCTATCATTTGAACAGATCTGAACAATGGTAGGTTCCCTAGAGACAATTCATAGGGTATGGGAGGTTTCTCACTGCTGTACGATCTTAACAGCAACTTCTCTGTTCAGATCCTAATTCAGGATTGTGGGTAGTTCTTCACCGGTGCTTAGGCATATAAATTACTTTTTATTTTATTTTAACAGTGTAGAAATCACAATGGCAGATTTTACACAAGCATATAAAATCATAAAAAAAAAAAACCTACCTCACCCACCCTCGATATAAACTGACTCGATATTAAATTAGTTGGTAAGTATAAATCCTTTGGTTTAAACATTCTCATGTGAATAGACTCTTTATAGATTTGTTGTGTTTGTTTTATGTTTGAGAATAGACATTCTTTTCCTCACTGGAATTTCTTCCTCAACATTCTATTCTATGATTCAACATTCTAAGATTCTATGTCTGTCATGTGTACTTAAAGCCTGTCAATCAACATTAGAGCACCACCCTCAGGCTGAATAACGCCTCTGCCAAAGGTTTTCTGCATGTGTTCAGAGATTATAAAGCTTACAAAATGTTTATCATAGACTAGCGCTAAGACCCAGAATCTGCCCTACCTAAATTTACAGTCAAGAATATTTTAGTCTATATTTTAGATTCATAGTCTGTCAACTCTATGTGCTATCAAACCATTTTAAAAATCTGCTTGTTGGCAGTTGTCATGACAACATCTGGGTGGTGGGTTTGGACTGCCTGTTACAGTATGAAGGGCAGATAATTTTGTGAAGTGTGTTGATAGCTTAATGAACTATTAATTTTACTAGCTCTGCTGCTGGAGTTCAACTTTGGCAGAAATTGCAGCTTTGAAAAGGCTTAGGCTGTTTCAGAATTTGTATTGCTGTTATCTGTAAGTCTGTGCATGTCCGTGGACTACATGCATTCTTTTAGCATGGTGGGTTTTTGTACACATTTTGTTTAGATACAATGTGGTTACTTGGGAATGTCGTTGTTGTATGGCCAGATGGAGTTATGTCATACCCTAGGTTTTTGTGAAACACAGACAGCACAGCAGGAGTCAGATTTCACTTATCATGACGAGAGTAAAGAGAGATGACCGACAAGACGATGGCAGTGATGCGCAACAGATCCTGACTGCATTGACAAATATCTTATCTTGTAAAATGTGTGATCAGTACCGCTGCTCCCTATACACAGATGAGCATGACTGCGAATTCCAAAGTGATAAGCGAGCAAGCATTCAAAAAAGATTTCAATACCCGCGTACTGATACACGTGATTAATTTAAACACTAAACCTCCATTATGAAACAGAAAATGCAGAATGCAAAAATGCAGAAAAATTAAAACAGACAACACATAATAATAGAATTGTCAAGCGAACACGCTTGAGCTTCTGTTTACCACAACTGATGTGTGAGTTGATGAATATTTACATGTCAATAAAAGCCTAAATTCAATCTGTTTATCGTTGATTGAATCTCCAAATTTGGACTAAACCACTCAATTCATATGGATTAGTTTTACAATCTCTTTATGAATTTTTTGAAGCGTCAAAGTTTCAGTTGCATACATGTCTATGGAGGGACAAAAATCTCTCAGATTTCATCAAGAACATCTTGATTTGTGTCTTACAGGTTTGGAGCGACATGAAGGTGAGTAATTAATGACAGAATTTTCATTTGTGGGTGAACTAACCCTTTAAAACATGGTGTAAGACTTCATCTGTCATAATTCTTTCAAGAATCTGGACAACTCCACAAAGCACAAAAGCATATGCACTACAGCCCACCCACATCAAAAGCCAAATCCCAGCATACCGTGAATAATGAGCTCTGAGTCTTTGTTGAGTTCATAGAGACGTAAGGCCTCCTCCAGCTCCAGCTGAGAAGAAACGGTGCACGGATCCCCTGCAATGACAAACACAGTGAACACTCACTAGAAAACTCTTTACCAAAGACATCAGCATACCTGACAGCACAGAGAAACAGAGAGAGTGGGTGAAAAATAAAACAGGACAAGAAACGAGTCCCTTCTTCACATGCTATGATTATAATGATGTTTGCAGAGCATAAAGCAAAAATCTATTGGTTTTTCACCATGAACTAGTAGCAGGGTCTGTGGCATTGTCCAAAGTTGACGTCAATCCTGTTTGTCATCTTAAGAGCAGCCTGTGGCACCGACTGTCTCGGCTTGCGTAGACACACGGCCCTCAATCAGACATCACAGCAGAGGCAACGAGTGACATCGGGCATCGGTGCCAAAGCTTGTGCAGACAGAAGGGATTAACTCTTCGCCATGACGGCCCTCTCAGATCAGCTATGCTAATGAGCAGCGTGACTCTGAGCTCAGCATGGAATGGTGAAGATTTTGGTATTTAAATGAATGTTCTTCCATCTCCATTTTCCATCTCGCATGACTAATGCAGCAGTTAATCATCGCACCCAGTCAATCTTTCCAGCATAAAACCTGCTCCCTGCTGTGCACTGCATTCAGATTCACTTTATTCCTCATGTAAAATCCATCCATTTCATTCCTGCCAGTGGAGTCCAGGGTAATTCTGAGACTCTAATGCAATCTGCCAAAAGTGGGTTCATTTGTAATATATAGTGTTGGTGCAAATGAGGTAGGCTTTTCAGCAGAAAGGCAAGGGGGAAGCTTGTTGCTACGGTGACAGTTAGAGGAACAGAATGAGATTTACTCCTGATATTAACATCTGTCTCAGGGGATTTGATCACAAGCGGACATCACTAAACACAGGTTTAGTCCCAATAATTTTTGTGATTACTCAAACTACATGTGGAGGTAGTCAGACACGCAAGTGACCACACTTCATTTATAGTGTAAATACTGATGCGTCCAGGACAACAAAAAGTTGCATATAATATATATATAATCACATATAAGTAAAATTAATGTATATTACAGTGCTTCCCACACATAGACTTTACTTGGGCGGGCCGCCCAGGTATAATAACGGCCGCCCAAGTATATTCAGAGACACATTTTTGCTTTTATTATTTTTATCCTCTTATACTTTTATATCCACGCAAGATAACGAAACTATCCGCGATCGATTAACTAGTCGTTTCGTACCTGCTCGTTATGTGTGCGTCAGAACTGTTTACTCCCACTGACATTCCCACAGGTGCTGCATTTTGCAAAGTCACAATGGGGCGCTGTTGCGCGTTCTACAAGCTCGCGCAACAGAGCTTCAGACTGCTTCAAAGTGATTCTCAATCAATGAAAAGCGCAGATTTATGCCAAGCGACTGCTAATGAACTCAAGCTGATGAATTATTACAATGTATACTTTATGGCCTTTATATAAAATGTTTTATACGATTGTAAGAATCTGAAGGATCAGCCTGCAATAGTACAGACATTTCAAAATAAGTACCTGTGTATTTTGGACTTGTTTATAATTAAAAGTCACACGCTAAGTTTTTTCTTTTTCTTTTGGGCATTATTGGTATTTTGGTTACACTATAACCTGTATTCAATTTGATTTCCATGTAATTCATAGTAAATTATTGTAGTCTCCCCCACAGGCAGAAAAGACTAAGAACATTATTTGACACATATTATTTATTTTATAAATTTTACTAGTAAAATCTGTGTCCCATTCACTGAGAGAGACACTATATGACAGCAAGGAGAACATAGGAAAATGTGAACCATTTAAATGCTGTAATCTTGCATAATTTACAATGCATAATCATGCATAATATTAGTATGTAATTAAATGTAATATGTTATTTAATTAAAATTAATTTCAATAAATAAAAATACTGTTAAAAATCACACTTTGTTTGTTTGTCACATGTAGTAGACCATTTTTGTGCCGTGGGTAATAATAGGAGGATTTTTCGCCTGGCTACCACCGCAAGTATATTTCAATCCTGTGGGAAGCACTGTATTATGTTATTATAATTATATTCATTTATAATATATTTACAAACAAGTCTCATCAAAGCTGCATTAATTTAAAATGAATACAGTAAAAAAGTGATATTGAATAATATTACAATTTAAAAAAAAAAAAAAACTTTTTTCTACTTTAATATATTTTAAAACCTTACTCATCAATCTATTTCATGCTCAAGAGCTGGTCATTGTCCATGGAGTTTTTGCCCAAGGTAATGGGCAAAAATGAAATGAACTAAAAATTATTGAATTAAAACTGCTTGTAAACGCACTGACTGGTTTGGCAAGTCTTGTGTTTAGTCATGAAATCAGACAGCCTCTGCTCAATGAAGTCTGATCACAAGAGGTCACAGGAGAGTCATGTTAATACCTGGTGTAAATGGCAATCAGTCTCGGCTGACTGCTTGTGATCGGATCACCTTGGACAGATGTTGATACCAGCTGTAAATATAGCCAGAGAGACAAACACAAATGAAATGACAAACCTTCTTCATCAATCCATTTCATAGTGAAGAGCTGGTCATTGTCCATGGAGCACATGTCCCGCACCTCACTGCACAGCCCCTCATAGGAGATGGAGGGCTCGAAATGTGTGATCATGATGTCCCTAGAAGAGAAAAAGGTGACATTCAGTACTGGTTTATTTATTAACAGTTTATTCCAAGAATATTATCTATTTTATTAAAGGTGAGCTATTGTGCCCCTTATACACAATGTAATAGAGCTGCACGATTCTGGATAAATTGAGAATCAAGTGTTTTTGTTTAATATAGAGATGACGATTCTCTCAGGATTCTGAATAGACAACTAAACAAAGTAACGTAATTTAGTACAGGTTCTGACAAAATGTTAATTGCTGCAGTCTATTTAAAAATATTTAATTAATTTGAATTATTTATTTATTTTTAAAAACTGGTTTGAATGAATGATTCAATGACTCACTCATAAAGACTTCACTTGTTTTATTACTGGATGAATTACCGTTTTGAACTAATTTCTTTGGGTGAACGATTCAATGACATTTTTTTTTAACAGTCACTTGTTGCCACTTGATTTGATTAATCGTATAGCTCTACAACGTAAAATAGTTCTCAGGTGTCCCCAGAATATGTTCTCAGTTCAGCTCAAAATACACAGTTCACCCCACAGGTCATTTATTATACCATGGTATAAATAAAAGCAAAAACAAGCCTATAATCTAAGTTTTGGTTCATTTTTGTGACGCACTCCAGTTCACAAAGACCAAGACGGCAGAAAACGCATCCTGTGTGACAAGATTTTCTTGCATTGTGAGGTTACACAAATAAAGTAGACCCTACAGTTTCAAATTATGTATTACTCTTATCTGTATGACCAAAAATGACAGAGTATTTTAAGTTGTTTCCGCTGTTATCAGGAAAAAATGCAAGTGATCACGCCGGCTCCTCCATGTCATGCAGTAATAGTGTTAAGGCCCCGGTATACTTCAAACGAAATCAAAGAACGAACTGATGTGACGTCATTTCGAACAAAATCAGGCCAAAACGAAGTTCATTTTGTGTTCTTTTTGGAAGTTTGAAACAGCTTGCCAATGCAAACTTTCAGGAAAGGTTCGCTCCAGCTGCAAAACACCTTCGTACTACCATTGGTCAGTGACGATAACGTAATAGGAGGTGTGCGCTGAGGCTCCGCCTTCACTCACGTGGAATGCGTCTTTGACTCATTTCGTGTGTTTGAGTTCGTCGAGGTAAGATCTCTGCGGGTGAAAACATAAACACACTGGATAGCCGCTTTAAGTACAAAATGAAGTTGTGCTTCTGATGAAATGAGGCACTAACACTGTTTTTCATGTTTGATACTGTAAAGCTGCTTGATTTTAAGCAATCTATTAAATAAAGTGCTATATAAATAAATGTGACGTGACTGGAGTGCTACTTTGCAGAGCTAGTGCTAACATACCCATGCTGTTATGATCAGACGCATTTCTTATGCTTTCTATAATAAATGCTTGCTGTTTTCTCATTTTTGTTGTGTTTATTTTATTACTAAGAAGAAAGTACACACCACATATTTACATATTCATCTAACCGTTGCTCTCAGCAGTGTGGGCGGTGTCAGATGTTCGTATACATTATAGCTGGTCACGCATTTCGAACTTCATTTTACTCCTAAACGAAGAACGAAAAGAACTTTGTTTGAAATATACCGAAGCCTTTATACTTTAGCTTCCACACTCCGCACAAACACTTGGATATGTGCCTAATAACAGCGCACATTTATCTAGGTTAACGATAGAGCGAGCAGTCATGTAAAGTTGTTACTACTAATGTTTCAAATGATAAGACATATTTTCGATGGTCGAACGTTTGGATTTCCTGCCCGACATACTGTAATTACCACAAGGACCTGACCCTCACGTGACTTCAAAGGTTTTTTTTTTTTCTGCGACTAACTAACTCAGTGCTTCCCACACATAGACTTTACTTGGGCGGGCCGCCCACGTATAATAACAGCCGCCAAAGTATATTTGGAGACACTATTTTGCTTTTATTATTTTTATCCTCTTATACTTTTATATCCACGCAAGATAATGAAACCATCCGCGATCGATTAACTAGTCGTTTCGTACCTGCTCGTTATGTGTGCGGCAGAACTGTTTACTCCCGCTAACATTCCCACAGGTGCATTTTGCAAAGTCACAAGGCGGCGCTGTTGCGCGTTCTACAAGCTCGCGCAACAGTGCTTCAGACTGCTTCAAAGTGATTCTCACTCAATGAAAATCGCAGATTTATGCCAAGCGATTGCTAATGAACTCAAGTTGATGAATTATTACAATGTCTACTTTATGGCCTTTATATAAAATGTTTTATACGATTGTAAGAATCTGAAGGATCAGCCTGCAATAGTACAGACATTTCAAAATAAGAGTACCTGTGTATTTCGGGCTTGTTTATAATTAAAAGTCACACGCTAAGTTTTTTCTTTTTCTTTTGGGCATTATTGGTATTTTGGTTACACAATAAATTGTATTTAATTTGATTTCCATTTAATTCATAGTAAATGATTGTAGTCTCCCCCACAGAAAGAAAAGACTAATACATATATTATTCATTTAATAAATTTTACTAGTAAAATCTGTGTCCCATTCACTGAGAGAGACACTATATGACAGCAAGGAGAACATAGGAAAAGGTGAACCATTTAAATGCTGTAATTTTGCATAATTTACAATGCATAATAATGCATAATATTAGTATGTAATTAAATGTAATATGCTATGTAATTGAAATTAATTTCAATAAATAAAAATACTGTTAAAAATCACACATTATTTGTTTGTCACATGTAGTAGACCATTTTTGTGCCGTGGGTAATAGGATTTTTTGCCCGGCTACCACCGCAAGTATATTTCAAACCTGTGGGAAGCACTGTAACTAATAAAATTTTAAATCGACTATTGGCAGCCCTTGCTGAATACATGAACAACTCATTTGTAGACACTCTTTCTAATCTATAGGGGGGAAAAAAAAGGGGGAAAAAAGGAAGTGGGTGGATTCTGGTTGTGCGCACATACAAAGCGGACGCAAAATATGTTCAAAAATCATAGGTGCCCTTAAAAGCTGATCATAAATTTGTGAAGCCATTCTGTATCCTTGAGCTTGGTAATTATGGAAATGCATTTAAAATGCCATCAGCCTTCACCAAAAGTATGAATACCATGCAGAAGGAGTATCATACATTGAGGTTCTGGGAAGCAGTGTGTTGTTTTACTAGCACATTCCCATAGTAGGAGGAACCCAGCAGCTTCTTTCCCTTTGTTTTCTACTGTGTTCACACTGTTTTGGTTAATTATTGACAGCCAACGCACTGACCCACACATGCCAGTGAAACTAGTGGGAGTGTACACACACACACACCACCTTATGACAAAGAAAAATCACAAGGCTGATTTTATCTGATCCAGGGTCATTATGATGAAGCTACTGTGTTAGTTAAAGGGCAGCTCTGTTCTTCCTGTGATGCATATCTCTGACATAATGAAAGCTCTGCATCAGTGAACTGTGCTTTAGGTAATATTTACAGAGGGATAAACTTCCTCTTACTGTTGCCTCTTGCAAATGATATAACATTATTCTGGCACATAATTGACAATGTAAGGAAGATGGATCTGTACCCCACTCTCTTAGTATGAACAGATGCACCCTGCAGGAGCTCAGCATCATTGAAAGGAGGCGGTGAAGCCACATTCCTCCATAGGGCATACATGGATCAGCTCACACTCCCTTTACAACAGCATACTGAACATATACTCATTCCTGCTCTTAAATATACAAATACATAAAGGTGTAAACAAGCTAACAGATACTAAAAGTCAAGGGGAACGGTCATCATTTACTGTCGTTTCAAACCTGTATGACTACCTTTTGTCTGTGTAAGAAAAAAAAAGTTGCATGTGTTTTTTAATGGTCACAAAAAATGTTTGGTTACCAACATTTAAAAATGAACAAGTCTAAAACAAGAAATTAAGAGAATTGTTGGAGGATTTTGATATAAGAGAAGATGACCATGACAAACAGGCAGAGCACCGATCATGAGCTAAGCAGGACTCTTATATGATGACCAAATGCACAAACGTGACATCACTTCTGTATTCAACATGCATAAAAAATTGTTTTCAGCTTAGAGTTGCAATATAGGTCAGGGCTAGGGCTGGGTACCGAACTCGATACTTTTTAGGTACCGATCGAACTGCCTCGATACTATCGAGTATCGAAAAGTGTCTTGTCATTCGGTACCAAATTTCGGTACCTCAGAATGGAGCCGAGGAGAGGGGCGGAGAAATGCTTTCGCTGTCTCGTTGAGGAGCAAGTAACGTTGCGCTACATTGTTATTTATATCTAAATATATAAAACTAATACGCGCGAGAGAGACCCTATGTGCGAGAGGGCGACTAAATCAACGGTTTCGTTTTCAGTTTATCTCCGAATGGACGGGTGAGAAACGGCTGTTTATGTGAGCAGCCGGTTCACTACAGATACTGTTAACAGAAAACAAAAGTGTCGCACTGCCTGCAGAAACAGCGGAACGCGCAATGTTTTTTATAGTCTAGTTATGGACAGGTACAACACACAGCAGCTTTACATCAGTGTTCGTCCCTCAAGTCTATGGAAACACGCGACCGGTTCGTGACAGGCTCGTTCGCCTGCACGAACACAGGCTCTGCCTCTGGCTCCAGAACGCGAACAATTCTGCTGAAAAAGAGGTATCAGCGTCCTCCTGATACTGCGGATAATTTGCGGGTCGGGCCAAGTAATAAAAAAATAACATTCAAATTAATTGCGGGTGGATGAGAGATGAATCATTAATGTGTTGATTTTAATAAAGACACAGAACTCTTATTTCACGGTAAGACGCAACGAACTTGCGTCACTCTTACTTCCGCTTTGATCTTGTTAATAATAATTTATTTTTTGAAGAAGAACAATTGCTGAGTGATTTAAAAAGAGCCTCACATACTTAATTTTTGCATTGAAAACTAAACTTTATTAAAACTATTTGCACTGATTTATTGTGTTGGGTAAATTTTGTTAATTTGTGCTTTTTTTATTCCCCGCAGTGGCTCAGGAGATGAGTCTTTGAGTCTGAAAAAAAGTCAACAAAGTTAAAATATAAAACCAAAGATTTTTTTGAGGTTATGTAATCTTGTTTAAACAGATTTTATAAAACTGGTACCGAAAAAGGTATCGTTTAGGTATCGGTATCGAAGTCAAGGTATCGGTATCGTCTCGGTATCGAAAATTTTTGAACGATACCCAGCCCTAGTCAGGGCTGTTCAAAGATAATCATGATTATCGTGTACAAAATAAGAGTGTGTTTACGTAATATATGTGTGTTTGTTCTGTGTAAGTATTATATATAAATACACACACATACATGTATTTAAGAAATATATTAGGGATGCACCGATACCAGTTTTCGTCATCGATTAGTGAAGGCGGGATAGGCGGAATCGCGCTGAATGACACAGACCAGAAGCGCTCTCTCTCTCGCACACACTCTTTCTTTCTTGCGCACGATCAGTTCTCCTTCCGCCTGAATGGTCAAATGCACACGTAGTTGTCATCGTGTGGAGTAACTCACATAAATACAGTCGGTTATGGCTTAAGTGGACGTAAACATTTGAGTGAAAACAGGATGTGTGTCAGTATCCATGGATTCTGTCTTAAAGGGACCGTATCCTATATTTGTCATTAATGTTAATAAAACAACTAAATATGTTAAATAAATGTATACATGGTAAGTAAAACTACTATATCTGAAAAACAAGTTTATTTAAAGGGTTAGTTCACCCAAAAATGAAAATTCTGTCATTTATTACTCACCCTCATGCCGTTCCACACCCGTAAGACCTTCGTTAATCTTCAGAACACAAATTAAGATATTTTAGTTGAAATCCGATGGCTCCGTGAGGCCTCCATAGGGAGCAATGACATTTCCTCTCTCAAGATCCATAAAGGTACTAAAAACATATTTAAATCAGTTCATGTGAGTACAGTGGTTCAATATTAATATTATAAAGCGACAATATTTTTGGAGCGCCAAAAAAAACAAAATAACGACTTATTTAGTGATGGCCGATTTCAAAACAATGCTTCATGAAGCATTGGAGCACAGATGAATCAGTGTATCGAATCTGCTGTTCGGAGCACCAAAGTCACGTGATTTCAGCTGTTGGCAGTTTGACGTGCGATCTGAATCATGATTCGACACACTGATTCATTTGTGCTCCGATGCTTCCTGAAGCAGTGTTTTGAAATCGGCCATCACTATATAAGTCGTTATTTTGTTTTTTTTGGCGAATATTTTTTTGAAAAAATATTCTCGTCGCTTTATAATATTAATATTATAATTAATATTAGTACCTTTATGGATCTTGAGAGAGGAAGTGTCATTGCTCCCTATGGAGGCCTCACGGAGCCATCGGATTTCAACTAAAATATCTTAATTTGTGTTCTGAAGATTAACGAGGGTCTTACGGGTGTAGAACGGCATGAGGGTGAGTAATTAATGACAGAATTTTCATTTTTGGGTGAACTAACCCTTTAATTTGTATCTCTATAGTATTTGTTGTATGGTTTGTAATTTGTTTGTAAATTTCTTTTTATATAACAACAATTATATATATGGGTAATTATGCCTTTTGAAGGTTATTGGACACTGTGAAATTTGTGTTCTTTAAGTTTGTGACAAGCACATAAAAATTATTACTCTTTTCATTAGAGTAATATTAAAGAAGCTGTCCTTTATTCATTAGTGTCACTGTGTTGTGCTTGGAAAACTGCAACATCACCAAAAGAGAGAGAGAGTGAGCGAGAGAGAGCGAGAAATTAATAAATAGGCATCGGTATCGGCGAGTACTATAAGAAAAGTATCGTACTCGATCCTTAAAAAATGGTATCGGTGCATCCTTAAAATATATGCATGTATGTTTAATTATATATTTATACTATATATAAATATAAATATTTTTATAGAAATAAGATATTTTTCTTAAATATATACATGAATGTCTGTTTATATATACATAATAATTATAAACAGAACAAACACACATATATTTCGTAAACACAGACTCTTATTTTGTACACGATAATCATGATTATCGTTGAACAGCCCTAGGTCAGATCCTCTAAAAGAATTGTTTATTACAGTCATACAATACATGACAGAATAAAAACATGGATGGGTGCCAGAAAGAGAGCAATAAGTGGATCAAAGAGAGCAGAGGGAGCAGTGAAAGAGGAGAAGGAGGAGAAAGACTGTGAATTTTATCTTCACCAGGCTTCAGGAGGTTTCATACAGAACATAAAAGGTGCACATGCACAACATGTCCTTCATTCTATTCAAGACTGAGCTGCATTCAGGCAGAAACCTGCCATTAAGGCCTCCACACACCAAAAGAAACAACCTCTGATTGGGTCCATCACAGCCACAATAGAAGTTTATATAGAATAAGGGGGTTGAAACTGGTTCAAAGATTGGCTAAAATGACCTGCTGAAAAACAACAGAAACCTCAGGGAACACACATACAGGGACAAATGGTGGGTTTCAAAATCATCCACACCCAGGAATTCTGTGCTACTATTTTTATACAGTACAGGCCATCAATTCATGCTCTCTCCATGAGAGCTTTTCTTAAAAACCAAAATAAAATCAGAAACTGAGCTTTCAAAAACAAAGGATCGTACTGTGGGAGATATGCTCCTTAAGCCTTGTTTATACTTTCGCCAGGCTCCACAATGTGAGCCTCCGCGCTTCTCACTAAACAGACGAGGCGTTTATACTTGACACGCTCGCCGCTGTTCAATTCTCTGAAACGACAGGGGGCGACTTAAACCACGTTTTCACCTAAATTACCCAGAACAATTTGTCCCAGGAACTTTTTTCCCCCCAGACCTGTTGCTGTCTGTTTCCATCGTGGTCTAAAGTACCTTAAAGATTAGGCAAATTAGTCCAGTGACGTAGGACTGCACGCGACTTTCCAGTTCCCGCTGGATTTCATCCTCAGCATATAAGCGTAATAAACCTTAAACTTTGTCGGTTGGTCCATCAGTCATATTTTTCACACTTTATTGTTGATTTGAATAGCAACTATTACTGTAGGCACCGCAACAGACTTTTAAAAATGGTGGTTGAAATAAAATGCTGCGTGGAGTCACCAATCAAAATGCTGCATTAACTCAACCAATCAGGATGTTCAGCTCCCAAATCCCACCCCCGAAAGTTCCTGAACTTTGAAAAAGTACTACCTCGTGAGCAGGGACTTTCTGAGGGGGAAATTTTTAATGTAAACCCAGTAAATCTTGATATTATTACTTATGACATTAGATCAAAATATGCTTATGACAACATTTGTATAAAACTAAATTAATCTACTACTATTTATTTTCTAATTTCACCAAACATTTTCATTTAATTTCATGAACATTTTTATTAAACATGGACCTTTATTTTCATTAAAAAGGCTTATTTCTAAAATCGTAGGCTCGTTTGTATGCCAGTACAGATGTACCTGCTCGGCCAGAATTGCCTCGAAGTCACGCATCTTCGGAAGTGTAGTCGCATGCAAAGTTACAAAAAAGGGCGTGCACACCCAAAATGGGGTCTCACGCACTTAACGCGCACAACTGCCCACACACGACGACGTCATTTGACACGTGCACCTTCGCGCTCGTGCAGACGTGGCGAGTATATACCAGGCTTTAGTCATAATAGTCAGTATTATTGCGTGTTGGGATGATAGTTTACTTATTTGATCATTAATTTATTTATTAATTCACTTGTTTATTTTTATTATCATTGGAAATGAGAATGTTCTATCATTTTGGAAGCAAAGATGGAGTTGGTGAAGAAAAATGTCATGTCACGAACCCTTTAACCCTCTGGAGTCTGAGGCTGATTTGGGGCCTGGAGAAGTTTTGACATGCCCTGACATTTGTGCTTTTTTCAGTTGTTCATAAACATATTAATGGAAAAAGTGTCATTACACTGTATTCAGCACAAACTAAGCTACAATAATATGTGAGGAACATGTATGTGCATGTTTGTGTTTTTGAAGGAATAACATTTATGCGTGGTTATTGAAAAAACAAAAAACTTAAGTCACTGAAATAAGGCCAAAAAAAGTATAGTAAATCTGTGTTTACAATACTTTAGGGTATTGGAGGTTGTAAACTAGAGTTTTTGCTTCAAAATTATGTAAAAATTATGCTGCCTACTCCTTCATATAAAACAATATATTGATTTAGTTTTTGTAAGACACTTTTTGCCAAGAAACACAGTATGCGAGGAGGCGTGAATCACCACTGAATAATGGGCCATTCTCACCTGAGAAGACAAAAGAATTGGATAGTAATGAGCTGAAATGACTTGCATATTAATGAGGCATTTCAGTCAGGTAGGCTGTGAAAAAAACCTTCTGTGATGTCTCAAGCTCATCATGATATATGAAACATACAGAAAAATATTATTACAATATAAAAGTAATGGTTTTATATTATACTTTAAAATATAATGTATTTCTGTGATGCAAAGAGTCTGAATATAGGCTTTAAGTTTAAAAGCATGCACATTTGGAGAAATATTGGATTCTCATATGCTTATGTCAATTTTCTATACAGAGGAGTTATTTTTATTTAATATTCACTGTCATTACTATGAGCGCTGGTGTTTTTAATTCATCCTTGAAGTCGGAGGGCGCTCTCTGTGCATTTTTAGTCCACAAATTCATCTAAAAGAAGAAGAGGCTATTCCATGAATAGAGTTTCCAATTCATACTGCAGCCGGAGGGCGCTAAAGAAACAAAAACTCATCTAAAATTCATCTATAGAAGAAAAGAAAACAGGAACTAACTGCATGTCTTCTAGAGCTCCCTAACCATGACTTTTACATCCAGATAAACACTTTTCAAGACAATAAATACACGATTGAAACGATGTATGCATGTATTGACTGAATTTGCATCTGAATAGCGCTGGCTCCGTGGGCGTGGCCGCATTAGCGGATAATGAGCTGAATCACGGACTTCTGACATGGCTCTATTTTCATACAGATTACATAAACACAGAAGGTTTGTTTTCGATTTGACTTACATGATTTAAAACCTGACATCTTAACGTTTTTTTAGACATAAGTTTAATTTTTCTGTGATTAGTATTCACTAAGTTACAGTTCATTTTCTGAGAACTATCAGATTGGACTTCGTTCAGAGGGAGAGGAGAAATCACGCATGTTAGTTTTCTTTATTTTACAAAAAGCACAACATTGTGTTCATTTACTCTGAGTGTATACAAATAAAAGAAGATATTCTATTGTTTCAATTGATATATTACTTATTTCTCTATGACAAAAAATGACGGAGTATTTTAAGTCTGTTTTGCTGCAATGTGAAAAAAAACCTGCAAAACGCGCCGGCGCGTTTTCAGACCTCAGAGTGTTAAACAACAACTGTAAAAGAATGATGCATCTCTTTTAAACAAGCATTCTTGACAAAAAAATCTTGATCACCCTGCGATTCAATTTTGATGTGGGATGAAGTTGTGATGTTGTAATGAAGTGTGTTGCTATGAATTTGATCATACTAACCTGATAATAATAATAATAATAAAGACATTCATCATCTTAATATCATCAAAGGCATCAGTGATCAGCGATCTGTCTGACTACTGTCAATACACAATACTATCATCTATCGCCACAACCCTACTGTGGGATGATAGGTTTCTTTGAAGATTTTCACATCACTGAGGCCAATTCATAGAGACTAATGACGGAGGACCTGTCAGTCCCCTACAACAATGATAATAATAACTATTATCAACAAATTCAGCTGGAACAGATTGAATCATCCTGACTGAATCATCCTGACGATTGAATCAGGATGATTCAATCATCCTGACAGCTGCACACACACAATAGCTCTCTTGGGGAGTGTAAATAGGAATCAGTCTCCAACAGGTCTGGCAGAAGATACTTGCTGTACGAGTTTTTCAAGTGCATGACAAGCGTAAAGCGTCATCGTGAATGGAACAGAGCTCTGATTGAAACCCATTTAGACAACACTGTGATTATTTATTCACATTAAAAGTAATATATAGCAACCCAAGAATTGTTTCCCTAAACAGTAAGAGGAATAAACACATTTACAGGTTGTTTTACTTCCCATTTTGCTAACAATTCACTAATGTTCTCGTTTAGAAAGATTCACGCCTCCACGCATACCGTTTCTTGACAAAAAGTGTCTTGCAAAATTTAAATTAATATAGTGTTTTATATGAACGAGTAGGCTGGATAATTTTACATAATTTTGAAGCAAAAACTCTAGTCTACAACCTCAAATATCCAGAAGTCTTGTGAACAAATATATAATATTAGTTTTGTGGCCTTATTTCAGTGACTTAAGTTTTTTGTTTTTTCAATAACCACGCATAAACGTTATTCCTTCAAAAATACAAACATGTTCCTCACATATTATGGTAGCCTAGTTCATGCTGAATACAGTGTAATGACAATTTTGTCATTAAAATGTTTATAAACAACTGAAAAAAGCACAAATGTCAGGGCATGTCAAAACTTCTCCAGGGCCCTAAAAATCCTCAGACCCCAGAGGGTTAAATAAATAATATGATGATCTACATTTTGTGTTCATGACACATGAATACACTTTTTGCATATAATTTAATTTTTAATTTTATTACAGGTATCTGTGACTTGCTTTCCCCTATATCCTACCATCATATAAAACCACCTAAATGTGACATATCTCAAATGTTTTAATAGATATATCCAGCTCAGCTCAGATGAAAACAACACATCACAAGCCATTAACTGACAAACAATATAATCACTTTGTTTTTGTATACTATTATGTGAACGACTACAACAACTGTAGATAAAGAAATGACTAAACAGCTGTTTTATTGCAGTTGGTTTCACTTGACAACTTCATCAAGAGTTTTGTTTTGGGCTTAGCTAATACTGCCAGTTAGCAGGCTAATCATTTATTTGTGTATATCCCGAAACTGTTCTATTAAGAGGCCAAAATAAGAGTATAAGTGTATCGAAACATCTAAAAATACAGCTCAGAGTCTCACAGACTACTTACCCTCTGTAGTAAGCTTTTACCCGGACCTGGTGCGGGTTTTCTCCGGGGTGGGACATGGTGCTGTCCCGCAGCGTAGGCATTATGAACTCTCCGTACTCCGGCTAGCGAGCTAACTTAGCTAACGAGGCTAGCCCGCTGTCGACTGGCGAGAAAAAAACAACAACCTGAGTTAGAAAACTGAACTTATTACTTGGACTAAATTAGTGTTGACCCCAGTGGTCCAATCGGCCTGTCTGAAATATAACTAGTAAAGTTCTGACCAAAATAATCTGACTACTAGAACTTCTGTGTCTGACGGGAAACACTCCCTTCTCTCGCGCAGGCCTCGAGACGGAATGATCCAAACAGCGGAATGTGGAGGGGGAGATGAAGGGGATTTCCAACACACACATTACACATTATTAGCAACTGTTAGTATCAGAAAAGTGTTTGTCTTGATTGTTTAGAGAAGGTGCAAATATTGAATATCTGCGATATGATTAATGTTGGAGTATTGTGGAAATATGTTCTAATGGGATCTTATTGGTTGGATGGGAGCGTCCGGTAGCATTCCGATTATACCACACACAATTCGAAGAGGGTGGAGATTGAGAAGATTCGATTCGTGAAGATTCTGATTCCTTTTAACGATAGAAATATTTGGCAAATAAGAAATGCGATTTTTATTTTAGATTTCAATAAAATGTATGTAACAAATCAGAAAATTATTTTAATAATAATTTTAAAATGACTACATACTTTTTAGATGCGGGATAAATTAAGTCCTTATATATATAGTATTTGCACATTATTAACATTAGACCTAACAGTTATTGGTTCAAGTCAGAAGAAAGTAATGTCAGAAATCAGAATAATTCACCAGTGCCCAGGCTTAAAGGATTAGTTCACCTTCAAATTAAAATTCCCTGATAATTTGCTCACCCCCATGTCATCAAAGATGTTCATGTCTTTCTTTCTTCAGTCGAAAAGAAATTAAGGTTTTTGATGAAAACACTCCAGGATTATTCTCCTTATAGTGGACTTCAATGGAGCCCAAATGGTCAAAATTACAATTTACAGCGATCCCAGACGAGGAATAAGGGTCTTATCTAGAGAGACCATCGGTCATTTTCTAAAAAAAAAAAAAAAAAAAAAAAAAAAAAAAATATATATATATATATATATATATATATACACGTTTTAACCATAAATGCTCATCTTGAACTAGCTCTCTTCTTCTTCTTCTTCTTCTTCTCTATTTGAATTCCAGCAGTGTAGACACTGCTAAGTGTATTACTGCCCTAGTTCAAGCTAGTTCAAGATGAGCATTTATGGTTAAAATGAAAAAAAAAAAAATATTTTTTAGAAAATGAGTGATGGTTTCTCTAGATAAGACCCTTATTCCTCGTCTGGGATCGTTTAAAGCCCTTTGAAGCTGCACTGAAACTGTAATTTTGACCTTCAACCGTTTGGAGGCCATTTAAGCCCACTATAAGGAGAATAATCCTGGAATGTTTTCATCAAAAACCTTCATTTCTTTTCGACTGAAGAAAGAAAGACATGAACATCTTGGATGACATGGGGGTGAGTAAATTATCAGGAAATTTTAATTTGAAAGTGAACTAATCCTTTAAAGCCCTGGGTATACTTCGTTTTTTACACGTACGCTAGTGTACGTGCACAGCCTTGGAAAGTATACTTCATTTGACTTGCATACACAGGTGTTCGACACATGCGCAGTTTTGAGCAATCTCTCGCCAACCCATGTAAACATCTTTGTATTCTTTCATGCTAGAGTTGTACAAATGAGGGTACTTTCTAACCTCTTCACACAATCTCTCGTCTATGTAGGCCTCCATTGTCGCTGTAGCTTGCATGCGTTCCGGTCTCTGTTGTGTTTATGTAGTTTTTCTTTGACTACCTTGTGAATTGACACCCCCATGGCACATTTGCCACCTTGTGGATAAACTAATTATTGCAAAAAAAATCAAATGCGCATATGCGACCAGTGTTGCCAAGTCTGTGGTTTTCCCGCAGAATTGGGCTACTTTTACACTGTTGCCGTGGGTTGTTTTTCATGTCCACGGGTTAAATAGACCCAAAATAACGTGATATTTAGTCCCTGGAATGCAAATTTTACTAGGGGAGCCCCGCCAAAAATGTGTATTTAACCCCCCGGAACGCGATTATTAACGTGGGACCTCCCTTAAATGCAATTGGGCGGGTTTTGTTGTGAAAACCTGGCAACCCTGTGTGCGACCTGCACGTAAAAAGTAGTTATAGTAGCCTAATAATATATATTTACATAGTAAATGTATAGGCATACAGCTATGCAATTTCAGACATAGCATGCAAACAATGACAGACACCTTGGTCCACGCATCATTTTTCTTATTTATGCCGGAGCTTGCCACCGACTCACACTCACGACACGAATTTTGTCATCAGAAAAGTATGCGCATACTGTACGCACACCACCGGATTTTCACACATGCGCATATTTTTTGCAGTAATTAGTTTATCCACAAGGTGGCAACCGTGCCTGGGGGCGTCAATTCACAAAGTAGTCAAAGAAAAACTGCATAAACAGAACAGAACGCATGCTGCAAGCTACTTAGGACAATGGAAACTCTATGAAAGAATACAAAGATGTTTACATGTGTTGTAACTCGTGGAGAGAGATTGCTCAAAACTGCGCATGCGTCGAACGCCTGTGTATACATACGAGTCAAATGAAGTATACTTTGCAAGGCTGTGCATTCACCTGTGCGCTTACACTAGCGTACACGTAAAAAAAAAAAAAAAAAAAAAAAGCGAAGTATACCCTGAAAGCAACATGCACTGATATAGAGTTTTATACTGATAAAACGTCAGTGCCATTGATTTGTCTCAAGATACACACCAGTGATGTTTTTTTCCTAAGGCATATTATATAAGCTACTTAAATATCCTAATTTAACTAAGGCCTACTCCTGGCTTAATCTAAGCCCTGTCTGTGAAACCAGGGCCAACTCCGACTGATTCACTAAAAGAACCTGCTGACAGTCATTTGTTCAGAATTTCAGATTACACCGCCTGTCGCGTGGTATGTTTTTGATTCCAGCTCATAAGAGTCATTCATTTGGGAATAGATTCTTGTGTGCTTATACTTCATGGTGTAGCTGAATACGCCTTCTAGTGGCAAAACCATTTCCATTACAGTGCCACGAGGCTTCATACCTATGCTTCATACACTGTACTGGTGTCGATTACCGGAGATTCCCTCTAGATGCAGGAGTTTGTATGCTGTAAATAGTCTATTCACTGAAACATGTCATTATAATCTGAGAGCTTTTAAAAAACATTTAAATACGACTGTTTATGCCTTTTCATGATTTTTTAAATATTACGCAGATTGGAACTGACGTGCAGATGAAACGAATGCACCTCCCAATGAACTTTACTGTGCCGTTTCACTAATTAAACAAAGTTTAAAACATGTAAACTCACCATTAAACAAATATGCATGGTGCAATCAGAGTTATTTGGGTATGAAAAAAACCTTTTAATCTCTTAAAAGGTGTATGTTATAAAAATAAAAATAAAAACATTTCAAGCTATACAGCACCAGTGGCTCATTTATAATACTGTAACTGATTAAATGAAAGTAAAAATGGCATATATAAATGTTTACAAAGGCAAACTTGGTAGAATTTACATAAAAGAGCATTATGAATAACTTTTCATAAAAGAACTCTAACCAAAATATTTGCAGTGCATGACTCTCAAAATAACAATCATAGGCTAAAACACCGCATTACTATTTTCACTAGGCCTACATGCAAAAGTAGCATATTTCAGCATTAAAAAAAAAATCTATTAAAATAATATTTTAACATTATTATTTAACATCAACTAACAATAAAAATACTTGTACAGCAATGTTAGCTAATAAGTTCAACATTACTAATACATTTTTAAGATCAAAAGTTGTATCTGTTAACATTAGTTAATGAACATAAAAAAAGGTTAGCTTAATAAATACTATAAGAATATTGCTCATTGTTAGTTCATGATATGTAATGCATTAAATAATGTTAACAAATGAGACCTTATTGTAAAGTGTTACCAAAATGGTAATACATATAATGACAAAGTAATGACAATATTTATAGGCTCAGTGAGAAAGTCATGGTGAGAGCAGCGCTGCACGAAGTCCTCCTACACAGCAAGTGGTGCTGCTGGCTCAGGAACATCTCAGCGTCTGGAGCGTTTTGTTTTTATCTCCATCTTAGAGCGCGCTGCCTGTCGCATCAGAACATGACTGAGGCCGTGACAGAGCACAGCAGCGCGCGCTCACGTCTCGCACCCATCTCAGGCAGGTAACACTCCTCGACTGATGCGCCTTCAACACTGCATGGGTGAACCGCGTCATGATCGCATGATTCCCCAAAGATGGAGACGTAAAGACTTAATAAAAAACATGATTCCCGTCAAAACGTTTGTTTAAGCAAATCTCAGTGTCCCACAAGAAGAATGTCATGGGCTCGACTGGAAAGGTGGGCGTTTCTCCATGTCACTAGAGCAGTTATGACTAGATGCATGGAGCCAAAAACATTCGGCCTGTCGAAATATTCGACAACGCATGAACGCATTTCGTAAGCGACACCAGACTGTGATAAACAGGTGATTCCCTAAAGTTAAAATGCCGTAACAATATTTTAATATATTTAATAACGCATAACACGCGAGTTGTTTAAGTGACAAGAATAAAACTAGCAAAAAATGTTTTTTTTATTTTATTTTACTGCAAAAACGCCTTATTAATTATTCCGACGCTTCTCTTTATTAAATTAATTCAGTTCTGTTATGCGCGTCTTATATTTCATGATAGGCTATTAAGATAATAAAACTTTGCATTTAACAGATTATATTACATTTATAATTGATTTGTGAAATAATAAGTTCGCGACACTGAGATAATTCTTGGTTTTTAAGTTTTTAGCCTAAAGCTAACAGATTGTTTATATTTTAGTTAGCTATTTAAAATTAGCCGTTAATCTACAGTGTGTAAAATGCTTGTAAATATTTTTTTATTATTGATTATGGTTATCCAGAAGGAGATTTAAACACTTTATTGACTGGACCTTTAGGGATTAAAAAAGTTTATAATTTCTGTATTATTTATAGTCGACGTCATGAGTCATATTCTGAGTTTATCTGGATATAAAATGCAGGGTGGAATAAACTGTTAATATTAAACACTAGACAGAAATTCACTTGAAATGATCGAATGTCGTTTTTACAGAAAAGAGATAGAGAGAGCGCGTGCACAAAACTAATTCACGTTTATTTCATTTAATATTTTAAAAAATATTGTAACAGTCTGACAGAGGCTGTACTGTACAGATACTGTAATCTGACAGAGACAAGAAAATTAAACTGTTTTAATTTTAGAAACTCTAAAAGTGTTGATCCAGAAAAGAAGCGACATTTGCGCGTCGACCAATCAACATGTTGCATTTGTAAACGTCAGATTTTAAACAAAATAGTACGTTCATATTTTAATTAAAATACTATTTTATTCAGTTTATTGTTGATAAACATTCATTCATTACTCTCACATTTTGTTAAATGCAGATGTAAACATGTAAATAATTCATGCTACTTTTCATCAGTTAAACTGATGTAAATGTGTCAAATATTAGCCTAAATAAAATTTAAAAAAGTTTTCAATATTACTTTAAAATAAAAATGAATTTATAAAGTTGTATAAATTATTATTACAGCTAAATTGTACACTTTAATGAATTGTTTATTTTAATTATAGCTATTTTAATGACATTTTATGAATTTGGTAAACGTGAATTTAAAGACGTTTTATAATGTGTAATAAATGTGAAGTGTGCAATAATTTTGAAAGGTCATATTTGTGCAAGCCTATTGTTGTTGGTAAATATGTGCTTATCACTTTAATTTCATGCTTATTGGTTTATGTTTGTTTGGATTGGGAACCCTTTGATCTATAATGTAACATTAGTGAATTTATTTATTATTATTTTTAAAAGAATGACTTGTTTGTCTCATGACTATGATCTGATCTCTATGGGATGTACCACATAATTCACATAATGATTCATGCATTCAGCATTGATGACATTATTATCTTGAAAAATTGTAACAGCTTTTGTCGTTCTAGTGTTTTTGGAAAATTGGCTCTATAACCATTGGTCTGTCTTGGTGTTTAGGTCATTTTTGTCTGGCTTTAGAAGACAAAAAATGTTGCCTAAGTGAGTTATTTGTTTGAATACATAGGATACATTTTATATATATATATATATATATATATATATATATATATATTATATGTCATATTTTATACTGGGCTTTACGACTGATAAGCTATGGTCTATATAATGTGAGCTTTAATGTGAATTCTGCCTAAAATACTAATTACTATTATGTAATTACTTTTTCTTTACCCTAGTATATGAAGTTTATTTTCTTTAAATTTAGTTTTATTTCTAATTTGTAATAATATGATTTAGTCTTAGATGTTTTACACTTTCTATGCCCAAAGTAAATAAAATATATACATGCAAAAAGCATTTTAGAGCATTTAGAAAAAAAGTGTAAATGCTAAAGCCTCTTTCTTTTTGGTAACTGTCCTTTGCTAAATGAGACTTAATTTCTGCAACATTTGTTTGTAAATATATTTACCTTTAGTAATATACTGAAAAAACATGACATAGGATAAATTGTTTCATTTTTCTCAATTTTGCCAATGCAATTTGAAAATAATTAAATACCAAAATTGTAGTTAATTTTTTTTTCTTATTAAATCAAATTCAATCAATTAGATCAGCCAACAAACCATGCAGTTAAAGAACAGAAGTGGATTATAAAATACAGGATATTCTCTCAATTTTTTTCAATCTTTCTGGATTTTAAAAAAATGATAGTGGCTGATTTTATGTTTTTGTCATTTTTCAGTTGGCTAACAAACCACTCTGATGGGTGACACAGATAAACAGAGTCAGGCAGAGATGGAGGGGGACGGCAGCAGTGCCGCTCCAGTGAGCTCTACACCCAGATCCAGCTCTCCCACGGGCTCCCAGCCCAACTCCATTCCCCTGGGAAACGTCTCTTCAGACAGGCAGGCGGTCCAGGTAACATACTGAACAAATGATATCACACAATACTATCGTAAAAGAATATCAACAGCCTTTAAATGTAGTCAAATTCTGAACATTGTTTTGAGGCTGACCTAATCTTCAGACCTAACCACGTCTCTTTGTTGTGGTTGTGAGTCAAAAACATTGGCAATACACAATTCCCTTCAGTGCCGTGTGAAGCTTATGATGTGGTGTTTTGCTAGGTAATCCAGCAGACGTTACACAGACCACAGAGCATGACAGCTCAGTACCTGCAACAGATGTATGCTGCCCAACAACAACACATCCTGCTGCAGACAGCTGCACTACAACAGCAGCATCAACAAAGCCTCACCGCTGCACAAATCCTGACCACCACAGAGCAGGTATGAGAGTATAAATATGACAATATGTGCAATATAATATAACATAATAATTTGTTCCTGCTATCAGGCCGCACAGACTAATGGCAGGCAGCCCAACTCCTCCCCTCCATCATCCAATGGGAATGTAACTCAGCTTGCTAGTGTGTCTCAAACATCAGTAAGTGCTTTCGTTCTTTAGTATATAATCTAAACTTTATTTTAGCTTCTTCACAAAGCCACTTTTGTTTTATATAGATCAGTGTCAAGTTTTTATATATATATATATATATTTTTAATGTATGTACATTTATAACACTATACTTAGTATTATATTAGTGCTGTATCAAATTACAAAAAATTAACGCTGCTGTGAGGGTGTTTCTAATACAGCGGCTATAGGAGTGACAGTAAAAATGACATCTTTCTCTCTTCTGACTGCCGTTATCAATCGCTCTCTATTTTATTTCCTCTTTTTGAAAGTTGTGAAAACACTATTGTGGAGTTTTTCTTTTGCTATTTGTGCAAATAACACAAAAAAATATTTAAAGGTACAATATGTAATAATTTTGTCCGCTAGAGGTCGCTGGAGGCCTATTCAAAACAAAGGCGTAGCTTGATGACGCCAAGTTTGAGAGCGGAATCTTGGGACATGTGGTCTCCACCTCAATGGACGGTGCAAAAGAATAGGGATTGGAGTCGGGAAGAAATCATGGATGTGATTATTAACGTTACTGCAGTATGAAGCAGAGCAGGAGCTGAACGAGGAGCTGGAGCGATTGCGCAACACACACCGTGAGCAGCAGAACTTTTAACTTTTACTGCAAAAATATTACATATTGCATTTTTAACGAAGTCTCTCATTCACCGCTATTAAAGTTTACCCAACTATGACGACTTCCGCTTCTGAGAAACCCGTAAATGTGAAAAGGGTCCAAAAAATAAGTAAAAATAAATGCTATATAAGGATATTTCATCGCTGTCTTGCTCTATATCTCTATATTTCATCATTTTTGTTTAATAAAATTAATGCTATTATTGGTGATCCTTTGTGTGGGTTTTTACCATAGACTATAAAAAAAATATTTTTACAAATATTTAACCAATAAAAAGAGGTTGCGATTAAACCTCGTAATTCCATTGGCTCCTCAAACTGTCAGTCAAACCTCATAATAACTCCACCCACCTCAATATTGCCGCGCACAATTTGCAGATCTCTGCTTCTTTGCAGTGAAAGAGAAAATAAAGAATTTATGTTTGAGTAACGTAAGTACAACATTTTCTTTACACTACGTTAGACATAAAGGCTGACGTTTTTGTATTTGAAGAGCGAAAAACAGTCTTGCCGCGCGCCTATATTTGAAATAACGAACTTGCGCGCGCAAAATGCCGTTAGTCTGGTATTTGCCGTCTAGTTGAAGCAAATATACTATTTTAAATATCTTGTGCGTAACTAGCGCTTTATCTTTTGGATCATGAGATTTTGATCATGAGATTTCAACAAGAAAAACCGAGCGCCCATATAGCTATAATAAACTTTATATCCTGTAAGTTGATGAAAACGTAATGCTCCTGACTGCCTCAGATGCGGTTGTTCCAGTGACGGACAAAATATCGTTCATTCGCTGGTCAAAACTCCATTTGAGCTTTATTTTCATAAAATGTTAATATAATAATAACACATGCAAGTGTCTGACCATGTAAAGCCACAATACTAACTTCAATGACAGTGTTTAATTTTTTTAAAATACGTTTCCGCCCAACAGGGACGATATGTAAATTAGTTGTTTTATGGTAATCACCAACAACATCATATAGCCATCTATATGACCTTATTGTGTTCCTACCTGACTTAGAGGGTTAGTTCACCCAAAAATGAAAATAATGTCATTAATTACTCAACTTTATGTCATTCCACATCCGTAAGTCCTTCGTTAATCTTCAGAACACAAATTAAGATATTTTTGATGAAATCCGATGGCTCAGTGAGGCCTCCATAGCCAGCAAGTTAATTTACACTTCCAGTGCCCAGAAAGGTACTAAAACATTTAAAACAGTTCATGCGAGTTCAGTGGTTCTACCTTAATATTGTAAAGCGATGAGAATACTTTTTGTGCGACTTTTTAACAATATCTAGTGATGGCCGATTTCAAAACACCGCTTCATGAAGCTTCAAATCTTTTGTTTCGAATCAGTGATTCGGATCGCGTGTCAAACTGCTGAAATCATGTGACTTTGGCGCTCCGAATCACTGATTCGAAACAAAAGATTCGGGCATTCAAGTGCAGCTCGTATCTCTTTGAATGGGGAAACATCAAATTCTCCAAAGCTGTTTGCCAAGCTTTCGATTAAACTTCATATTTAAAATCACCAATGAATCTGACAACAACTGTCTCATTAATTATTTTTCTAAACGCTCGAATCATGACAAAAAATTGTATTTTTCAGGATGGATCGAGCTAATGCGCATGCGCAGTCCTAAATGCGCGTCTCTTGTGCCTCATTTCGGAGGTGCGCGTCTGACTGTTTCTATAGGAACCGGAGCTTCTAACAGCCGCTGCAGTGACGCGAAGACTTTACCAATTGGCGATTGGCTCTTATATTTAGAAGGCAGGACTTATTCCGCCATATTGCGTGTTGCACTTTCTCCCATTCAAAACAATATGAGTGACGCATCTTGTGTTATTCTATAGTCTTTATTTGAAATCAGCCATCACTAGATATTGTTGAAAAGCCGTTATTTTGTTTTTTGGCGCACAAAAAAATATTCTTGTCGCTTCATAACATTAAGATTGAACCACTGTAGTCACAGTCAACTGTTTTAAATATGTTTTTAGTACCTTTCTGGGCACTGAAAGTGTAAATTAGCTTGCTGGCAATAGAGACCTCAATTTTCATTTTTGGGTGAACTAACCCTTTAAGCTCATGTTTCACATTAAATGTGTGTACTGCTTTTAATATAATATCTAGTTTTAATATGTCAGCAATGCATGTTTATGCAATTTTTATGTAGTGGATATTTTTCTTATCAAAACTGTTTTCTTGACAAAACTTTTTTCACAAAAAAAGTTTGGGAAACACTGTTATAGATGGACCATGTGCTCTCATTTAGACACATAAAAGTGCTCTATTAAAAGTGTGCTGTAATTTGATTTAGGGAAACTATAAGCTTTTGATCAAAGATGAATTATACAGGAAAACACCTCTCTCCCTCTAGATCACCATGCCAACCTCTCCTGTAACTCAGCCAATAGGTCGCCTCCAGGTCACTAGCTCCAATAGCACAGGGGGGGCCATATCCCAGCAGGCCATGCTTCTAGGAAACAGCTCTCCCACAGGTAGCCAGGCCCAAATGTATCTGCGCACTCAGATGGTAAGCATCTATTATGTTCTTCGAGAAAAGAGTTCACTGGTGTTCTCAGGTTTCCACTGACTGTTTCTTCTTCTTTCTTCCCATTGCTCATTGTGTCTTAACCTGTAGTTGATTCTTGCTCCTGCTGCCACTGTGGCTGCTGTTCAACCTGATCTGACTGTTGTGAGTTCAATGTCCTCTCATTCAGCATCATCACAGGTGAGACAGAGTATTTTTTTTTATATCAGGGATCAAATGCTGGTCTGTATATGGGACATTCTCATGAATTAGTGCCATTTGTGTTATTTATGCATTTAATTGTTTACTTGTTTATTTGATAAGGTTAGTGATGTATAATGAAAGGATTAAATAAATTATATATTTTACCCACTTCAGTGTTCTTTTAAATAGATTATTGTTGCAGATTAAATAAAAATATTAAATATAAATAAAATGTTATTTAATATATTGTAGATGTCATGTAAAGATGATGAATGGGGGCATGCAAATTTGCAGATTTTTTAAAATTAAATAATTTGCAACTGCAAATTATAACAGAGTTTAACAGAGTTAAACCTATCAAATAAATTTGGTATCCTGTATTCTGTGTATTATATCAGTATTAAGTCATGGACACACACAGAATGACCCACTATGATCAATGATGCTCCGTATTGTCTTCTGCAAGGTTCAAAGCTTGGCTCTCCGCACGCATCTCCCTGGAGCTCTTGCTACTGCCCAGAACATCCAGATCAAGCCTCCTCTTCAAGGCCAGACGCTGGTGTCCCCCCTTCCTAAGATGTCCATTTGCCCACTGAAGTCCACACAGCTGTCCCAGAACCTGGTAGAAACTTCTAGAAGTGAGTCCCAGTTGACCGATGTCACTCAGCCACCATCAGCCCAACCTCACATTCCTCCTTGTAAGTCACATTTCCATCTCCATTATTTTGATTATTTCATTCAGAATAATTTAAATGTAGCAAATATTGGCTTTTGAAGATCCATGTTGTTTAAGCTTTATGCCATAACACAGTGGTCAGCCTGTGGGCTGGGACACACTAGAGGGTGCAAGATAGTTTAAAATTATTTAAATTAAGATGAAACAAGCTTTAAAATATTTTTTAAAAAGAATTCTGTTTTTATTTATAAAACATGGGTCCCACAGTCTTGAAAAACCTAGATATTTCTAGACCTGTAAAATTAATAAAAACTTTATGAAATAAAAAATTAATTATAATCTATATTTTATCGGTTGGAAATAATTAAAAACCATGGACAGCTGGGAAAGTCATATAAATTCATTGGTCATAAAGAGTGTGAACCCTAAAGAGCATTCAATTATTGAAACTTCTTAGAATTATTTGAATTCAAGTTATTTATAGTTCTTTCATTTAATTAGGTTAACAAGTTTCTGTAAATAAAAAATGGTCAAAAAGTCAAAAAGCTTGAGATCCAATGCTATAACCAGGAGTGCACATATGTTTTTCAGTCTGGTACTCATGAGAGCACCTGGAGATTGAGTTTTGTTCCATTAAATATAACTATAAAAAATAAAATAATGAATAATAGCATTATTGCACTTTATTTATAAATTTAATAATAAGTAATAAACAAAATAATAAATAAAGTGTGATAATACTATTATATATATATATATATATATATTTTTTTTTTTTAAAGTAAAAGAATATTAAATAAAAACACAATAATTTATAGTACACTTAAAAAATACAATATTTACATTTTCTTTTTTTTTTCTTTTTTATTTGTATATGAATTTTCAACATTTTCATACCTAAAATCAGCAAGCTTTTATTTTGGCGGGTTGCCAAGAAGTAAGTATATGCATTCCTGGTGTGGTGAGAAATCAAGTCCCCTCAGGAATCTGGGCTGCGTTCAGCCCCGACAAAACGTTGCAAAACATTTTTTAAACAGAAACGGTGGTATATTATATTAGGTATGTTTTTTGCTTCCAATATTTTGTTTGTTTTACTATGCAATACATTGGCATTCATTTTATATTTCAAGCCTGTTGTTTGTGCACTTAATGTGATAAACATCATACAATAGTGAAATAGGGTATAATTAGTCAAGACATCACAATAACAATTTTTGATCAGGCATTACCACCTGGGTCCTAAGGGAGACCCGATTCCTGGGGGGGTACTCGATTTCACGACACCGGTTTTAGCACTGCCGAGTGAAGAACATCAGTGAATGTCACAGCTTTGCGTTTTGCTTTGAAATCTGCAGATTTATTATGCATTCAGTTCAAATGGAAATCTTATGCAGTATTACAGTTAGTCGATCTAAACGGTGCATACATTGTCGGTATGCAAATTGAGGTCTGAACTTATTTACCCAGTACATTTTTTATTTTGGTCGCACATGTGCCATGCGCACCACATATGTGCACCCCTGGCTATAACACACCTATTTTTCTTTTCAAACATCTTAGAACTGTTCATAATGAATACTTTGTGTTTGCTCCCAATCTCTACCGCAGCAACGTTCACACCAGTCCAGTCTCATACGCTGGTCAGACACCAGTTGCACTGCCCTTCCGGTCAGAGGGTGACGCCCCACCAGCTCATCATCCAGCAGAGCGCTGCCGCTCACAGACAAGTCCAGCCCATCGCTCTGCGTGTCACACCGCAGGAAAGCTCTCCTTTACCCCTTGCCCTGCAGACCCGCACTACTCCCACTACAGCCACCGTCCAATCACAGCACACAGAGTTCCTCTCAGTGCCCTCGTCTGCAAATCAAGCGGCCAATCAGTCGGCAGTTGTGTCTATGTCCACAGTTCCTCCTGCAGCGCTCCCTGACCCTCCACCCCTTCATCTGGGCCCAGTGCAAGAGCCAGTCTCCCAGTATTCACCTCTGGCCTGCCCCCCTCCTCTCACCATGGGTCTGCCCAGGCTGGTCCAGCCGCAGAGACTCTCTCTACGCTCAGTTCAGACCGTAGCTGTCCAGTCTGACCACATGCTGGTGTCTGAAGAGGAGCACCCGGTCGATGAAGCAGTAGTTCAGTTGCCTTTTCAGAATCTACCGCCACCACAGACAGTGGCAGTGGACTTAAAGATGCAACCTGCTACACAAACAGAAGCTCCCTCGGTTAGTCTTGTTTTATTCATACTAGCATATGAAATAGTTCACCCAGAAATGAAAATTCAGTCATCATTTACTTATAATCATTTTATTTGACACCATGGTCACACTTTAGATTAGTATTAACTACGACTTTTGCCTCATTAAACTCCTAATTACTCCTTATTAATAATTAGTCAGGTACAGTATTGATTAGGATTAAGGGATGTAGAATATGATCAAAACAGCCTATATTCTAGTAATATGCATGCTAACAAGCAACTAGTTAATAGTGAGAAAACTAAAGTGTTACCGAAACTTTTTCTTTTTACTGTGGAACTGAAAGGAGATATTTATCTAAGGATTGTTCAGGCTGCTCTTTTCCATTAAACAAAAGCTGAATGTCACCAGTGACTTAAACTCTTACCCAAATTACAAACAATAGGTCTGTTCCTCACAAAAAGCTATCGTATGGTTACAGAAGACTCAGAAAATATACCATATGGCATGTATAAGGACTACATTTATGATGTTTAAGGTGCTTTTTTGGGTTTTCTTTGAAGCTACACTACTGTTCAAAAGTTTGGGGTTAGTAAGATTTTGCTTTTAAAGAAATTAATACTTTTATTCTGCAAGGATGCATTAAATTGATCAAAAGTGACAGTAAAGATATTTATAATGTTGCAAAAAAATAAAATCTATTTCAAATAAATGCTTTTCTTAGGAACTTGGTGAGCAGAAGAGACTTCTTTCGAAAACATTAAAAAATCTTACCAACCTCAAACTTTTGAACAGTTGTGTATTGTTAAATGGAAAAAAGCAACTTCTTATTCTTCAGAACCAGTTTTTACACAGTTTGTTGTAGTTGTGGGTTTGGTCTTTTAATAAAAATGTCTTTTAAATTCTATAAATATGTTTTATCATGTCATACTAATTTTACTTTAATAGTTTTTGACTTTTGATGAAAATATCCTTTGAATTTAGTCAATATTTTGCCGCGCCGTATTCATTCATTTTAGACTAAAATGGCATCTAATTTTAGTTGACGAAAATATCATTCAAACAATTTAGATTTAAACATGTATTAACCTTTAACAAAAACAACATGTGAAAACATGTTTCCATTTTGTATTCTTTATGATCATGATCCACATTTCACCCCATCTTCACTATTGTTGATGGAAAAAATTGCTGATGAGATTAACACTGTTCCTGTTGTGTTCCATGGAAGAAAGAAAATCACATGGGTTTGGAAAAACACTGAGGATAAGTAAATGATGACAATGTTTTGGGGCAAACTATTCATATAATTGCAATCCTTATGCTTATTATGAAATCTGGCAGGCGACGCCGTTGTTGAAGGAAAGTGAAAGCATGAATTTGTTGAAGGATGTAGAACACGTGTGTCCTCAGTACATCAGTGCGCCCACCCCGCCACCACAGTCCCCACCAGATGAGTCACAGAGAACCTCTGATGATGTAACAGCACAACCAGAAAACCGTACAGGTACTTTGAACCTCTATCAAAGATGGGTGGTTCTCCCACCCTTCTGCAGAACTCTAACCTGACCCCTCCTCCTCTATCCATAGCTGATCCGGAGCAACCGTGCATTCAGTCAAGCAGATCTGTGATCCGGTCACCGGAGGACCCCACACATGCCAACAGTTCCCCCCCTCCCCTCCTCTCCTCTGCGGTAAGAAGCACCAGCAGGCTTCCCCCAGCCAGCCTCCCAGGGAACCCTGAGGGTCGGCCCTCACAGGCCATCGTTAGACCTCACATCCTCACACACCTCATTGAGGGCTTCGTCATCCGAGAGGGCCTGGAGCCGTTCCCGGTATGTCCACTGGTTGACAAAGTAGCAATTCTCAGCTTCCATGAGGCCCTAATGATAGGCCCTAATGGTTCTCTAATGGAGCCGTGAAGCTCAAAGATCTCTCGCTCACTCTGGTGAGGGTCTGCGGCCAAACGTACAGATCAACCAGTTATTAAAGTCCCCTTTGGGAACCTTGGCAAAGTGCTCCACACTTTCAGAAGTCGAAACCACAAAAGGCATCTCAAAAAATGTGAGGTATGTCCAGTATTGATGTGCTGGTCTTTTTCATCAGGTGAGACATGCTTCCTTAGAGATGAACCTACAGGCCACACTGCCAGAAGATAGAGAGGATGGAGAATCAGCCCGGGATGACTGCCTTATGGATGCGGAGCATCCGGAAAACTCCACTGATTCCGACATTGACAACCCTCCCGCTGAGGATGGTGGGCTCATTAGCACATTTCCTATTTATACATTGAGTCAATGTGAGCGTTTCTGGCAGGATCTCTTCTGCTTTCAGAACAGACAGATGAAAACATGCATGACGTACTGGAATGCGAGTTCTGTGGGAAGAGAGGCTTCGCTCGTACCTTCCTCAGATCCAAACGCTTCTGCTCCATGACATGTGTCAGAAGGTGAAGAGCCTTATGGATAGCCACTTTTTCTTTCATTTTAAGTTTGTAGGGTCGGTGGAATTATTATTATTATTATTATTATTTTTGGGATTATTATTGCTCATACTTTAGGTTCGAGGATCGTTCTAAACCAGGTGTGCCAAATCCTGTTCCTGATAGTGCTGTCAAAATTATTGCAATTAATAATTGCGATTATTTTTTTTTCATTTTAACGCGTTAAAAATATTTAACGCAATTAACACAGCATTCTTTTTTTTTTCAGTCATCTTTTAGTTAGCGTTACATTGTATGATCATTCAGATGGTATTAAATCTCTTTCATGCTTGAATGTACAAAAACACACAAAATTATGCAAAAGTGCCCGCGAGTAAAATAATGTCTTAAATGACTGTAAAGAGTTGTGAGGACATCGGATGTGTGTCCGATCCACATCATGTGTGTCAGGTCTTAAGGTGACAGCAGCCTAATAAATCATCATTAATGTTATTGTAATGCTTTTTTTCTCATTTGGTCAGAACAAAAGTGGCAGACATTTTACTTGTTCAGATGACATTTTCCGATCCATACTTCAAAACTACAATCTGTGATTCTGAAGTACAGTATCCACACCGATGTGGTGACTGACAGCAAACATTAGATTGATCCGCGCTGAGGAGCCGTACAGATACACAACCCACGTAAAGATGATAATTCCGCAAATAACTGCAATTGCAGGTTTCAAACAGAGATGGCGACAAAGAGGCGAAACTTACGGACTGCAGCTTTAACATTGAAAAGTTGTGCTGCTCTATAGTTTGGGAAAACTGATACATTTCTTTGATAAATAGAAAGTTCATTTATTTGAATTTTTTTATAAATGTAAAATCTTTACTGTTACTTTTGATAAATTTAATGCATCCTTGCTGAATAAAATTTAATTTCTTTGAACAGTAGTGTATACAATGCTTGGATTGTTTTTGCATGCATATTTTATAAACTATTATGAAAACACATTTACGATATTTGCCTTTTATAAAGAGAAATTCAGTAAAGTTCATGTGTTCATAAAACAGTATACTGCAGTACAAGCAGCCTTGTTCATATTACAGATTCAACGTAAGCTGTAAAAAACGCCTAAACCTGTTCAGGCCAGAAAAAGTTGGCCGTTGGCCCCACAGACCCATGGGCAGGCGGGGGAGACCACCTAGTCGTGTAAACGGTGGATCTAGGGAACACTACCTCAGACAGGTCAGTGAAAACTAACAAATGACCATTTAACCAAACTATGCAACTAAACCATGATGAATAATTGGGACTGACCTACTGCAACAAATTATTTCCTCAGCAGCTGCAAGATTCCCATCGTTCCAACGACAACCAGAGGGTGTCCGATTCAGTGTGGATCGAGAGAGAGGAGGAGGATCCACCAGGCCCGATGACGACAAGGCTGCGTTTGCAGGCCGAAAGAGAGAAGGAGCAAGACAGAGAAAGAGAACAGAGCCGACTGGAGAGCTGCAGCAGCTCTGACTGTGTTCTTGACTCAAGTCCCTCACAGTGGAGTGTGGAGCAAGTGTGCTCCTTCATCAGCTCTTTACCAGGTAGAAACACAGTACACCTTCTGTTCCACTAGGTGGTGTTTAATGGATAAAGCTAAAAACCTTCTATATAGTATGAATGTAATCTGGGCCTACTACATTTGCCATGTTGTGTTGCTTCACTGCCATTCACAAATCCTCTCCCGTGGCCTCATGAGATAGTAAAGTGTCCATTGTATGCACACTTCAGAATCTCACTGGAAATATTAGGTACTTTTTGCCTACTCTTTTATGAGTACTGTGAATTCAGACATACTTTTTTGTCACATACTGTTTTTCACCTACTATATAGTATGCGATTTTGGACGCAGCCATGTTTTCCATTCTAGCTTCTTCTGCTGTTTCCATTCAAGCTTTGACTGGCTACTATAGCCTATACTGACCCCTGCTGGTGGATGTAATAATGACACTATCTGGTTCCAAGTCAAAATTAGCTGTCTTCTGGCAAAATAAACATATATATTTATAGAGAGAGAGAGAGATAATATTTCTAATATAATGATTAGTATATTTTATATAATATATGACTGTTCAAAAGTTTTTAAAGAAACAAATACTTTCAGTTAGCATGGATGCATTATACTGATAACAGTAAAGGCTTTTACATTTACAAAAAAAAAAAAATCTATTTCAAATAAATTAACTTTCTATTTATCAAAGAACCCCTAAAAGAAATGTATCACAGTTTTCACAAAATATAAAGCAGCACAACTTTCACAATATTACTGTTTTTACCGTATTGATCAAATAAATGCAACCTCTATGAGCATAAAAGACTTCTTTACATTAAAGAAACATTTTTTTTAAAAAAAAAATAAAAAATTTAAACGGTAGTGTATATTCTTTATATGCATTTCATTCATGCCTTGATGTTTCCTCATCACAAAATTCATATAAAAATAAGAGAATGGAAACCCGGCTTATGATATTCTGGTCTCAAGAAATGTTTCTTGAGCAGCAAATCATCATCTTAGATTTCTGAAGGATCATGTGACACTGAAGACGAGTAATGATGCTGAAAATTCAGCTTTGCAACAGTGGAATAAATTACATTTTAAAATATATTCAAATAGAAAACATTTTAATATTTCTAATAATAAATGCAATATATATGTATATATATATATATATATATATACACACACACACACACATATATATTTATATATATATATACTTACTAATGAAGGTTTTGAAAGAAAATAGAGAATATTTGAAAAAAACGATACACTTCACTTTTAAAGGTGCCCTAGATTCAAAAATTGAATTTATCTTGGCATAGTTAAATAACAAGAGTTCAGTACATGGAAAAGACATACAGTGAGTCTCAAACTCCATTGTTTCCTCCTTCTTATATAAATCTCATTTGTTTAAACGACCTCCGAAGAACAGGCGAATCTCAACATAACACCGACTGTTACGTAACAGTCGGGGTGTACGCCCCAATATTTGCATAATGCCAGCCCATGATGTTCCCAACATTATAAAAAGGCATTAGACAAGGGCAGCCAGTATTAACGTCTGGAGCTGCACACAGCCGAATCATCAGACTAGGTAAGCAAGCAAGAACAACAGTGAAAAATGGCAGATGGAGCAATAATAACTGACATAATCCATGATAGCATGATATTTTTACTGATATTTGTAAATTGTCTTTCTAAAAGTTTCGTTAGCATGTTGCTAATGTACTGTTAAATGTGGTTAAAGTTACCATCGTTTCTTACTGTATTCACGGAGACAAGAGCCGTCGCTATTTTCATTTTTAAACACTTGCAGTCTGTATAATTCATAAACACAACTTCTTTCTTTATAAATCTCTCCAACAGTGTAGCATTAGCCGTTAGCCACAGAGGACAGCCTCAAATTCACTCAGAATAAAACTTTTAACATCAAAATAAATACTTTACTCACATAATTCGAAGCATGCATGCAGCATGCATGACGAACATCTTGTAAAGAACCATTTGAGGGTTATATTAGCTGTGTGAACTTTGTAAATGCGCTGTAATATAGTTGACAGCTCGTGTGGCAGGAAGCTCGCGTCTTAAAGGGGCGGCGCCGAGTGTAAATCAGTGCATTGTTAATGGTGCCCCAAAATAGGCAGTTAAAAAAATTAATTTAAAAAAAATCTATGGGGTATTTTGAGCTGAAACTTCACAGACACATTCAGGAGACACCTTAGACTTATATTACATCTTGTGAAAGAATGTTCTTGGGCACCTTTAAACTGTGAGTTACTTGTAATGTCAATATCATATGATTTCCGCTACAGTGAGCATCTAATGCAACAGATTTTTATATTATCTTTAGAATCATATATTCATCTTTGCGTCTCCTCCACTTGTTCTAAGGATGCCATGATATCGCTGCAGAGTTCCAGTCACAGGAGATCGACGGACAGGCCCTGTTGTTGCTTACAGAGGACCACCTCATGAACGCTATGAACATGAAACTGGGCCCTGCGCTCAAAATCTGTGCACAGATCAACGCTCTCAAAGAACCTTAGGCTCATCTTTCCACAGCTGTCACACAATATCTGAGAGTCAGCTTCCTCCAAAGTGCCATGATTTCAGTGTGTGGCCGTTCTACAGATACTGTAGACACTCATGGGGACCTTCTTCTTATACCTCAAAGTTTCATGGTGGACTTGTTATCTTGGATTTCATTCCATTCAATCTGATTGTAAGGTAAAGTTTTGAATAATATCTAGAACTAAATTCTAATCTTGTATATTGAATTTATAATAAACAGACCTACAGGAAACACAGAATATGAAGAACGAGGAATGATGTTGCTGTTTGTACATTAAGTTGGCACATAATGTACAAAGTATTTTAAAAAAAATAACACTAAATATAAAGAAACTCTTTAAATGACAAATGTTTACAAAAATAGAGTATATAATGAGTGTTGAAAAATAAAGATTTATTGATAAACATCAATCAAATCCTGTATAAAATCTTTATTACTTTAGACCTCATTTGCAGTAAAATGCAACTTCTTTGGCATCTTTTTGCACAAACGTAGAAAAAGTCTATACACTGCAAAATTCTTGTGAATTCAATGTCAGATGGCTAAAAGGCAACATTTTAGAGACATCAGTTGTGTTGACTGTAAATGCAGCTTGACATTGTTTAGTTATAAATAGTTCCAAACGTCCCTTCCACACAGCATTTTCAAAATAAGGAGCCACAACATCAGTTTTAGTTAAACTGAGGAATACAATAACATTGTTTTTAAAATTTTGTATTTATGTACAAAGTATTAATTTATTACACACACACTGCACACATTAAAAGCACCGTATTTGGCTGATTATAGCGTCAAGATGTCAGAAACACAACATTCAGCTAAAAGTCTCTGTCTCTGATCTGACAATAAACAATAATACCAGGTTTAGTTTTCAGTTGACAAAGCAACAGCTGTTTGCCATGAAAATAATTAAAGGATTAGTTCACTTTCAAATTAAAATGTCCTGATAATTTACTCACCCCCATGTCATCCAAGATGTTCATGTCTTTCTTTCTTCAGTCGAAAAGAAATGAAGGTTTTTGATGAAAACATTCCAGGATTATTCTCCTTATAGTGGACTTCAATGGAGCCCAAACGGTTGAAGGTCAAAATTACAGTTTACAGCGATCCCAGACGAGAAATAAGGGTCTTATCTAGAGAAACCATCGCTCATTTTCTAAAAAAAAAATAAAAAATTTTATGTTTTAATTTAATTTAAGTGTATTGCTGCCCTCCACAGGTCCAAGTTTGAACTAAATTGACATATATACTTGCACTAGCATATTGTATAACAATTAGTTCAAACTTTGACCTGTGGAGGGCAGTAATTCACTTAGTAGTGTCTACACTGCCGGAATTCAAATAGAGAAGAAGAAGAGAGCTACTTCAAGATGAGCATTTATTGTTAAAACATATAATTTTTTTTACATTTTTTTTAATATGAGTGATGGTTTCTCTAGAAAAGACCCTTATTCCTCGTCTGGTATCGTTTAAAGCTCTTTGAAGCTGCACTGAAACTAATTTTGACCTTCAACCATTTGGGCTCCATTGAAGTCCACTATAAGGAGAATAATCCTGGAATGTTTTCATCAAAAACCTTCATTTCTTTTCGACTGAAGAAAGACATCTTGGATGACATGGGGGTGAGTAAATTATCAGGAAATTTTATTTGAAAGTGAACTAATCCTTTAATTTCAATCATTCAGTCAATTCAACTAATTTCCATACAATGATTAAGTGCTGTCAAAAAATGTCACTGTCCGTTTATAATGCTGTGCGCTTCATCTGCTGTTCAATCATCATGTCAAACTCCTGTCTTTCTCTAAAACAGTAAAAGAAAAATAGTTTAAACAGATGCAAGATGCAGTTTTTCAGGGCAAAGCAGTTCACAAATACTCCTACCTGTTACTAAAGCACGGCCCTTTAAGATACTTCTCCTCTGCCTTCTCCAGGGAAAGCTTGTAGACTCCAGCAATGGCATGGATAATGGCCTAAAAAGTGAAACAGTCACTGAAACATGGCTATGCATGTTGCTGGAACATTATTCAGGAAGGATGCATCAATTGACCATATGCACGGAACGTTCTTAAAGGGACAGTTCACCCAAAAATGAAATTTCTGTCATCATTTACACACCCTCAAGTAGTTCCAAACCTGTATGAATTTCTTTGTTCTGCTGAACTCAAAGGAAGATATTTGGAATAATGTTTGTAACCATACAGATCTTGCCCCCCATTGACTACCATAGTAGGAAAATAAATACTTATGGTAGTCAATGGGTGGAGAACTTCGGCAATAATATAAGCCAGCTGGAAAAATTCTGGTGAAATGTAACTTGGTGTGTCGGTATCTTCAATGTTCTGAGGTAGCTTTAACAGCATCAGTAGTGTAATACTTAGTTTATAATCAGAATATAGTCACTTAAATAGTCAGACCTGACATTAATTTAGTTATTCAAACTTAAGACAACACAAAAAAGACGCATTCCTCAGTGTTCACAAAATTCAATTCAAACATCAGTTTTCACACTTTTGTGTGAAAAAAGTGTCAGCACACTGCAAGTTAAATATTTACTGTGCACTTCAGTTAGATTCACTGAACAAAATGTGACTTTTTTTACAAGTGTTCCAAAATCATTGAGCTTGCGCTGACAGCTGTGATAAAGGGAGGGAGAGCGCGGTGCTCGCTTTGGGCAATTCATTCACAAGAAAAGTTATTGTTTTTCATGAGACTATGTGAGTACTTATACTTCTGCTTTTCTGCTTCTGATTTTGTTTAATATTTATTCAAAAGTGAAACATGGTAAAAATATTACAAGATTTGGCTAATATGAGCCAATAAATGCTCCTCTGCCGCCCTCTGCTGGTTATAGTGCTAATTAATGTCTTTTTTATTTGTAAATAAAAGTGTTTTCTATCAAATGTTGGATTTCCTACATTTTGAAATGCTTGGTTTTACAAATGGGGACAACCTCAGAAGGGTAAACAAATAATGTTTATGGTCATCACATTAAAAATAACATTTGAAGTGCTGGAAAAATATTATGTGTCCAATTATAGGCACAATGTTTCTTTTTCAAACGTTCCCAATAGCTTCAAGTCTTTATTGTAATCAATAAAACTGGTTTATTGGCAAATTAGGTAAGTGTGATAACTGCATTAAAATATAAATACAGCATTTAAAAAGTCAGCCATTGATGGTTGTGTGTCGAATAACTAACAGTTCACCAGAAATGCCCAAGCTGGCTTATCGAAAACCAGGAAGTAACCGTGCATATGGTCAATTGATCAGAAGTGAAGATAAAAAACATTTCTATTTCAAATAAATGCTGTTCAAAAATGTTTGATGGTTTCCATACAAATATTAAGCAGCACAACTGTTTTCAGTACTGATATTAAAAATAAATGTTTCTTTAGCACTAAATCAGCTTATTAGAATGATTTTTTTGATAAAAAAGATGCAGCCATCCTGAGCATAGTAAACTTCTCTCAAAAACGTAAAAAATCTTACCAACCCCAAACATTCAAACGCTCGCATAAATGAAGGCGATTACCTCAGGCAGAAGCACATCAAGAATAAGCTGGATCCGGTCCACCTGGATGTTTTGTAGGCAGGTGTTATCACAGACTTTGTCCAGGTAGCGGTACACCTTATCAACCTGCTCCTCATCTTCCAAATAGACATCAACCACTGGGCGAGAAGGCTTCTGGAGGGCTTGCATCCATTTAGATGACTCTCGACCGCTGATGACTGCCTGTGTGCACCAGACGGAAGGGTTAGCTGTGTGCTCAACAAGTGCATACACGAACCTGCCTCAATTCTTCAATACAAATATTAGGGCTGTTAAGCAATTACAATTTTTTAATCTAATTAATTACATGACATGGCGATTAATTAATCTAATTGCAATTTAATCGCACATCAATTTTGGCAGAGGAATTACCCCCATAAGATAATATGAAGTCATTATTGTGTATAGCATCAAATAGACACTACAAAAATTAGCTTCGGAAAGAAATATTTTATTCAATTCAACATTTTTTACACATGAACTTTTGGACCATGAGGTTGAGCAAATGATGACTGAATTTTAATTTTTGGGTGAACTATACCTTTAAAGGGGTGGTTGATTATGATTTAACTTTAATTAGTGTGTAACGTTGCTGTTAGAGCATAAACAACTCGGTTTGAACAATGTAAGGCTGAACACTGTTACTGACAATCCTCATTTTGGCTGCGTGAGATTCTCCAGCTTTGTTGTTGTTGAGCAACCAAAGCACGAGCTGTTAAAGCTCCGCCCTCTTCTGGAAAGGGGGCCGGGAGCAGCAGCTCATTTGCATTTAAAGGGACACACACAAAAACGGCGTGACAAGCTATAATAAATGATCTGTGGGGTATTTTGAGCTGAAACTTCACACATTCTGGGGACACCAGACAAATGTATGTAATGTCAGATGACCTACGTAGGTCTGGGGCGGGGCAAGTGCATTAAAAATTTTAACATGTTATTTTTTTTTTACCATAATTAATCCAATTAACACATTAAATCGACAGCCCTAATAAATATATCAACAAAAAAACGTACCAGTAAGCGCTTTTCAACTTTTCGTCTGATGATAAAGTCGACCAACTGCTTGTTGGCGCGGTTGCGTGCAGCCTTGGATCGGTCGGGCAACACTTTCTTGGAGAGGAGCTCATCCTGCTCTTCCACAACAATGTCCTCTATGTTATTATCAGAGTTGTCGCACTGTTCGCTCAGAATCTCCTGACTGGGGAAGGTCAGCACAGATTTCTCCTCGGAGTACCTCCTCCGCACTGGCCAACCTGGGATCATCAGATCAAAGGAACATTTCTGTTAAAACGGCACTGGTGAATTACATCTAAAATTAACAACAACTAACCGTCACAAACATTTTAGACGAGTAAGGAATCTATATCTATAATGAAAGGAAACCTACTGATGTCAGCGGCACAATATTCGATGAAGGAGCCAGAGAAGGATCCACATCCTGTCAGAAAACATCTGAATTCAGTATTTGAATTTCACTTTATAAGTCAGGAGTCCAAAATCAATCAATAGTTATTGATATATTTTATATAAAGTAACAAGGTTTATTCGTGTTCCCTACACAACATCAGGGCATTTAGTCTGCACATCTGGATAAATATTGATATATTCACATATTTGACTACAGATTATTTTTTACTTTAAAAGTACTGAAATTCTAAAAGAAAAACAAAAAAATTGAGATAATTACCAATGCGGATCCTGTAGTCCGATATCAGCTCCAGAGGCCAGGTGATGGCACTGCCATACTTCTCTTTTGCTACATCCTAAAAAAGATAATAAAAAGAAAAGGCCTACCATGTTAATGAAAATGTCTTGTAGTATATACAAAGTATGCTTAGTGTAACAATGTCTTCTAATAGCAGAAATATGAAAATAGTGGGCATGCACTGGTAAACGGTGAAAGAGATGTTACTTTACCACCAATGTTTCATACTCTTCACAGTCAAAGCGTTTTAGGTTTCGCAGGGGTACAGAAAACCTACAGATTTGAACAGAATAATTTACTATATATACCAAAAATAAGTGAAATTAAGATACAGATGAATTCTTACCCTTTTCTGGTTCTCTTTTGGTCGATTAGGTAACAATCAACAAATATAATGCTGGCTTTTTTGCTCTTGTGATTCACACTTTTAACCTGTGGCACAGATGAGCACACTAGTCATCAACTACAGGCTAAACTCAAGAGTTACAAACTGCACAAAATCATATGCTGTACTCACCACTGCTGGCCAGTAGGGATATTTCCTCAGTTTGCACCACACGCAAAGTCCCTCCGAGATTGACAAAGGCTCTATAATGCATCAAAAATATATCAAAGCATTGACCAAAAAAAAAAAAAAAAAAAATATATATATATATATATATATTTAACAAATTTATTAGACCACCTATCATAATAAAGAGAAAAACAATTATTGTCATTTATTAGGCAAATAACAAACTGAAACAACTAAGTAGCCTTTCTTCACACATAATAACCAAAAAAAGTATATATTTTTTGGTTATTTTTTTGGACTTGATAACAGCTTGTATTCTTGCTGGCATTGTTTTTATGTTATTTTCCACAGTCTCTGTTGTTATTGACAAATTATATACTTATTATTCCAAATAGTTTCTAGTTGTTCCCAAAGACTTGCTTTTGATGAAACTTTTGTGCGATCTATCTTTGAATCCATTAAATCCCAACAATAATTATATTTTAGCATTAGAAACACTACTGTCACTAAAGAGAGCGCACGCATACTGGTGTGGATAAACCATTACAGAAACATAAAAAATGATTTTGGTAATCACCAATACTGTTAGTTTAAGGCAGCTGTGGCACAAACCTTACATTGGGTGGTGCTCTAATAAATTTAATATATATAATAAATTTGTTAAAGGCACAATGTCATTTTCCACCACTAGAGGTCGCTTATTCAAAACAAAGGCATAGCTTGATGACGCCTTGATTTCGCAGAATCATGGGAGGTGTTGTCTTCATGTCGACAGCTGATGGAAAAGAATCCGATGGGACTCAGGCAGAGATCATATTCATGGATGAGCTAATGTATTAAAGATTTATTAACATTACTGTAGTATGACGAAGGGTGTGGATGAAAGCTGTTGGAGCGGACCGAGGCCGCTGGAGCGATTGCACATGAGAGACGAGCGCGTCACACGGCTCGAGAGCTTTTATTATGCCGCAGATGAGCGCTTCCGCTTCTTCCGGTCATGTGTATGTGAGGTAACGCAGCGCTGTTTATCATATTAGATACATTTGTGTGTTGAAAGTTGTTATAATGCTACTCTGTGCGTTTGCTCAGCAGCTGCTATGAGACACCTGTTGCACACTGCAGTAAGATAGATCGATATTAGACATGGTAAAACATGGCGATTAAATCAAGAAAACGAGATTTAAACAATAAGACTTACTGTGTTGAGCTATATAACATGATTAATTTTCTGTCAATCAATGTATGCAGACAGTTGCTCACCTGTCTAATAAAACATAATATATTAAAGCGTCTTTGATGTTTCCATGGTTTCTACAAAATAAACCATGCAAATTGAGAGTAATGATGTCATTGATAGGCGACGCACGGACAAGGTCCTGATTAAAACTGCTTATTTCTCTGGATTTAAACATTTTTGGATACATTTGGGATAATGTAAGTACTAGGGATGTGCAACGATTAATCGTGATTAATCGTTTGCAAAATAAAAGGCTGTGTTTATGTAATATATGTGTGTGTTCTGTTTATAGTAATAGTTATGTATATATAAATACAGGCACATACATGTATATATTTAAGAAAAATGTTAATTTTATAAATTAACAATATTTATAAAATATTTATATTTACATGTACTATAAAATATATATATGTATTTAAACATGCATATATTTCCTAAATTTATACATGTATGTGTGTGTATTTATATATACATAACTATTATAAACAGAACACACACATATTACGTAAACACAGACTTTTATTTTGCTAACGATTAATCGCGATTAATCGTTGCACATCCCTAGTAAGTACACAAGTCAACAAAATATCTAACACTGTTCTAGTGGTTTTTGGATATTTTAATCCAAAAATCTTACATATTGTGCCTAAGCACTGTGTACAGTTATACACACACACACACACACACGTTCCTTTTATTGCTCACTCACTTTTATTGTCCTGCTTCAAAAAGCTGGGCAGCTCTTCATCATCGTCCTGGTCCTCCTCCTGCATCAAGTCAGAGTGGTTAAGAGGATGAGGCTCCTCCTGCAGGCTCAGCTCGATGGACAGGTCAGAGGACATGGTTTGATCTCCTAGGTACACAACATAACACTATATCATTATAATGACTGATTTCAGAAGACAATGGCAACACAATCATATATCTGAGGCTCTATTTACAGCTATTAACATTAAAAGTGTTATAATGCACTAATACATAGACTACATTATACAAAATTGTTGTATACCTGATTTCTGTGGCTCTGGCTCCTGGGTTTCAATGCAGGGTCCACTTGGAGGTTGCGCCTCAAAGGATGGCTCTTCCTGAGGAGATTTAACAGGAGACGTTGCTCTCTTCCTACCGCGTTTCACTGGTGGAGAGGCAATTGGCTGTTCCTGCACGTTCTTTTTCTTGCGACCTCTTGGCCTTCCTGCTGCCGCGAGTCCCTGAGGTCTGACCATTCTTAATGGAGTAGCATCTGGAGGAGGTGACTGATAAAAACACCACATGAACAATAGTTAATGCAGGAATTTCAAACAACAGATCAATAATGCTTTAATGGCTTTCATGCAAACCTTTACTAGACTGGAGTCTTTGACTTTCCGATGACTATGTGGCGTGCAACTATTCTCAGCTCTTTTTGGAGACAGGGGATGGAGGTGTGAGTTCGGGGTGGAGCTTAAGAGAGGGCGGGTCCGAGGCCGACCCCGGCCCCGTTTTGGGGTGTGTGGTAGAGAGCTACAATCACCATTAGTGTGGCAGGAGGATATCTCCTCGAGAGGACGAGCAGATAATGTAGTACAAGTGTGAAGCCCTGTAGAAACATCTGAAGGGGTCTGAGGGTTTTGAGTTTTTTTAGAGTGCCGACAACGTGTCCCTTTCGTTTTTGGAGAGCTGAAGTGTTGTTCTGGGCATGAATTGCGTACAGAATTGTCCAGTGCATCTGCACAAGCTTTGCTAGCAGCTACTTCTTTCTCACTGGGTTGAATGCATTTCTTTTTCCTTCCCCTGTGAGATCTTTTCGAAGTCTCTGACGGGCATTTGGGGGTAGTAATTTTCTGAGGCACCGTCGACTCAGGTTTATGTGACTTTGAAGACGCCAGTCCATTTAAACCACTTAGTTCATGCGTTGAGTTTTGTAAGCAAGCTGATGAGTCAAGACTTTGGTCTGCTGCTTGAGGTTTCTCCTTTTTCTTCTTGGTCGTTCTCTGTCCGCATGATTCTGTGGTATTCAGATCTTGTGACACTGTGGTTTCTTTAATATGTAAGAAGGAAGCTTTGTCGGTTGGAACAGGTTTGTTAAGATCTGCAAAAACTTCAGAAATGGTGCGACAGGTCCTGCGAGGATTCCTTCGGTGGTGTGAAGACAACTTATCTGATGAACTCATTCCTGCAACCACTGATGTCTCAGCACATTGTAACCAACCAATGGTTGGCTACATTCTGCTGGGCTGCAAAGAATCCCAAAGTGAGGTCTGTTAGCTGTCAAATGTATCATGGACATATATTTAAAGGATTAGTTCACTTTCAAATAAAATCTTCCTGATAATTTACTCACCCGCATGTCATCCAAGATGTTCATGTCTTTCTTTCTTCAGTCAAAAAGAAATGAAGGTTTTTGATGAAAACATTCCAGGATTGTTCTCCTTATAGTGGGCTTAAATGGACTCCAAACGGTTGAAGGTCAAAATTACAGTTTCAGTGCAGCTTCAAAAAGCTTTAAACGATACCAGACGAGGAATAAGGGTCTTATCTAGAGAAATGATCAGTCGTTTTTAAAAAAAAAATACAACTGTATATGCTTTATAAACACAAATGATCGCCTTGCACATGAAAAAAGCTTAAGCTGTATGTCCTACGCCTTCCCTATTCAACTTACGGAAAAAAACGAAACTGGCGCCGCGTTCGTTACGTAAGTTGAATAGGAAAGGCGTAGGACATACAGCTGCAAGGCGATCATTTGTGTTTATAAAGCATATACAGTTGTATTTTTTTTTTAAACGACTGATCGTTTCGCTAGATAAGACACTTATTCCTCGTCTGGTATCGTTTAAAGCTGCACTGAAACTGTAATTTTGACCTTCAACCGTTTGGGCTCCATTGAAGTCCACTATAAGGAGAATAACCCTGGAATGTTTTCATCAAAAACCTTCATTTCTTTTCGACTGAAGAAAGACATCTTGGATGACATGGGGGTGAGTAAATTATCAGGAAATTTTATTTGAAAGTGAACTAATCCTTTAACTTGCCATAAGTTTAGCAACAAACACACAGCAACTAAGAGTTCAACACAAAGACCTTTTACTGTAAAGACATACTATGCATTACATTATAAACAGGCTATATTATAAATATAAAACACATTAGAAGACATTTTCAGCAATTGCCTCACTTAACGCTTATCATATTGCGAAATGCAGCCTTTAAAGCCGTTCTAAGTTCCTGTAAACAGTATCTTTTTTGTAATAGTGGAACTGACATAACCCAAGTACTTCAGCAAATAAACATCTGCAAAATCAACCGTATAAGAATCGTAAGATGACAGATACAACGATATACGCATAAAATGCAACATAAAATAAAGTATCTAAAACACAACAGACGTGTTGACTAGGAGCGCTCTGCATTAGCATTAGCAGCTCCATGGAAAACCAATGTAAACACGGTCAGAGGGCGTATGTTATAGTACCCTAAAAACCTGCAGAAGCATGTTCAGTTGCTGCTCTTTCAAAAGCGTGAAATTAAAGATATTGTAATATAAAATGCATGCGCTCATATGAGGGATTAGCATCAGATCACTTACTCGTTGGATTTTTAGCTGTTTACGAAGTGCTAGATCGCGTCACTTGATCAGGGCTTGCTTGAATCAGGAAGTCGGTTTGAAGGAGAGAGAGCTCTGCTATTAAAAACACAATCTATTTTTTTCTTTTTCTTTATTTTTGCTGATAATTTTGATGTTTTTCTAGTTGAAAATATATTAATAATTATTAAAACAATATTGGAACAATTTTTAAATATTATTCAATTCATTTAATTTGAATATTAATAACTGTAAATTAAATAATAACAATAAAATAATTCAAATAAATCATCGAATTTTGAATTAAATATTCAATTAAATAATATAAACTCACATATTTTCAAAACATAAACAAAAAAACAAACAAAAATACATTCAATTTAAAACAGAAATATTTTTACTGGTATGTCCTGAGAATAGGAATTCATTTTAAAAACATTAATATATATATATATATATATATATATATATATATATATATATATATATATATAATATGTATTTTTCAAAAAAAAAAAAAATCAGTCAAATATTTTCATGTCCTGCCAACTTTATTCACACAATAACAACAACAATACTAACCTACTACTACTATTATAACATTATTTATTTCACATTAATTTCACATTACCATAAAAATATCTTATAATCTCTCATTATGAAGGAGATTAGTATACTTTATAGCACTTTCCATATAATATTAGGCTATGGTTGTTTGTGGTTGTTGTCAGTTTTCTTCAGTTGTTTTGGACGTCTTCAGTTCCTCACCCATTAATCTTACAGTTCTCTCTGCAAAATGGATACAGAAATAAATGAAACAGTGCACGGTCAAATAAACGTCTTGTATCATCAGTGTTGGGGAAAGATACTTTTAAAAGTAATGCATAACAATATTGCGTTATATTGCAATACCCCCCCCCCCCCCCCCCCAAAAAAAAACAAAACTAATTGTGTTACTTAATTACATTTTAAAGTAAAGGAAAGTAATGTGTTACATTACTTTTGCGTTACTTTTTCTCACGGGGGCTGGGCTTGCTTGTTTTTTTTTAATAACAACAAAAAAGTTCTATTTTTGGCAAATTTTCACACAAATAAGAGAAGTGAATAAGCTTCAGGCTGATCACAAATGTGATGTTTGTCTAAAGTAATTTTTGCTTATTAGTAAGGTTGAATTGGATCATCGATATATAAAAACTGTTCACTCCTATTAGTTATGAATGGGAGAAACTGCAACGGAATATGTCCCGCCTTCTAAGTAAAAGAGCCAATCGCTGATTGATAAAGTCATTGCGTCACTGCAGCTGACGGCTTAGGACTGCACATGCGCATTGTCTCGTCTAGCCTGAAAAATAAGCTTTTGAACACTATTTGAGCATAAGAAACAACATTAATGGGACAGTTCATGTCAGATTTTGTTGCTGATTTGAAATATCCATATTGAAATGTTATTTAACTGTGAGTTCGGCAAGCGGTTTTTGAGATTTCAGGATTCCCCCATTCAAAATAGATAGGACTTGGATGCCTGAAATAGCTGCCTGGAGGCGTTGCAAATATGGCCGCCGAGTGAACAGACTTTCCTTTAAAGGCACTTTGATTATAATCACTCACACTTTCTTGTCAAGATAAGTCGTTATGGATTCACAGGCTTTCCTCTGACTCTCTGCTGCCGCCTGCTGGCTGTTTGCGGCACTCCGTAAAGCTGCACATGAATCCAAATGATGCGATTCACTGGTCAGATTCACCCACAGAGTCTCGATAAGAGCTGCACGAAGCAAAACACATATTAAACATGTTTTCATACATTTATTACCTGTTTTATTCTGAAGTAGCAATTCATGGAATTTATTGCATATAAAACACGTAGGCCTAAATGTTATATGGGTCAATGACGGGTCATTTTTTTGTCCAAAGGCCTTAATAATAATTAAAAACAAAGCTATGACATGCAAAGTATGTAAGGTAGTACAACTAGATCTCTTTTATTGAATCCAAAAGGTTTTAATTATATTTTGCTACATATAAAGGTATTTTAAAGATTTTGAAGTGTCAAAAGGTAATTCGTAATATGTTGTAATATTTTAAAAACTTGTACTAAATATAAAATGTTTGATTTCATTTTGCTAGCTAGCTAGATATCAGCCTGTTAGCACTGTTTGAAAATATCGTCATTCGGTATAAACAAAAGTGTCATTCGGTAAAACCGAAATTTTGGTTAAACCGCATGACTTTTTTGGTGACAAATTTTGTCCATCTTCTAAAAAAATGACAAAAGCAGTGTTAATTGATTAAAAAAAACCACATCATCTCACTGTTAACACTTAATAAAACTTTAAAATTAATTATATGTCCATTATGTTTTTTTACACTCCATCAATGACCCTTATCAAAGTGTCTGGAAGGCACACTTAGAATAACTCATTTCCTATATACATTATGCTCCTCATCTCAAAAGAGATAATTATGCTCTCATGTAAAAGATGTCGTCTTTGGCTGCACCAACTTTATCATTTTTATTCCCATATTTGGCTCTCCTACCCTCTTGTTGAGCCAGCTCAGAAAAAAGTCTTGCGCGTTCACTGTGGTGCTTGTGTCTTTGATTTTCCAAAGCTGTTATGTTTTCCTTTAGGATCATCTAAAATAGAAACAAAAATCCAATAAAGTCAGCATGACCATCTTTAAAAAACTATAAATGAATTATTTGGACTCTTTATCAGTTCCTTTTTTACCATCATTCTATCATTCTTTGATATACAAACTGCACCAAGATATTCAAAACTCATTCATCACACTTTGATACTCACTTGCAGTTGCAGACTCTCGGTTAGAGATGCGTTGGTTTCCCTCTGGCTCTCTAGAATACTTTCCAGCTCTTCTTGCAGTCTGGTCTGGTTTTTAGAGCTCAGCTCCAGTGCAGATTTCAAGACATCTTGCTCCTTTTCCTTAATCACTTTAGCTCCCTCCATCTTTTCAATTAAGGCCTGATGTGCTGCTCTGCATTGTGTAAGGCTAGCCAACGGAGGCCAGGTGACCCAAACCACAATGACGATCAGAGAGATCATGGACCACAACGTGAGGACAGCCATAATCCAGTTACAGGTGTTCTGCGCTGAGCTGGATCTGGCCATGCTGAGAAAGGTGATGCAGGACAGAGACCACACTGATCTTCTGCGGTCTGGTGTGGCGGTGAGGGACGTGTGTGTGGAATCAGGGTTGAACCAGCTGTGTTTTGTTCACTGAGGCTGGGCTGACTCTCTGGATGTGAGTGGAAGCTACGTCAGCATATCTATCTACATTGTTATTTTAAGGTCCTTATCTGTGCTCTGAGGAATAATTATACATTACTGTTTTAGAAAACATGCAATATTTCCCTGGAGACATTTCCTCCATCTGCTCATGGCAGTGTGGTTCATAAATCGCTGTATGAGCCAGAATGCCTTACTCGGCAGTGTTGGGGAAAGTTACTTTTAAAAGTAATGCATTACAGTATTGCGTTACTCCCTAAAAAAGTAACTAATTGCGTTACTTAGTTAGTTTTTTCATGTTTGTTTTTTTAATAACAATAAAAAAGTTTTTAAAAAATAAAAATAAAAATATTTTTGGCTAATGTTAAAGGGTTAGTTCATCCAAAAAATGAAAATTCTGTCATTAATTACTCACCCTCATGTCGTTCCACACTCGTAAGATCTTTGTTCATCTTCGGAACTCAAATAAAGATATTTTTGATGAAATACAAGATGACTCATCCATAGACAGCAAACCAACACTTTCAAGGTCCAGAAAGGCACTAAAGACATCGTTAAAACAGTCAACATGACTGCAGTGGTTCAACCTTAATGTTACGAAGCGACGAGAATACTTTTTGTGCACAAAAACAAAACAAAAGAGACATAGACGTAGAACCAGGAATTTAATATTGTGAATTATTACAGGTTTGCATACAATTCTGAAATTCATTTCACTGTTTTTATTCATTTTGAGGAATACTGAATGTTTTTCATGCAAGTGAGATGAGTAAATGCTCGTTCACATTTAGTCTAGAACTACAATACCCATCATCAAGTTCACACAGAATGCCTCCGCACTTTATTTCTCTTAACATGGGGACAGGAGAGCTGTCAGTCAATAAATTACAATATGACCTAAAATCAAAATCGCAATTAATTGAACATACCTCGATTACGATTAATGAACGATTATTTTGTTTGTTTATTTTTTTTGCCCTCAAAGTTCACTGACAAGGTTTGTACTGTAAATATACTTGACTATTTAAGGTGGAATATTTGAAAGAGTGCTCTGACATAACAGATCACTTTCAGCAGTTATTTTATCTATGGTTCGTAACATTTCTTACAGATTTCTGCTCATTGTAAATCAGATAAATTAGCACAGTACTGATATATTTATTTGAATGCATTAATGAGTAAGCGATTGCGTGTGTGAATTAGTTCATACCCCCTCTATAAAGTGTGAAGCTGTGTGAAGTAGTTACTTCAAAACTAAAGAAATATAAGCTAAAACGTTTGAGTTTCTAAGCTACTTTAGTGATAAATCACAGGACTGAGTTGACAACGAGTTTCTGCGCTCCTGTCTGTGCACGCGATCTTCACTGATGTGCAGTTACTGTCTGTATGAGTGTTCACGTGCCACAATGCATCAGCGCTGTAGCTCGATAAAACGACACATCCGATGGTCTAAAATCGCTTGAATGTCCAAACCGGCAAGCTTTAAAACACATACAACTGACAAACTTTTGTGAGGACGCAAGCGAAAGTGATCTCACTTCGGGGCTCGCACGCTGTCTGTGTTGACTCGCCGTTTGAGTTCGCCTCAGTGTTGCTTCCATGCCACTGAGAGGACGGGGCGGAGTCACGTGACTACACATGCAGTAGTATGTTTTAAGGGGAAAGTATCAACAGGATTAAAATTTTCTGAATTTACTTTTCGATTAATCATCCAGCCCTAGTAACTTGCGTTTCTTCTTTGAAAAAATAACTTAGATATTTTGTTGTAAATTGAAAAAGTAATGCGTAACTTTACTTGTTACTTGAAAAGTAATCTGATTATGTAACTCAAGTTACTTGTAATGGGTTACCCCTAACACTGTTACTCAGTATAATGGGATGAAAATGGTCGGTTAGACTGACTAAAATGCACTAAAGATGAGAGTTCACCCAAAAATGAACAATCTGTCAGCATTTTCTCACTCACCGTCATGTCGTTTCAAACTTGTATGACTTACTTTCTTCTATCAAACACAAAAGAATATCTTTTGAAAAAATGAAAAAAATTGTCCATACAACAAAAGTCGTGAGACCCAATGTTTTTTGGACCCCACTGACTTTCATTGTATTGACAAAAACATTGAAACATTTTTTAAATGTCTTCTTTTGTTTCGAGCATAAGAGAGACATTCATGTCATTTTTCATTTTAGGTTGAATTATACCCTTTAAACTTAAACTTGGTGACAGAATAAATTAATTTAAAAATACCAAAAAACTAAAGCGCATGTTGATGCCAGAGCCAAAGAAAGTCATGCGCTGTTGATTTATGACAAAACATCTCATGGGAAGCTAACAGTTCTCAGAATATTCATAGATGCCCTGTGGTTTGAAATTTCAAAGTAAACAGTGGCATCTACAAGACCCCAAAAATCCAAATGTTTATCTGAGTAACAAAACACAATTATGCTATAATGGACATGGAAAAATCCTGTTTAGTTAAACTCTGGGACTTTCAACATCTCTAGACATGTTGAAAATTAAGATAAAGAGTATATGACAAATGCTCAGATTTATAAAACACCACACTTGACCTCCCAGTGTGCTCTTCAGCCCACACACACGCCTAATAAAGACACTGCAACTGGATTCTTCTTTAATTCTTTTATTTGAATGGACTTTTCTGATGTATATATATATAAATTTGTTGTAAATAAAACATAACAATGGATACAGTACTGTAAGCAAACAGACATGAATATTGCTATGACTACAAATGACCACAGCCATTCCCTGTAAGAGATAATGATGCTCATTTGCATATGGAATGTCATACAAAAAAAATGGAATGTCTGAAGTGTGTGTTCTGAGGAAAAGAAAAGCGTTAAAGGGATAGTCCACCCAAAAATAAAAATACTGTTATCATTTACTCACCCTTATGTTGTTCCAAACCTGTACGACTTTCTTTCGTTTGTGGAAAATGCAAAAAAATAAAATAAAAAAATAAATATTTTCAGCTGTTTTTGTACAGTACATATACTATGAAAGTCATTGGGGTCCAAAAACAATTTTGACTTTCATTGTAGAGACAAAAAAAATAAACATTTTTCTGTGTTCCACAGAAGAAAGTCATACAGGTTTGGAGCATGAGGGCAATTTTTGTGAGTGAACTATCCCATTAAATCATATTTATAGATAAAGAAGCAGCTTACTGAGTAAATATATGTACAGATCATTCAAGACAGCATTTAGGACTTTTATATGTTTAGAAGTAATTTCATTTGTCATCATAAAATCATAAAATTAGAATTTGATTTGCATAGAAAAGCGGACATGCAGCACAACAAAAGCAACTGGCGCCTTGAGATTCTTCAATTCCTCATAGAGGACTGTGTAGTGCATTACTCACAATGTACAGTAATTGAGTCGTAAAATAAACTTTTCTCTACTGATCCAGCATGTATATTTGTGAGGTGGCGAGTGAAAACGCTTTAGACTGGCATCACATAAGAATACTGCAATGCACAGGGAAACTTCATTCTTAAAGCATGCACACCCACACAATTTTGCGCTGCATTTGTTCTAAGAATAGCATGAACACTACAGGCTTACATGAAGCTTATTGCAAAGTTTAATGCTCTATATCTGCCCTGCACATACCAAGCAAAGATATTAAGGAGTTGTTGCATTTTAAAAGCAAACAGAGCAGCTCAAGCCATACTGTTGCTGCGAGTGTCGTTTTCAGCCGAAATGGAGCGCACCAGCTCTTCCACCCAGCGCACCTCAGAGACCATCTGCTCAGCGAGCACTTCATAGCGGTTCTCCAACCGACCAAACTTGCGTTTGAGGGCATTGGCCGACAGCATGGCGGCTCGGGCCTCCTCCTGGCTCTGTCTACGCAGGGCTTGTGCTTTCTGCAGCTCCTGTTTGATGTGACTGAGATCTGCAGCGATGCTTTCGTTCTCCTCCTTGTACCAGCCTTCCTTCTCCTCATAGATGGAGAGCAGAGCGGCCACGTCCTCCCCGCAGGAGCGCTGGTTCTTCTCCAGCTCTCGCAGGCCATCCTCGGCCGCGGTTATCTCCTCCATGACCTGCGAGAAGCGCTCGAAATTGATGTATGTGTTGTTAGGAGGCATGCTGGAGTGGGATTTGATAGTGTACTCCTTCAGACGGGTGGTCTTCAGACGCCTGCGCTCTGGCTTGCGCTCGCTCTCTTCAGGACGAACGTTACGCCTCTTAATCACCTGTAGGGGATGATGGGATGAGAACTGGTCAAGCACAGAACAGATGGTGACAGAACTCAAAAGTGAGGGAAAGAGAAACATTCGAACCTTGATCCAGGGGTGCTGGAGACTGTCCTCGATTGTCATTCTCTTCCTGAATGTTAAAAGCAAATATTGAATTACATATTAATAAACAGGAGCATTTTAAACAATTTAGACTTATACACCAGTGTTATTTTAGTATTTTTCCCCCCGGTTTCAAAAATTGAATTTATCTTGGCATAGTTGAATAACAAGAGTTCAGTACATGGAAAAGACATACAGTGAGTCTCAAACTCCATTGTTTCCTCCTTCTTATATAAATCTCATTTGTTTAAAAGACCTCAGAAGAACAGGCAAATCTCAACATAACACTGACTGTTACGTAACAGTCGGGGTGTACGCCCCCAATATTTGCATATGCCAGCCCATGATCCCAACATTATTAGACAAGGGCAGAACGTCTGGATCTGCACAGCTGAATCATCAGACTAGGTAAGCAAGCAAGAACAATAGCGAAAAATGGCAGATGGAGCAATAATAACTGACATGATCCATGATAACATGATATTTTTAGTAATATTTGTAAATTGTCTTTCTAAATGTTTTGTTAGCATGTTGCTAATGTACTGTTAAATGTGGTTAAAGTTACCATCGTTTCTTACTGTATTCACGGAGACAAGACTGTCGTTATTTTCATTTTTAAACACTTGCAGTCTGTATAATTCATAAACACAACTTCATTCTTTATAAATCTCTCCAACAGTGTAGCATTAGCCATTAGCCATGAAGCACAGCCTCAAATTCATTCAGAATCAAATGTAAACATCCAAATAAATACAATACTCACATAATCCGACGCATGCATGCAGTATGCATGACGAACACTTTGTAAAGATCCATTTGAGGGTTATATTAGCTGTGTGAACTTTGTTTATGCACTGTTTAAAATTTAAAGGGGCCGCAACCTGAATCGGTGCATATTTAATGATGCCCCAAAATAGGCAGTTAAAAAAATTAATTAAAAAAAATCTATGGGGTATTTTGAGCTGAAACTTCACAGACACATTCAGGGGACACCTTAGACTTATATTACATCTTGTAAAAAAACATTCGATGGCACCTTTAAGCTAGTCCTAGACTAAAATGCATGTTTGTCATTTTATTACTTTTTATCAATTTTTCCATTTATCTTTATTTGTTTAGTTTTAGTGATTTTAGTGCATCAACTTTTAATTAGGGCTGCAACTAAAAAATCAAATCTTGATTCATGGATCAATTCTGAGATTTTCCGAATGCATCGCAATTCTCTCTCAAAACGATTCTGAGCTTAGTTTTTAACAGCAGATGGCGCTCTAGGCTATTTTTTAACTGCATGCTCAAATGCTCACGAAGAAAAGCACTCGTGCATTCGACTGAGTCTGAGAATGTATTTGCACCTCAAAATGCTTTTATGATGCGAGAATAATGTAAACAGCCCACTGCAAACACCCTTGTAATTCGCTTTAACCTTTTTGTAAACTTTATGAATGATTATTTTATAGAAGGTTCAAGTGGTGTGTGAAAGGAATTGGAAGAGAGCAGAGTATGACTGTTTCTAAAGATCGCAGTGCCATCTGCTGTTGAAAACTAAGCTCAGAATCGATTCAAGAGAGAATTGCGATACATATGGAAAATCTCAGTATCGATCCAGAATCATTTCTTGATTCGTGGTGCATCGATTTATTTTCCCATCTCTACTTTTAATTATTTTAATTTTTTCATCTAACATTCATATTTTATTTTAATAGTTTTAGTAATAACAAAGCATTATACTAACTTAGGATCCTTGACCAGCAGTCGGCGAATGAAGTCCTTGGCGAGCTCACTTGTGTTGCTGAAGTACTCCTCATCAAAGTCATAGTTGACAGCTGAAATGTTGGTAAGTGTTTCTTGTTTGGTCTCGCCAAGAAACGGAGAAGCGCCACTCAAGCTAAAGAGCATTAATAATGCATTAATAGTACAACGGCATCATCTGGGTGTGGAAAAAGCATCATCAATGCAGCCAAACAAGCCAATTACATGACAATTACTTACAGTATATATGTGATAACTCCAATGCTCCTGCAGGAAAGAAAATCACAAGAAAACCAAATTAGCATGTGAATATTATGCATTCACAACCTAAACAATATTTTATAACCACCATTAGCTACGTTTCCATCCAAAGTTGTGAATGTAACAAATTTGGAATATCGCATAAAACATTTGCAAATAAAGCACAGTTTCCATCCCATGTGTTCAAGAGAACAAACTAGTCACGTCCTCGAAAATTGCTGCAAAATATCTGTAATAAAAACAGAAGTTGCTGCAATCAGGGAAGCCACTGTCTCTTTTATCCTACATTGCACCTCAGAGCGTGCAGACGGGAGGTCATTATACCAAATCATTTAGATTTTTCAGAATAACTAACACAACATTTGAGATGCTGTGCAATGACACTGATCCGCTGTTTAGTCCAGTTATTCAATCACATCCCGTTAGATTTATTGTTGCCCGTCGAGGGATTTATTTGGAAAAATGTGTTTCTATCATAGTTTAGATGGATTCCTTCTTATAAGGTTAAAAAAATAACCAGACTTTCATTTTTTTTTAATGCATATTTTTAGAATTTATGCACATCTTGGCGTTTCCATTCAGCGTTTTTTTTATTTAATTCGATAACATGGCTATTGACAGTTATGACTTACCACATGTCTGCCTCCAGGCCAAGGGGCTCATAATTCACAATTTCCGGTGCTACAAATGACAAAAAAATATGTCAAATTAAACTAGGATTCCTAATACACTTATAATGAATAAAGATATAACACAATGTTATAATAAACTCAGGTTCCCACCAACAAACTCAGGAGTTCCAAAGATGTTTTTAAATTCGTTTCCATCCTTAATTTGATGCGCAATTCCAAAATCTATCAACTTGATTCTGGGGTTCGGCACATTTTTATCCAGCAGCATTATGTTTTCTGGCTGAAAAACAAAGTACATTCAAGACTTTTATAGTGCATGTTTCCATGTCAATGAGACACATTTCACCATTACTTGAAAATAAAAGAACATTTTGAGTGATTGGAATCTACATTAACCAAAACATACTAGCGCTCACCTTCAAGTCAAAGTGCGCTATGCGTTTAGAGTGGAGGTAGTGCACTCCATCCAGGATCTGCTTGAGGAACTGCGTGGCCTCCTCCTCGGTCAGCGACTCCTTCTCAGCCAGGAAGTCGAACAGCTCCCCTCCAGACACCAGCTCCAGGATCAGGATCACGTCGGTCTTGTTCTCAAAGATGTCGTGGAGGGTGATAATGTTGCTGTGCTGAATCTCTCGAAGGATGTTCACCTCTCGCTCGATCTCCTCTCGGCTCACGCCCCGTCGACTGGATGACAGCCGTCTCTTCTTGATAAACTTGGCGGCATATTCTGATCCGGAGCTCTTTTCTTTACATTTACGCACAATGGCAAACTGTCCACTGGGAAACGTGTTAAAACGATACACAGAGGAAAAAAAGAAATCGAAATAGTGATCATGATGTTTTTCTCATTTAAATTTGACAGAAAATAAGGATCATCAATTATTGATTACAAATTACATGACATATAATCCATTGCATGACATATTTAAGGTAATATAATCTGAGTACTTTTGGATTACTTTTAGATTACGTTTGACCTAGCATATTTATCATATTGATTTGAGTAGAATAATCTTTTATCATATTGATATAAAAATACACAGAGAAATAAAATATATTCCATTCTTTGTTATCAACAACATGAAGTGCATTAAATATTACATTACGTCAGGGTTTCCCAGACTGCCGTTTGTGAGTTTAATGATTTCTGTAAATCCAGTGATCAAATACTGTATGGGTCTCAGTTTTCAGTGATAGTCACATGACTAGTGACTGGTCTGTGTGTGCAATTCTACACACTTTGCAATACCTTCGGAACATATACAAGCAGTCGGAGTTTATAGAAAGGAAAATTTTTGTAGGCGTTTATAGAAAGGAAAATTTAAAAGATAAAAAAGAAGTAGTAGGGAGAGTAGAATAACAAGTAATCATGTAATCAAAAAAAGTAACTGTAGTTTGAATATGAATATTTTGAAATGTATCTATGTAAATGTAATCTAATTAAAATAAAATAAAAAATAAAAATTGATTATGATTTCACTTTTTAAATTTTAGTTAGTGTGTAATGTTGCTGTTTGAGCATAAACAACATCTGCAAAGTTACGATGCTCAAAGTTCAATGCAAAGAGAGATATTTTCTTTTACAGAAATCGCTGGTAGGGACTACAACGAGCTTCTTCCCGGGTTGTGACATCACTAACCCTAAAATGTACATAAACCCTGCCCCTGAGAACACACAACAAAGGGGTTGAGGCCATGTTGGGCTGCTTTAGAGAAGAGGAAGAGTTGTTGTAGCAGAATGTTGTTGTCATGCCGTCATTTTACGCCGGACTGCTTCACAAACGAGGGTCAATTCAACGCTGGATTTGCACAAAAGATGAACATGGCGGCACATGCTAGTGGATGAGTTGAATCAACTCCACAGCAACTACATAAATGTATCCACTAACCATTCAGAAACGTCCAGTTTCATTGTAAAAGTTGTAACTTCTTCCTGAGTCTCTCCATCAGTGTCGACTCCGGTTTGAACAATGTAAGGCTGAACACCGTTACTGACAATCCTCATTTTGGCTGCGTGAGATTCTCCAGCTTTGTTGTTGTTGAGCAACCGAAACATGAGCTGTTAAAGCTCCGCCCTCTTCTAGAAAGTAGGGTTGGAAGCAACAGCTCATTTGCATTTAAAGGAACACATACAAAAACGGTGTGTTTTTGCTCACACCCAAATAGGGGCAAATTTGACAAGCTATAATAAATGATCTGTGAGGTATTTTGAGCTGAAACTTCACAAACACATTCTGTGTCCCCTTTAATTTAGGGAATCTGATTACATAACCCAGATGACGTGCATATGGATATGGAATGTGTGCAAAAAAGCACTACACATTCCACAAAACCAAACTCTAGTAAATTATTCAAGGAGTAAGAGAGTACCTCATTTAGATAAATGACACAAATGCTGCATAATACAACCAATGAGAACTATAAAAGTAGGATAAAATGTTGTGTGCTTAAAAAGTACTCCTCTGACACCTCTTCTCTGGCCCATCTGTACTCTCATTTGCACTACAGCTGTGCTCAGGCTCAGAGAGCGAGTATATGCATTGTAAAGCAGTGATGTCATACTGCAGCAGCACAGACCACAAACTTCCACAACCATATATAGGAAGAAAAGCAAGACTGGAGTCAGTGTTCGCAGATGATTAAGTCACTGTTCTGGGGATTTTTTAAATCGCAAGACACTCATAATGTTTGTTTTTATTCTGCACTGATAAGCACAAACACTACGTCTCCTTGGCAACTCTAGGCCAAACATGGTGATGTACTCATTTAACTTATATCTCGCAACTTAAGATATTTTTGTTGAAATCCGATGACTCAGTGAGGCCTCCATAGGGAGCAATGACATTTCCTCTCTCAAGATCCATTAATGTACTAAAAACATATTTAAATCAGTTCATGTGAGTACAGTGGTTCAATATTAATATTATATAGTGACGAGAATATTTTTTGTGTGCCAAAAAAAAATAAAAAAATAACAACTTATTTAGTGATGGCCGATTTCAAAACACTGCTTCAGGAAGCATCGGAGCATAATGAATCAGCGGTTCGGATCGCGTGTCAAACTGACAAACTGCTGAAATCACGTGACTTTGGCGCTCCGAATCATGATTCGACACGCTGATTCATTATGCTCCGAATCCTCATGAAGCAGTGTTTTGAAATCGGCCATCACTATATAAAACATTATTTTGTTTTTTTGGTGCACCAAAAATATTCTCGTCACTTTATAATATTAATATTGAACCACTGTACTCACATGAACTGATTTAAAATATGTTTTTAGTACATTAATGGATCTTGACAGAGGAAGTGTCATTGCTCCCTATGAAAGCCTCACGGAGCCATCAGATTTCAACAAAAATATCTTAATTTGCGTTCCGAAGGTCTTACGGGTGTAAAACGGCATGAGGCTGAGTAATAAATGACAGAATTTTCGTTTTTGGGTGAACTAACGCTTTAAGTCAGGTTACAAGAGTTTTAAGGAGTGAAATCACATCTCTTACCTTCCTAACTCCTCTCCCATTTCATAGAAGAGCTCCACATCCTCCTGCCTGAAGCCAGCCATGATTTGCTGACTTCAAATTATTCAATCTGTTAGAAAATGACCAGAAATAGTGCTTGTTAGGACTAGTTTAGCTTCATGTTTTTGACTTCATCAGACCACTTTATTGACTATAAATGGTTTGTAACTGTTCTGAAGAGTGCACATGCTGTGGTATTTACTCTTGACCTCACAGGAAGTTGGATTTTAAACTGACATGGGAATGAGAAAGTCCAGTGTGGACATTTTATTCCTACATACGTCATTACCTTCAGACAAAAACGAGGGATGTCAGGTTTTTTTTCCTTTCTTTCTTTATCATGGACCTTTAACAGCGAATATCTCAACACTGTACAAACTCACACTGCTAAAATTACATCTCATCTATGCTATAAGACATATTTCAAGCCTAAATGGGTAAAAATAAACACAACAACAACCGTTCTCTTTCTAACATTCGTTCAGTAGGTTATAGTTTCTCAGCCAAAAATAAGTTGAAATGTGGCTAAAACAAATACGAAATAAGTACATTACAATAATCCACAAAACATCCAATAAATCACTGACTAATTCCAGTAGCCATCTGGCTAACTTGTAAAAGAAGAAACGACCAGCGAACACCGGCGAGCTACGAATGTCGACACACAAAACACGTTACGGAATAAACAAATTTCTCTATAATATTAATAACACTACCTAGAACAGTGTTACAGAATAAGTAAACGCTGAGAGTTTTGTTACATACCTTAACGTCGCCGCATTCCTCAGCCAATGGGTATTTTCCGGTTGCTGCGCTCTGGAGAGGCGTGGCTTGTTCAGTGACATCATCGCGACTCCACCGCAGGATGATGTCAGCTCGCGTGTACCTGTTATTAAGAGCCTGCCAGGTGTTAGCGAGCCGATCTAAGTAAAAACTCTACTTGTTTGGGCTTGTTTTGGTCTGTTTTTTTGCCAGCGTTACCACAACAGACTCATAACACACATGAAGGTGTGAAAGAATGAATTGCCTAGAGAATCTTATATTAATCTTATCTTGAATATAAATATTAAAGGAACACTCCACTTTTTTTGAAAATAGGCTTATTTTCCAACTCTCCTAGAGTTTAACAGTTGAGTTTTACCGTTTTTTCGAATCCATTCAGTCGATCTCCGGGTCTGGCGGTACCACTTTTAGCATAGCTTAGCATAGTTCATTGAATCTGATTAGACCGTTAGCATCTCGTTCAAAAATGACCAAAGAGTTTCAATATTTTTCCTATTTAAAACTTGACTCTCTGTAGTTACATTGTGTACTAAGATGACGGAAAATGAAAAGTTGCGATTTTCTAGGCCGATATGAACTATACTCTCATTCCGGCGTAATATCAAAGTCCCTTTAAGACAAGTCATTTCACTTGGCGGCCATCTTTGAAACACCTCTTGGGCATTCAAGTGCAGCTCCTATCTCTTTGAATGGAAAAACATCAAATTCTCCAAAGCTGTTTGCCAAGCTTTTGATTAAATTTCGTATTTGAAATCACCAATAATCTGACAACAACTGTCATATATTTTTTTTCCAAACGCTCGAATCATGACAACAAAAACTGTATTTTTCAGGCTGGATCAAGCTAATGCGCATGCGCAGACCTAAATGTACGCATCTGACTGTTTCTATAGAAACCCGTGCTTCTAACGGCTGCTGCAGTGACGATGACTTTACCAGTCAGCGATTGGCTCTTATTTAGAAGGCGGGACTTATTCCGCCATATTGCGCGTTGCACTTTCTTCCATTCAAAACAATACGAGTGACACGTTTTGTGTTATTCTATAGTCTTTGGTGATAATCAAGGAACTTTGCATAATATCATTGCGCCTGCTGCACTCATGGTACGGCAGCAAAGTTCTTTGATTATTACGCCGGAATGAGAGTATAGTTCCTTGCCATATCGGCCTAGAAAATCGCAACTTTTCATTTTCCGTCAGCCTTAGTACATGATGTAACTACAAAAGAGTCGAGTTTTAAATAGGAAAAATATTGAAACTCTTTGGTCATTTTTGAGCGAGATGCTAAAGGTCTAATCAGATTCAATGAACTATGCTAAGCTATGCTAAAAGTGGTACCGCCAGACCCGGAGATTGGCTGAATGGATTTGAAAACGGTAAAACTCAACTGTTTAACTCTAGGCGAGTTGGAAAATGAGCCTATTTTCAAAAAAAGTGGAGTGTTTCTTTAATATTGTGAATCTAATTTATTTCAAAGTCCCTTTAAGACAAGTCATTTCACTCGGCAGCCATATTTGAAACGCCTCTCGGGCATTCAAGTGCAGCTCCTATCTCTTTGAATGGGGAAACATCAAATTCTCCAAAGCTGTTTGCCAAGCTATAGTCTTTGTCTACAGGTGCTGGTCATATAAATAGAATATCGTGAAAAAGTTCATTTTTTTATTGTAAATTATTTTTTTAAAAATGAAACTTTAATTTATACTAGATTCCCTACATGTAAAGTAAAACATTTCAAAAGCTTTTTTTTTTTTATTATTTTTTTTTTTAAATTTGTTGATTAGAGCGTACAGCTAATGAAAGTCCAAAATCCAGTATCTCAAAATATTAGAATATTTACATTTGAGTTTCATTAAATGACCACCCCTACAGTATAAATTCCGGGTATCTCTTGTTCTTTGAAACCACACTAATGGGGAAGACTGCTGGCTTGGCAATGGTCCAGGAGACAATCATTAACACCCTCCACAAAGAGAGTAAGTCACAGATGGTCATTACTGAATGTGGTGGCTGTTTACAGAGTGATGTTTCAAAGCATATTAAATGCAAAGTTGACTAGAAGGAAGAAATTGGGTAGGCAAATGTGCACAAGCAACAGGGATGACCACAAGCTTGAGAATACTGTCAAGTAAAGCTGATTCAAACACTTGGGAGAGCTTCACAATGAGTCAAATGAAGCCGGAGTCAGCGCATCAAGAGTCACCACACTCAGACATCTTCAGGAAAAGGACTACCAAGCCACTTCTGAAACAGAAACAGCATCAGAAGCATCTTACCTGGGCTAAGGAGAAAAAGAACTGGACAGTGAACAGTGGTCGAAAGTCCTCTTTTCAGATAAAAGTAAATTTTGCATTTCATGTTGAAATCATGGTCCCAGAGTCTGAAGGAAGACTGGAGAGGCACAGAATTCAAGCTGCTTGAAGTCTAGTGGGAAGTTTCTGAAGTTAGTAATGATTTGGGGGGCCGTGACATCTGCTGGTGTTGGTCCATTGTGTTTTATCAAGTGCAAAGTCAATGCAGCCATCTTCCATCTTTATGCTTCCATCTGCTGACAAGCTTTATGGAGATGCTGATTTCCTTTTCCAGCAGGACTTTAGCACCTGCCCACAGTGCAAAAAACACTTCCAAGTGGTTTGCTGACCATGATATTACTGTGCTTTATTGGCCAGCCAACATGCCTGACCCCTGAATCTATGGGATATTTTCAAGAGAAAGATGAGAAACAGTCGATCCAACAATATATAGATGATCTGAAGGCTCAGTAGTGCCTCAGCAGTGCCACAGGCTGATCACTTCCATGCCACACTTCACTGATGCTGTAATTTGTGCTAGGAGCAAGTCATTTGCTGTAATATGTGCTGCCGACCAAGTACTGAGTGTACAAATGAACATACTTTAAAGAACTTGAACTTTTCTGTTTTGAAAATCCATTTTTTGATTGATCTTAGGAAATATTCTAATATTTTGAGATACTGGATTTTGGACTTTCATGAGCTGTACGCTCTAATCATCAAAATTTAAAAAAAAAACTTTTGAAATGTTTTACTTTACATGTAGGGAATATAGAATATATGAAAGTTTCATTTTTAAAAATAATTTACAATAAAAAAATTAACTTTTTCACGATATTCTAATTATATGACCAGCACCTGTATATACAAGAAAAAGTTAACTTAACGGGTTAGTTCACCCAAAAATGAAAATTCTGTCATTTATTACTTACGCTCATGCCGTTTCACACCCCTTTGTTAATCTTTGGAACGCAAATTAAGCCATTTTTGATGAAATCTGATGGCTCAGTGAGGCCTGCATAGCCAGCAATGACATTTCCTCTCTCAAGATCCATTAATGTACTAAAAACATATTTAAATCAGTTCAATATTAATATTATAAAGCGACGGGAATATTTCTGATGCACCAAAAAAAAAAAAAAAACGTATATAGTGATGGCCGATTTCAAAACACTGCTTCAGGAAGCTTCAGAGCGTTATGAATCTTGTGTCGAATCAGTGTTTCGGAGCGCCAAAGTCACATGATTTCAGCAGTTTGACACGCGATCTGAATCATGATTCGATACGCTGATTCATAACCCTCCGAAGCTTCCTGAAACAGTGTTTTGAAATCGGCCATCACTATATAAGTTGTTATTTTGTTTTTTTTGGTGCACCAAAAATATTCTTGTCGCTTTATAATATTAATATTGAACCACTGTACTCACATGAACTGATTTAAATGTTTTTAGTACATTAATGGATCTTGAGAGAGGAAATGTCATTGCTGGCTATGGAGGCCTCACTGAGCTATCGGATTTCATCAAAAATATCTTAATTTGTGTTCTGAAGATTAACGAAGGTCTTACGGGTGTGGAAAGACATGAGGGTGAGTAATTATTGACAGAATTTTCATTTTTGGGTGAACTAACCCTTTAAGTCAGTATGCCTTTCTACATTAACATTAACTGCAGAAAATAATATCAAGGAATGGCAAATTTGGACGTTATGAAGTGAAGGCGTGGCCAAAATCTGATTGATTAGAGTGAAAGCCAATAGGCCAAGAGTGGACGTTCGCAAGCACACGAAGTTAGCCAATCGGAAACGTACTGCAAAATGTGGGCGGGATATGCTTAAACAGCTGATGGTTGTGTCTGAGAGCAGTGCGGATGGGGGAGACGACAACTATCAGGCATCATGAGATTTTTGTCAAGTCTCCTTTGGGCAGCTCTTTTGTTCAAACAGGTAAGACGCAAGAAGACACTAAAGAACCGCTTTGCTTTTTGGCCGGTTTCTCAACAGGCTTGTACGCAGTTTGTTTGATTTATTTTTTGATTTATGTTTACAGGCTACATGCTATGTACGATTAGCTCTCGGCGGACTTCAGTAGGGATGTGCTCGTGCATGTTTTGGGCCCGCGCGGCCGAGTCCTCTCGCGCTCCTGTTGACATGACACTGACTGTTATTGCGAAACAAACACAAAACACTAATCAAACGAGCGACAAACTGTCATTTTTGCTGGATCGTCATTAATGGCAAAGCTTTATTTTAACGTGATTATTTATTTTGCAAGCAATGAGACTGTACACTGGAAATGTCAGTTATTTTTACCAGAAGACGAATGTAAACATGCTACATCTTTAGTTGGTAAACCGTAAGTTACCTTACCATACACCTTACCAGAATTATATCATATTTAGATGTAAAAAGTATAAATTGCTTGAATATATATATATATATATATATATATATATTAGTTTTTTAAATATTGTTTTTTATTTTTAAAAATGTAGTGTATTCTTTTTTTCTTACTAGTTATGCACATTTGAGTATTATGTTTGTTCCATTTAATGTTATTTAGTTAGTGTTTGTGTTTGTGTAGGTCACAATGAGCTCTGTCTTTATGTAATTATTGTCCAGTCGCTGGAAAGGCCAATTATGATGATCTATAACTCATCATATGGCCTTTCATCGTACCACGTGTTATTATCAGTCCATTTATACACACACACACACACACACACACACAGAGAGACACAGCTGGTCAAAAGTTTTTAAGATAAGATTTTTTAAATGTTTTTAAAAGAAGTCTCTTCTGCTCATTTATTTGATCCAAAATACAGCAAATACAGTAATATTGTGAAATATTTTTACAATTTAAAATAACTGTTTTCTATTTGAATATATTTTAAAATGCAGTTTATTTCTGTGATCAAAGCTGAATTTTCAGCATCATTACTCCAGTCTTCAGTGTCACATGATCCTTCAGAAATCATTCTGATAGGCTGATTTGATGCTTAAGAAATATTTCTTATTATTATCAATGTTGAAAACAGTTCTGTTCATTTTTTTCAGGATTATTTGATGAATAGAAAGTCCAAAAGAACAGCGTTTATCTGAAATATAAAGCTTTTGGGTCAAATAAATGTATTTTGGATCAAATAAATGAAGCCTTGGTGAGCAGAAGAGACTTCTTTTAAACACTGCAAAAAATGCTGTTCTTACTTAGAGTTTTTGTCTTGTTTCTAGTCAAAATATCTTGAAGTTCTTAAATCAAGAAGCATTTTCTTGACAAGTAAAAATTATTTTCAAACCAAATAAGATATATAATCTTGTTTTCAGTTTGGATAAAGGTTATTTTGCTTACCCCATTGGCAGATTATTTTGCTTGTTTTAAGGAAAAACTCACTTAATTTTGACTTATTTTTCCTAAAAACAAGAAAATAATTTTTACTTGTCAAGAAAATGCTTCTTGATTTAAGAAAGTTAAGATATTTTGACTAGAAACAAGACAAAAACTCTAAGTAAGAGCAGCAGAACCTTACAAAATCTTACCGTTCAAAAACTACTAAACTATTTTATTTATGTATATATAGTGTTTTGTTTTTTTACTACTGATGCACATTGGAGTATTATGTTTGTTCCATTTAATGTTAATTATTTTAGTGTCATCATGTGTTTACCTGATGGTGTATTGTGTTGCTGTGGGTCACAGTGAGCTCTGTCTTTAGGTAATTATTGTCCATTTGCTGGAAAGGCTAATAATACTGATCTGTAACTCATCATATGGCCTTTCATTGTACCATCTGTGTTATTATTATACGTTTTAAAAAGCTTTATTTAAGCTCATGTCACCTCTCATGTCACCCTCAGACTTATACACATTACTTTCCACAGCAAGGAGGAAATACACAATAAGCTGAGCTGTATGCGTTCTGATTCCCAGGTTTTAGGTGAATATGGCATGGCACATTTCAGCGAGTGGGGGAACACTAAAGGCAAAGATTACTGCATATTCTTCAACTCTCAGTGGGCTCGATTACCTCAGGACCTCAGTAAAGCAGTTAGTAGAAATTTACATTTCACACACAAACAAATACTTTCAGATTGAAACTGCAGTGTACAGTTTGTCATCACAATGCTGGCACTCATTCACCCTTTACTGTTTTTCAGGCACGGCTGCAGACTTACGATCTCACCACCTCTGTACTGTGCTCCCCCTCTGATGTACCTGAGGGCGGCTTCCCAAACAGCATCCCAATGGTGATGAGAGGAAATTGCACTTTCTATGAAAAGGTCCGATTGGCGCAGATGAATGGTGCCAAGGGACTACTGATCGTCAGCAAAGATAGACTGGTAAGACTTTATAACACCATTAATAGCACCATTAAAACATTTTCATGTGTCACAAATAAGCTTGTCTGACATGCTTTACAGACTCCTCCCTCAGGCAACAAGTCCCAGTATGAGGAGATAGGCATCCCGGTGGCCTTGCTAAGCTATAAAGACATGCTGGACATCAGTAAGGTAATGTTTCATAAGTGAAGTTTGTCTTTGGACTAAAATCGCCCATTTAAAATCACATTGAACAAAGGCAATAACTGTTTTAAAGGATTAGTTCACTTCAGAATTAAAATTTCCTGATAATTCACTCACCCCCATGTCATCCAAGATGTTCATGTCTTTCTTTCTTCAGTCGAAAAGAAATTAAGATGAAAACATTCCAGGATTATTCTCCTTATAGTGGACTTCAATGGAGCCCAAACGGTTGAAGGTCAAAATTACAGTTTCAGTGCAGCTTCAAAGGGCTTTAAACGATACCAGATGAGGAATAAGGGTCTTGTGTAGTGAAACAATCTGTAATTTTCTAAAAAAAAAAAAAAAAAAAAAAATTATTTATACTTTTTAACCACAAATGCTCGTCTTGCACTGCTCTGCGATGCGCCACGCATTACGTAATCATGTTGGAAAGGTCACACGTGACGTAGGATTTCCAGTGTTTACAAAGCAAACGTACAAAGACTAAGTCAAACGGCCTTTACAGAAAAAGGTAAAACAACGATGTTGGACAATTTTGAAGTTGGAGGAGAAAATGAGATTTTTTCGCCCTACCCTGGTACTTCTACCTGCGTCACGTGTGACCTTTCCAACGTGATTATGTAATGCATGGTGCATCGCAGAGCCATGCAAGATGAGCATTTGTGGTTAAAAAAGTATATACATTTTTATTTTTTTCAGAAAATGACTGATTGTTTTGCTAAATAAGACTCTTATTCCTCATCTGGGATCATGTAGAGCTCTTTGAAACTGCAATTTTGACCTTCAACCCATGGTAACTGTTGAAGTCCACTATAAGGAGAAAAATCCTAGAATGTTTTCCTTAAAAACCTTCATTTCTTTTCGACTGAAGAAAGAAAGACATAAACATCTTGGATGACATGGGGGTGAGTAAATTATCAGGAAATATTCATTCTGAAATGAACTAACCCTTTAAATGAATTTCTTTCTCTCTTCTTTCTGTCTCTAGACGTTTGGGGAGAAACGGCAGGTGGCCATGTATGCGCCCAATGAACCGGTGGTGGACTACAACATGGTGCTAATCTTTCTGATGGCAGTGGGCACAGTGGCTGTCGGAGGATATTGGGCTGGCAGCAGGGACATTAAAAAGTAAGAATTGTGGCCTTGTAGCATTGTGAGGGTAAATAAGTAATAATGCTAACAGCCTGCAGAATTTATTCAACTAAACCCACATCTGTGTTTCCCGGCAGACGTTACATGAAGCACAAAAGGGACGACGGTGCTGAGAAGCAAGACGAGGAGATCGTTGACGTCACCCCTATCATGATTTGTGTGTTTGTGGTCATGTGCTGCTCTATGCTGGTGCTCTTGTATTACTTCTATGATCAACTGGGTAAATAAATAATCAAAGTATTACCGTCTTTCAACAAACTGTCTGTACTTTGGATGATTTGATTTATTCCTCTCACAGTGTATATGACTATAGCGACGTTCTGTCTGGCATCTGCCGTCGGTCTGTATAGCTGTCTTTGGCCTTTTGTCCGAAGAATACCATTTGGAAAATGCAGGTCAGAGATGTGCATGAGAAAGACAAGATGAGGTTCTTTCCTTTTGGTTTTGTATTGAAGGAGATGCTTTGTGTGTCGACAGGATACCTGAGAATAACTTGCCATACTGCCACAAGCGGCCGCAGGTGCGCATGCTGATCCTTTCAGCCTTCTGTATAGGAGTCAGCGTCACTTGGGGAGTTTTCCGCAACGAAGACCAGTAAGAATAGCGAAAACCACATTAAGACTCCTGACACTTTCAGCACTGTTATGGTATCTGATGAAAAAAATCATGTTCCCTAGGTGGGCTTGGATACTTCAGGATGCGCTAGGCATCGCTTTCTGTCTCTACATGCTGAAAACAATCAGGCTTCCTACTTTCAAGGTGAGTTTACTTAAAATGCTGGTGGATGCTGACGATTACCTTAGCGTGTGGAGATGATGCATTTCCTGCTTATTTTTCTTCTCATTGTAGGCCTGCACTCTGCTGCTGGTCGTGCTGTTCGTGTATGACGTGTTTTTTGTTTTCATAACACCACTCTTAACTGAGGTACAAAGCTCTTCTTTTGTTTTTAACACTTAAAACTGATGCAAAATAGATTTTATATTCTTAAAGGGATAGTTCAGCCAAAAATGAAAATTATGCCATGATTTACTCTCTCTCAAGCCATCCTAGGTGTATATGACTTTCTTCTTTCAGTTAAACTCAATCAAAGTTATACTAAACAATATAAAGTTATAAATATGGATATTTTTCATACCAAAACGCATCTCTTCAGAAGGACTTTATTAACCTCCTGGAGTCGTATGGATTACTTTTATGATGTGCTTTTTTGGGCTTAAAAAAATAAAAGATAACACTCCCATTATAAAGCTTGGAAGAGCCAGGATATTTTTAATATAAGATGCATCTAGGATGGCCTGAGGGTGAGTAAATCATGGGATAATTTTCATTTTTGGGTGAACTATCCCTTTAAGGATTTATTTATATATTGTTCCATGCAGAGTGGGGAAAGCATCATGGTTGAGGTGGCGGCTGGTCCCTCTGATTCCTCTACTCATGAAAAGGTAGGAAGGTGTTTTTTGAAAATTTGGATAAATTTAAATGCATTTTTGTAATATTTTGTGGTGTCAATTTTGGCATTTTTGTCTTCATTAGCTTCCCATGGTGCTGAAAGTGCCCAGGTTAAATTCGTCTCCTCTGGTCCTGTGTGATCGGCCCTTCTCTCTCCTGGGCTTTGGGGATATCTTGGTACCAGGTAACATCACTACTATTGTTGCATCAGCTGCGTGATGAACAGATGTCCAGGGTTCATGGAGAGAAATTGATGATGCACTGACATTTTTTTTTTTTTACCAAAAACCAAAATTAAAGGTGCCCTAGAATTAAATATTGAATTTATCTTGGCATAGTTGAATAACAAGAGTTCAGTACATGGAAAAGACATACACTGAGTTTCAAACTCCATTGTTTCCTCCTTCTTATATAAATCTCATTTGTTTAAAAGACCTCTGAAGAACAGGCGAATCTCAACATAACACAGACCGTTACGTAACAGTTGGGGTGTACACCCCAATATTTGCATATGCCAGCTCATGTTCAAGGCATTACACAAGGGCAGCCAGTATTAACGTCTGGATCTGTGCACAGCCGAATCAACAGACTAGGTAAGCAAGCAAGAACAATAGCGAAAAATGGCAGATGGAGCAATAATAACTGACATGATCCATGATATCATGATATTTTTAGTGATATTTGTAAATAGTCTTTCTAAATGTTTCATTAGCATGTTGCTAATGTACTGTTAAATGTGGTTAAAGTTACCATCGTTTCTTACTGTATTCACGGAGACAAGACTGTCGTTATTTTCATTATTAAACACTTGCAGTCTGTATAATTCATAAACACAACTTCATTCTTTATAAATCTCTCCAACAGTGTGTAATGTTAGCTTTAGCCACGGAGCACTAGCCTCAAACTCATTCAGAATCAAATGTAAACATCCAAATAAACACCATACTTACGCGATTAGACATGCTGCATGACGAACACTTTGTAAAGATCCATTTTGAGGGTTATATTAGCTGTGTGAACTGTGTTTATGCTGTTCAAGGCAAGCGCGAGCTCCGGGGGCGGGGAGCACGAGAATTAAAGGGGCAGCAACCTATATATCGGTGCATAGTTAATGATGCCCCAAAATAGGCAGTTAAAAAATGAATTAAAAAAAATCTAGGGGGTATTTTGAGCTGCAACTTCACAGACACATTCAGGGGACACCTTAGACTTATATTACATCTTTTAAAAAGACGTTCTAGGGCACCTTTAAAGTTTTAATTTAGCTGAAAATCGAACATAAAGTGTAGGTCATTGAACATGGTATGCTGATTATTGTGTCGTGTTCTTTGGTGATAAATTAAACTAGTTGTAGGAAGGTTCTTCACAACGAGCTGCCTCTCGATATTTTTATAAACTAATTTTACATAATGCTACTTTAGCATCCTTTTTGTTCTCTGTACACTGCTGACATGTTTACCTGTTTAAATGTTAATGCGGTTAATGGTTTCGCCCTCCTGACATTTATTTTGCCATTTTAAATTAATATTTTTGCCTGATGGAATTTCTGTGCATCACTAAAAGAAACTCTGGTTATCAAGCCTGATTAAAGGATGTTATTAAAGATTTCTTATGATCTTCAAATATACAATGCTTGTATCTGATTTCTTTGTTTTTAAGAAGTTATTGAAATCAAACATCCGTCTGTTCTTTTTTCTTCCTTTTAGTCATCTTGCATTTCATTTTAATAATGACAACAACAATATCTTTTTCATTTTGTTTCCTCAGGTCTGCTAGTAGCATATTGTCACAGATTTGACATTCTCATGCAGACTTCTCGAATATACTTTCTGGCCTGCACTGTTGGTAAGACATTGACGACCTTTTAAATTCAGATATGATTCATGTGGTAATATACTGACTGACACATTGAATTTTCATGCTTTTATTTGGTATCTTTTAAGCATGTACAGCACATGGTGCTTCTCATTTAAAGATTGTAAATGTGATCTCTGTTTGTTTAGGCTACGGCATCGGTCTTCTCATCACATTTGTGGCTCTGGCTCTGATGCAGATGGGTCAGCCTGCCCTCTTGTACCTGGTGCCTTGCACGCTCCTCACCAGCCTCGCGGTGGCACTGTGGCGCAAGGAGCTGCCTTTGTTCTGGACAGGAAGTGGATTTGTGGTGAATACCTGTTTGATATGAGTGCCTACTTCGATCGGAAAAGTTCTAGGGTTATGTACGGTTACTAGAATTACAGTTGAGTAAAACCACCCACGAGTTTTTGTTCCGCTCTTATTTTGCTTACTGTGGGTGTCTTCTTTTTATTAAAGGAGGGGTTTGGTGTCAACCTGTACCTTAATAAAACGATCATTTCCAATATGTCCTTAAAGGGACAGTTCACCCAAAAATGAAAATTCACTCTCATGTCGTTCCAAACCTGTAAGACTTTCCTTCCATTCACACCAAAATTTGGATGCTTCAAAACGTTCATAAAGAGATGGTAATTTAAATCCATGAATTGAGTGATTTAATTCATCTTATGAAGAGAGACAGTCACTTGATATGATAAACGGATTTTATTTAAGCTTTTATTCACATATAAACATTGATCAGCGAACATACATAGAGCGTTCAAACATGGTAAATGGAAACTCAACCGTACTTGTTTGATGCAAAAGAAAAAAAATTCATTGGTTCTCACTTGTCAAGCAATCATGCTTGAGCTTCTGTTTACCAAATTTGAGTGCTATGATGAATGTTTATATGTGAATTCAGTCTGTTCATCATATCAATTGATCGTGTCTCTTTAGAAGACTTGAATTGAACTGCTCGATTCATATCAATTTCTTTTTCTGAATGTTTTGAAACATCATTTTTTTGAGTGAGGTGACATTCAATGGGACAGAAACCTCTCAAATTTCATCAAAAAGATCTTCAGTTGTGTTCCGAAGATCAACGAAAGTCTTACAGGTGTGGAATGTCATGAGGGTGAGTAATTAATGACAGAATTTTCATTTTTGGGTGAACTAACCTGATAAGACACGGTCAGCCTTTTGTTTTTTTTTTCATCTGTGGCATAGATCCCAAAGATCCTGAATGGAAACTCTGCCTTCTGTAGTAAAAGATTTTACAGGGATTTTGAAGGCTTTAGACAAATTGCCTGTTTGATTGAAATTTTTAAATCCTTTTTTTTTCTCTCTAAACCACAGTAACAGGAAATAATATACCCGAGTTAAAGCCACTCACTCTGGGTTGACACCATATCTCTCCTTTAGTTCTGGTAAGAGATCTGTGTTTGGCGGAAGAGGGCTTATGTTTCATCTCCTCAGCTCTTTAGCTAACTGTGTTCCTGCTTTTAATCTAATAATCAACCTGGAGATTTGTTGGTCTTGAGTTGATCTATGGTGATTTCCTGTATGATGTAGGGAAGATGTGATCCTTGTCAGTGTTCGCTCCTTCACTAAGTCATAGAACAGAAAACATTTTCTTATTCTCTCTTCTCAGTCAAGCGATTCTAACATTTTTCTTCTGCTTTACTGTATATTATTTATATATACACCATCATTCAAAAGGGGCCAGTAAGTCTTGATCAAAAACACAGTAAACCATACAACTTAAAATTGCTTTTCTATTTTTATATATTTTAATATGTAAATTATTCCTGTGATTCAGCATCATTACAGCAGTCTTCAGTGTCACATGATCCTTCAGAAATCATTCTAATATGCTGATTTGCTGCTCAAGACACAATTCTTATTATTATTAAAGGTGCCCTAGAATCAAAAATTGAATTTATCTTGGCATAGTTGAATAACAAGAGTTCAGTACATGGAAATGACATACAGTGAGTCTCAAACTCCATTGCTTCCTCCTTCTTATATAAATCTCATTTGTTTAAAAGACCTCCGAAGAACAGGCGAATCTCAACATAACACCGACTGTTACGTAACAGTTGGGGTGTACGCCCCCAATATTTGCATATGCCAGCCCATGATCCCAACATTATGAAAAGCATTAGACAAGGGCAGAACGTCTGGATCTGCACAGCTGAATCATCAGACTAGGTAAGCAAGCAAGAACAATAGTGAAAAATGGCAGATGGAGCAATAATAACTGACATGATCCATGATATCATGATATTTTTAGTGATATTTGTAAATTGTCTTTCTAAATGTTTCGTTAGCATGTTGCTAATGTACTGTTAAATGTGGTTAAAGTTACCATCGTTTATTACTGTATTCACGGAGACAAGAGTCGTCGCTATTTTCATTTTTTAAACACTTGCAGTCTGTATAATGCATAAACACAACTTCATTCTTTATAAATCTCTCCAACAGTGTATAATGTTAGCTTTAGCCACGGAGTACTATCAAACTCGTTCAGAATCAAATGTAAACATCCAAATAAATACTATACTCACATGACCCGAAGCATGCATGCAGCATACATGACGAACATCTTGTAAAGATCCATTTGAGGGTTATATTAGCTGTGTGAACTTTGTAAATGCACTGTATTATGAAGTCGCGAGCTCGATGGGCAGGGAGCATGAGATTTAAAGGGCCAGCAGCCCCTGAATCGGTGCATAGTTAATGATGCCCCAAAATAGGCAGTTAAAAAAATGTATTTAAAAAAATTGAAGGGGTATTTTGAGCTGAAACTTCACAGACACATTCAGGGGACACCTTAGACTTATATTACATCTTGTAAAAAAACGTTCAATGGCACCTTTAATGTTGAAAATAGTTGTGCTGCTTCATATATTTGTGGAAATGGTAACTTTTTCCAGGATTTTTTGATGAATAGAAAGTTAAAGCTGCAGTCCATAACTTTTTTTTTTTTTTTGTTAAAAATGATCAAAATCAATTTTTGAGAAAGTACATAACCAGTCACTATTCAAAACTATCTTAGTCTGTTTCACAACGGGAAGCTTTGAGTGGTACTGGTAGGTTTCCGCGGGAAATACTAGTTTGCCTTTGTGTCATTACGTCACATCTGTGTACATAAAGAAGGAGTCCTGGATGCTGCAGGTGGCAGATCATTTATAGCCTTTTCTCACTGCAGCTGAAACTAAACTTATCATTTTGATGGCGGATTGTAATCCAGAAAGATCCAAATGACAATCATCAGTGACATTCATGACATTCATGACACCCGTAGTCAAAAGCAAAAGACTTTGGACACTAATACACACTAAATACACATCGTCAGACAATGCTGATGTTGTTAACATTAACAATTTGAGAACAAAATATAACAATAATAATACTTTTAGCTTGACGTGATACGAGCTAAGCGATCGTTAGGTTTATTCACCATTGGCAGCGCGATTTACTGTAATGCTTTTTTTCTCAGTTGGTCAGAACAAAAGTGGCAGACATTTTACTTACTCGTTCAGATGACATTTTCTGGTGAAAATTCTTATTTTGGTCATACTTCCAAGACACAGAATCCTGTGATTCCGAAGTAAAGTGAATATCTACACTGGTGCGATGACTGACAGCCACACATACTCCTCAAAACAATAGCTTGATCCGCACTGAGGAGCCGTGTCGGTGCTCAACCCATGTAAAGATGATAATTCCACAAATAACTGCAACTGACCCTTCACCAGGAGTTTGATTGACAGGCGTTCTAACCAATCATAACTTTCCGCGGTTGAAACAACATTCCTTCTGATGTTCATTCATGTTTATTTGATGCTATAATTTAATTAGCAGGAAGAGACGATCTGTTCACGAGCCGCTTGAGCTGAGGCGCTACAGCGATCTGTTACGACATTAAAGAGCCACAAATGGTATTTAGTTTAAATTTAAAAATTACAATATTTTAGACTTTGTTTCATATAAAAAGTAACCTGCTCTGTCTTGTCTGTCGATGCGTTGTCAGTGTCCTCTTTGCTCAGCGATGTATTTTTCACTGCGTGAGAACGTGACGTGTGGCGTGAGAGCGGCATGACGTAGCAACAGTAACTAAAGGGGGCGGGTCTTTGCGAACGGTCAATTGCAGGTTTCAAACAGAGGTGGTGACAAAGAGGACTGCAGATTTAATAATCATTTATTTGAAATAGAAATCATTTGTAAAATTATTAATGTCTTGATCACTTTTGATCAATTTAATGTGCGCTTGCTGAGCCTCTTAATAAATAAAAAAAATCGTACTGACCCCAAACAGTGTGCATATATAAATTATTTCTAATTTAATTTAAAACGAATCAAAATTAAATTAAAATTGTACTTTCCTGTCTCATTTCTTTCTCAGCCTCCTCCAATTGTCATGGAACAGATCAACTGTACTCAAACCCCAGGACCGTCCACAGATGAACCCCAGTCCAATCCGGAGCCGCCGGACTCTGAAACGACCAATCAGAGCGAGGAGGAGCCTCCTCCACCAGCCCAAGTGGAAGTTCCGCATCTTACAGATGCATCTACTTCATAAAAACAAAAGACTTGAAGGATGCTAATATCTTTTTCATTTTTGATGTCAGTTATATATCTGACCTTATATGTAATAGACTTGAGCAGTATGAACATCTCAGTGCACTTGTTTTAAGCCTTTGAAATTGTACAGTCTGTTCGAACCGAAAAAACACAAGGAGGAGACACGACATCTGCTGTGCTTCATCCAACTTGCTTTAAGTTTACGTTTGATGGTATTAGGAGGGAGTCGAAGGGACAGATTAATCTTCTTCACAAGGATTTCAACTCTGTGTGTTCATTTTGTTCATCTTTTTTTTTTTTAAATCAACAGTAAATGAAACAAAGTGCAGCTATTTTAAAACAAGTGTCATGATAATTCAAGACAGCTCACTGAAAATATTTCTATTTGGCTTCCAGGTGATAATGCATTACTGACGGGTTTTGTCCTTGTCACGACAGCGCTGAAGTCTCGCATCCTTTAAAATACGGTGCTAATAAGGACCGAATGAACCACAGGCGTCAGGAATAATGATTTATTAGTTTCATCCCAAGTTCTGAGATGCGAATACTGTGGATTGATAAGATTGTTAATCGTTTATATTCTGGTATGCTGTATAATTAAGAGCAGTACTGTTATACATGGCCACATAATTTAACAAAAACTTCTTTATAGGTTTGGAATGTGATTTCAACTTTAGCTGCGTTGAAATCGATCATATTCATATGCTCATGGCTTGTTTGAAAGCATTGTATTTAGATTTTGCTGTTTACTTGATGGAAGGGACGTTTGAGATCTTTAAATAAAAACTCAAGTGCATTTTTAAAACAAGTGCAGTTTTTAAGCATACTTTTTTTTTGCCCATCTGTTGTGACGGTTTTTCTGTTTTATAGTAGGAATTTTGTATTCACGGTACTTTTTAAGAAGTTGTTTTTCCCAGTGTAAAGCACTGATGTGTGTTTCTGTATATGATTTAACAGTCTGAAGTTACATCGAGTTTATTTAAGAAGTGTATGTCATGCTGTTTCATTGAAATCTTTTTGATTTGGGTACACCGTGTGATCATGTGGAATAACTTGGACAAGTTGTAATCATGATCTGTTCGTTTATTAATATTCCTGCAGGCTGGAGGTTGTGTCAGATCTCGATTAGAGATCAACATATGCTGTAAAAGTCTGATTTTGAAAAGTTGTTGAAGAGAGCACATATTAAAGGACACATGCATTATGTTATATACGGCGTATTGTGTTTTAATGTGAGATCACCTGCAAAATTCTTAAAGAGTTTACTGGCAAGAATGTGTTATACAATACTGTTCATGAGTTCTGGGCATTTTCCTCCCATATTAAAGGGTTAGTTCACCCAAAAATGAAATTTCTGTCATTAAGTAGGCCTACTTACCCTCATGTCATCCCACAATTTAAGATATTTTTGATGAAATCCAAAGGGTTTCTGAAGCACACATAGGCAGCAACGTCATTGCACCTTTTGAGGCCCAGAAAGGTATTAAAGACATTGTTAAAAGAGTCAACATCTTACGGGATTGGGATGACATGAGGGTGAGTAATTAACAGAAATTTTATTTTTTGGGTGAACTAAACCTTTAAAGGGGTGGTTGATTATGATTTCACTTTTTTAACTTTAGTTAGTGTGTAATGTTGCTGTTTGAGCATAAACAACATCTGCAAAGTTCAATGCAAAGGGAGATATTTTCTTTTACAGAAATCGCTTTTTAAGGACTACAACAAACGGCTGGTAGGGACTACAACGAGCTTCTTCCCGGGTTAGTGACATCACTAACCCTAAAATTTACATAAACCCCGCCCCCGGGAACATGCAACAAAGGAGGCGGGGCCATGTTGGGCTGCTTTAGAGAAGAGGAAGAGTTGTAGTAGAGTGTTGTTGTCATGTCGTCATTTTATGCCAGACTGCTTCACAAACGAGGGTCAATTCAACACAAAAGATGAACATGATGGCACATGCTAGTGGATGAGTTGAATCAACTCCACAGCAACTACATACATTTATTCACTAACCATTCAGAAACGTCCAGTTTCTTTCTAAAAGTTGTAACTTCTTCCTGAGTCTCTCCATCAGTGTCGACTCCGGTTTGAACAATGTAAGGCTGAACACCGTTACTGACAATCCTCATTTTGGCTGCGTGAGATTCTCCAGCTTTGTTGTTGTTGAGCTGTTAAAGCTCCGCCCTCTTCTGGAAAGTGGGTGGGGAGCAGCAGCTCATTTGCATTTAAAGGGACACACACAAAAACAGCTTATTTTTGCTCTCACCCAAATAGGGACAAATTTGACAAGCTATAATAAATGATCTGTGGGGTATTTTGAGCTGAAACTTCACAAACACATTCTGGGGACACCAGAGACTTATATTGCATCTTGTAAAAGGGGCAATATAAGTCACCTTCAATATAATTGTGTCTCATCTGGTTCACTGGACTCACTATGAATTCTAACTCCAGGCTAATGTTGAACTGCATGACGTTTTTGTCTCCAACTATTGTGCATGAAATGAGCCGTACTGAGCTAAAGGCCAAATTGCACAATGATGAACACCAACAACGAATAAAGGCACTTCATGTCAAAGGTTGTCAAGCCCTGGGCAAGAGAGCTTTCTTTTTCAAGTTAAATGAACAAATTTCAGAAGACTAAAACAATCCCCTTCCATTAGAGCATAAAGAAAAATCTTAGTCCTTATTTTTTCTTTCTTTCAAGAATGGTTACTGCTCTTTTTCATAAAATTAAAGCAAGACAGGGTTATTTTCAGGCCACTATTTCTAAGACATTTTACAGTATGTGCCCAATAAAATGCATATAATACTTGAACAAAAACACAAGCATACATGATTTATTGTGGTTATTGGATGTTCTGCTGAAATGCTATTATTTGATCATATGTGATATGTTTTGTATACTGTCCAAAAACCCAATTTGAAAATTCAAATCGTTTTGTGTGTGTGTGTGGAGTCAATGTATAGGACATGTCGTAAGTGGAATTTGGCGTCTTTCGAATAAATACAAACAATGAAGTAAAACTGAGCACATGGGTTTATGTTTGTTCATTTTACTGAGCAAATGGCAAGCACTTAAAAGTGCAACAGTTTCTCTTAGTGCAGAGTAAATACAGCTTTTTGTCCTCACAATTTACAATGTATGGTTTCTAATTAAGACAGTCTGTATTTTCTCAGAATAAAATCAAAATAATGATCCAGCTACATACACTATAAATGAATGACAAAAAACTAAAAAGAAATAAAAAGTGGTACCTCTGATATCCAGTAGTGAAGAGCATATACCCCAGTCAAAAAGAAAAACAAGTATTTTTTTTTCCTAAAAAAAACCCCCACTAAAATATTTGCTCAAATATAACATTATTTTCCAGTTGACCGAAGCAAAACTATGTAAAAGACCCTTTCATCTGTGCAAAAACAGGAAATTTACACTTTAAACAAAAACTGTATTCCACATATTATATAGGTCTACATTCTTGATTACACGACTCCTATAAAGAGTCCAGGAAGAACACTAAGACTTTGCAGTGTAACGCTTGTGGGGCCAAACACCTCTGAAATAAAATCACAATAAATAACTAAAAACAGCTATTTACAGGAATGACAAATCATTAAGACAAAGACCACTGTGTAATGTGGAACTGAACAGGAAACAAGAGATTGTTTAGTTAATGTAAGAGGCCTAAAACTCTGATAAGTATTGCCAGGAATGACTCTTCCTAAATTGTTTTTTCACTAACCCTGTGAATATTTTTTTTTTCCAATCAAAGGTAAAAATCAGAGTAAAAACAGAAATCATGATTAGGACAAAAATCTGCATGATTTCATTTCTTTGAAAAACGCATTTGCAGGTCATGTTTGAGAAAAAACCCCATGTTGTAGTCCTGCAGATCACATAGAGTCATTAAAAGAAATAAATGTCTTCTGCAACTGCATTATCTTTGGGTTTATGTTGTCCTGAATGGGTACTGTGGGAGTTATGATTGTTATTGTGCTTCCTGCTGCCATTTCCTGAATGAGAGGGTGCGGCGCTGGAAAACCTCTCTGGAGGCATGAACGTATCTGCAGAAACACCACAGAAATGGGTTTACTAATGCAGAAACACAAGTATGACTAAAACAATGCTGCATTCACCCAAAACTGAAAATGATCCCATGATTTACTCACCCTCAAGCCATCCTAGATGTATATGACTGTCTTCTTTCAGACGAACACAATTGGAGATATATTTAAAAATATCCTGGCTCTTCCAAGCTTTATAATGGGAGTGAATCAGGGGTGAGATTTTTGCATCCGTCCATTATAAAAGTAATCCATACGACTCCAGGGGGTTAATAAAGGCCTTCTGAAGCTAAGGCTTATATAATATCCATATTTAAAACTTTATTAAATATAACCATTGTCTTCGGTAACACTTTACTTGAAGGGGTGTGCATAAGACTGACATGACACCTTCATAATTATGACATGACATGTGTCATGAATGTGAAGGAGGTTTTATGAATGTTTATGACAACTGTCATTAAGTGTCATTTGCTCAATTATGTCATTTTTAATGCAAAGATGACATTGTTTGAGATGTCCGAGTTATGACAACTTGACATAAACCAATACATCATAACCTGTCAGTGTCTTTGTCATGACAACTTGACATTATTTAGCTTTATGGGTTAACATTACATTAAACTGTCATGTGGTTGGTTTTGACATTGGCTGTCATGAGGCCATTATAATAGTGTCATGAATATGTATCTTGAGCTCAAGTACAGTGGTACAAATTGAACTTGTCATTAAAATTTCATTAAGTGACAAAACTAATTTTATAACAGTGTCATGAATATTTTTCATTTCATTTTTTTTTTTAAGTTTCCTCCAACAGAAGGTCAGATAATAGACCATTTCAAACTTCTTAAAAAAATGACACTTATAAAATAATGGTAACACTTTATTTTAGGGTCTTTTAACTAGTTGCTTATTACTATTAGCATGCATATTACTAGAATATTGACTATTTATTAATAATTATTAAGCACATATTAATGCCTTATTATGCATGACCTTATTCTAGATTCTTAATCCTACTTAATACCTAAACTTAACAATTAACTATATTTAGAAGCAGTAAATTAGGAGTTTATTGACAGAAAAGTCATAGTTAATAGTTTATATATGTGTTTCCTATACTGAAGTGCTACCAAAATAATGTAATGTAATGTTAATGTTAAAAACCAAAGTAGTTTAAGTTTGATAATTACTCTACCATGTTTATGACAGGTTATGTTGTCTTGGTAATGTCAAGTTGTCATAACACAGACATCACAAACAATGTCATCTTTGCATTAAAAATGACTTAATTGAGTGAATGACACTTAATGACAGTTGTCATAAACATGCATAAAACCTCTTTCATATTCATGACACATGTCATGTCATGATTATGAAGGTGTCATGTCAGTCTTATGCACACCCCTTCAAGTAAAGTGTTACCTTGTCTTCCGGCAGACAGCTGTATGCATCAATTTGCGGCAAAAGAATAATCTCTGACCTGACACATGACGTATTGATGAATGCGGAAGCTCAGAGGATAAAGCAAAACAAAACAAAACACCGGTCATGAATTAGAAGTCTAAAACGAGAAATATCAGAGGATTTCGATATAAGAGAAGAGGAGCTTGAGTTTGTTGCCCAGCCATGCTTGTTTGAACCGCAAGAGGCGTCTAAGCTTACGATACTTCAACATCCTGTGTCATACATCGCTTCATGGGTTACTCTTGTGGCACAAGTCGACATGTGCAGTATGTGTATGGTTGTTTGCCGGAAGCTAGTTATTTTAGTTTATAAAGTTTTGCTTCACTTCAGAAGGCCTTTATTAACCCTCTGGAGTAATATGGATTACTTTTATGAGGGATGGATGTGCTTTTTTGGGCTTCAAAATAAGGAGCGCCATTCACTGCCATTATAAAGCTTGGAAGAGCCAGGATATTTTTTTATAAATCTAGGATGGCTTGAGGGTGAGTAAATCATGGGATAATTTTCATTTTTGGGTGAACTATCCCTTTAACCCTTAAATGCATACCTCGGGTCTTAAGTGACCCGGGACGTCATTCACTACCCTCCTCCTCATTCATTTTTTAAAGTTAGACATCAACCTTCTTGGTATTCCTCAATCAATTCATTATAAAGAATATAACAAGAAAAAAATAATACAATTATAAAATAATGCCTATTTTTGTATTCATTTTTTGTAAAAATTCGGTCACAAACGACCCAAGGTGTGTATGATTGTACGTATATTTTTCTGCACAACAATAATTTAATCTTAGATGACGGAATAAGTGCAATTCACCTTTATTCCACAAGGTGGCAATGTCTGATACACAATGCTGAAGTGACGACTCATTCAGACAGAAAACGAAATAATAAGAGAAACATGAAATGGCTCAGCGATTTACTGCAAAACAAGTACTGAACGCAATCAAATATGACTGTAACTGTCACTGGATGAATCTGGTGAAGCTGTTAGCGATCGAAATATTGATTTTGAAGATGTTGAAAATTATGTAGTTTTGAGAATACGTTTGAGATCGCGAATGGGCTCATATTCGTGACCTCAAACATAAAACTAGCCCATTATTTGCTGAATTTACTGTGAAATGAGCTCTGACGAGGACAGTGATGATGGCATAAAATATCTGCTCAAATCGAGCCCTTTCAAGCTCCAAAAGGTAACAAAATATGATTTATTTTATTCTTCTGTAATTGTTTCTCTAATATCAGAGGAGTTTTATATTATCGCGACAGGTAGAGATCCTTCCGTGTTAGATATTGATCCGGGTCGATAAAGACCCGAATATGTAAGAATGATTGGCGAAACAGTCATGCATTTAAGGGTTAAGTAACATGATACACAGTGTACAAAGAAGTGTTAGAATATGAGGTTAAAAGGATGTAATTAAAAAAAAAAAAAAAAAAATCAGTGGTTTTGGAGTAAAACTATCCTTTAAACTAAGAAAATGTAAACATTTTAATAACCAGAAACACTGTCCAATCCTGTAATAGAAAGAAGCTGACTGAGACAGAATAAAGAAGTGTCACCTGGACGGAGTTGGTGAGGACTGTTGGATCTCACGGCTCTTAAACTGCCTCCTTCCTTTCCTGCAACTTTGATGGGAAGTAATTGAGACACCTCTATGCCAGCTAAAAGTGAGACAAGATGTTCAAGTTGAATTAAAATCACCTAAAACGTACTGATACCTCTTTACCACAGCCCAGAAACTGATGTGATGGAGGTCATACCTGCGCTGTTGGTGCGCTGATGGGAGTTCCTGTGCTTGCTGTGCTTCTCCTTGCCTTTCGGTTGGGCGGCCAGCTTGGTGGGGATCTTCTGTTGGACAGAGCCGGCTTTGTGGGATTGGTTGGTGGTACTAATGAGATGTAAGGGGACTTCTGCTTTAACAGGAAGGTTAATGATGCTCTCCCTGCGTGGCGGTACCAGAGGAGGCCTCTCTTCAAAGCCGGGAGTAACCACATTCAATATGGGGTAGGGTGGAGGTAACTAGAGAGGAAGGCACATTTATGCATGTCACTTTTTCTGACTTACAATGGCACGTATATTCAAAAAATAGTATTGGCCAGAAAAACTGCTTAGTCTGAAATGCATGCATTGTTATGTGCACTAATGTGTAGTATCTCTCATGACCTCAGATGACCAACACTTATGAAGAGACGGCGCCAACTCCTGCGAAGACCTCAGAAGATGCAACATGCACATTCCCAAATTTCTATATATCCTAATTATTGTTGATGTATTTCATTTTTCCAGGAGCTCATTGCTTCTACCTTAAAATTAAATGCTAACAGTGTTTGTAAATTAATTGCACAAATTATTACATTATTTGCTAACTGCATTCTTCTAATATTGTAATTTTGACATGCATTCCCTGTAAAGCTACTTTGAAACGATATGTATGTATAAATGTGAATTGAATTGAATTTCTGACATTTTTTTTTTTAAATACAATATAATTATTGCCCTAACCTGTATCTGTTCATTCTCCAAGGGAAAGGCTGCAGTGTTGGGTACGTTCTCATTCTTCTCATACTTCTTATACTTCTTCTGCAGCTGCTCCACCTTTTCTTTCTCCTTCTCCAAAGCACGCATAGTGTCTCGGAGCCGCTCCAGATTCTCCTGGTACTCCATTCTGCCCTTGGCCAGTTCCTGTTTATCTTCCGCAAGCTTTTCTTCCAGTTTGCTGCATTCCAGTTCTCTCTCGCTCAGCTCCTTCTCCCTGATCTCTGCCTGCATCCTCTGCCTTTCTCTTTCCTGCTCCCACTGCACCTGCTCCTGTCGGTGCTGATTCCGGAGCCGCTGGAAGTTGACCAGCTCCTCACGCTGCTTTTCCAGGTTCCGATGCTTTTCCTTCTCCAGGAGAGAGTTGCCCCGAGGGCGGGACATCAGCTCCTCAATAGTGGCGCGCTGCAACTCGATGTGGCTCTCTTGCTGCTGGACGACGGACTGAGGAAGGAAGGGAACGAATCAAAGATTAATTTGTGCCGATCTGGATTTACACAGATGAATCTTATATTTAAAAGTATCATAGGCAACTGTTAATGAATAATTTGATAATTATGAGTGAACTGCACATTTAGAGTTTGGATTACCTGAAGGCTGTAAAGTTTCTGAGACAATCTATTTGCAATGTCATAAAGCTGTGAAGATAAAAACAGATTATGATCAATAATAGTTACACGTTTAAAGTAAGTGAACTACACAATTGAAGATTACACACTATAGTTGCTTCTGTTAGGTGTGTGCACACATTGTCATAATAAAGATGCAAACTTAATCCTAATCCTGACAGTATGAAAATATGAAAGAAGTGTTCTTTTTCATATCATGTTACATAAAAACTTAATATAATACTTGATATGAAAAGTAAATATGTGCACAACAATAACAAAAAAAAAAATCTGACCTGGTCAAATTTCAACAGGGAGGTATGTTCAGATACACAGGATTGGATTTTGGTTGTTTAGGGAGTGACAACATTATTCAACTTTGCATAATCGCCTTTTCTGGAAAAGTTTTCTTAAATAATTTTTTTCTGTAAATAATTATTTAATGTCATTTACCATATTATTATTGATGCATAACGGCCCATTTTTGCAGAAATGTGCTCATAGGTTTGATTAGAATTAGGGATGCACCAAAACTGAAAACCTGGATGCACTTGGCCAAAAACAAAAATGATGTATTTATTATTTTGAATGATCTTTTTTTGTATAATTGTATTAATATTAGACTTTTTAATGAAATCCAATCATTTTAATGATACTGAGTTTATAGGGGACCTATACTGCCCCTTTCACAAGATAAGTGAAGTAATATTAGTCTCTGGTGTCTCCAGAATGTGTCTGTGAAGTTTCAGCTCAAAATACCCCACAGATCATTTATTATAGCTTGTCAAATTTGCCCCTAATTGGGTGCGAGCAAAAACACACAGTTTTTGTGTGTGTCCCTTTAAATGCAAATGAGCTGCTGCTCCCGGCCCCCTTTCCAGAAGAGGGCGGAGCTTTAACAGCTCAGCAACAACAAAGCTGGAGAATCTCACGCAGCCAAAATGAGGATTGTCAGTAACGGTGTTCAGCCTTACATTGTTCAAACCGGAGTCGACACTGATGGAGAGACTCAGGAAGAAGTTACAACTTTTAGAATGAAACTGGACGTTTCTGAATGGTTAGTGGATAAATTTATGTAGTTGCTGTGGAGTTGATTCAACTCATCCACTAGCATGTGCCGTCATGTTCATCTTTTGTGCAAATCCAGCGTTGAATTGACCCTCGTTTGTGAAGCAGTCCGGTGTAAAATAACAGCATGACAACAACACTCTACTACAACAACTCTTCCTCTTCTCTAAAGCAGCCCAACATGGCCCCGCCCCATTTGTTGCATGTTCTCGGGGGCGGGGTTTATGTAAATTTTAGGGTTAGTGATGTCACTAACATGGGAAGAAGCTCGTTGTAGTCCCTACCAGCCGTTTGTTGTAGTCCTTAAACAGAGAATTCTTTAAAAGAAAATATCTCCCTTTACATTGAACTTTGAGCGTCGTAACATTGCAGATGTTGTTTATGATCAAACAGCAACATTACACACTAACTAAAGTTAAAAAAGCGAAATCATAATCAACCACCAATTTGTAATTCTCACTTTGTGCTCATAGATTTGATTAGAATCACTTTTATTTTTTGACCAATTATCCAAGTAATGTATAGCCCTAACAAAGCTATTATTATCAGAGCATGTGAGCAGAGCATAGACATTTCATGTCCATGCATTATAAGAGCAGACTTTGCTTTTCCGATGAGTTTGAGCAGCACATGAGTGGGCATGGGCCGTGAGCAACCGTGAGCTGTGAGCATGTGCACACTGAGAAAATCTGGCATACGCATATGGTGCTCGCAGACTTCTCTCTTTGGAAATGAATGACTTTCAGTCATTTCAGTCATTTATCAGACAGAGTGTATAGGCTGAAGCTTTCAATCATCAGAAGTTGAGTAAAAGTGGTTTCTTTACTCCAAACACACACAGAATATTAAATCTCACCTCTGCTTTAGGGAAGAAGACTGACAGAAATGCACTCCAGCTCTGTGGAGTCATCTCCTCATCGGCCTAATGGGTCAAAAGCAAGAACATACATTGGTTTATATCAGTACCACTCCAAAAAATAACAAGCGTGATACTGTAGTGTAGCTCACCGACAGCTCCAGGTCCTCATTGGAATAACTCTCAATACCACCTACAAACAAGAAGTCCATCAGTCATTGGCAATGAATATGTAAATAGTACAATAATGTCATGAAATGAAGTAGATATTTCACAGAAAGCTTCTCTTACTTCCAGGTAGCATGCAGGTTTCACTCTCAAAGCCTCTGAAAGCATCAGGTCTCTTGGGAAGTGGCACCAGATCCATCCCTTCACCAGGAGGAGGAGTTTGGCTGTACTCACATGTTACCAGCAAGTTTTGTAAATTCTCCACTGAAGAAAGATTGAAAAATAGATTGCAATCCATCATGCTGTACAACAGCCCCTAAGTGGGCTTATCACTTGAAAAGTAAAATAAAAGGTAACACCCTATTCTACAGAGCTGTACTTATATATACGATAAGATGTCAATCCTGAATATAAACATGAATTCCCCTTCCTGCTGTGCAGTGTAAGTCTCACCATCTTTCAGGGCTCCAGCGAGGAGTTGCTCTCCCTGCAGGGGCTCTGATACATTCCCACGCAGCAGATGGCGCTCACTTGGAGAGATGTCAGTAACACCTGTCACATAGGCTGTAATGCTGGTGAATAACTTCAGCTTTTCTGTAAGGTTCTGCTCTATCATGGCATCATGAATGTAAAGCCTCCCTATTTGGAAAACACCATTGAACAAGAAAATCCAATGTGTTAAACGTGACAGGAAGAAAGAATGAAATCACAGATTGTGATACAGAAATGTGCATGTTACTTTGAAACTCCTGGATCTTCTCAGAGAGCTCTTCTGGCTCCTCTTCCTCATCTTCTGGACAGCTGAAACATAATCAGATTAATAATGTTAGAAAGAAATCACGGAAAAATTAAGATATATTACTTGAAATTGACTATTCTGAACTATTTTTAACAAATCTCAAGCGGAAAAAAGTAAAATGTCTATACATCCAGTTTAATGGACCACTATAATGGTGCTTTTCCACTGCGTGGTACGACTCGGCTTGCTTTAATTTGGCTTGGTTTGCTTTTCCACTGCAGTTTAGTACCGTTTCAAAGTGGGTGGGATTATAGACTTATCATTATAGTTCTACAAATTTAAGGTTGATATCTCAAAAATTTAGTTTCCAGGAAATTTTGTTTGGGCGCAGTACCAAACTTTTCCACTGGATACCATACAGACTCCATTGGTGACCACATAAGGACTTTTCCATTTCCATAAACCTATGGTTTGGTTTGAGTGACCTAAACCATTTATTTCCATAATGTTCATACAATTTATGAAACTGACATCCTATTCAGAAGTATTATGGGCAGAATGGCAGCATTTGGTTTGAATTCAACCTTTAACAAACACATAAAAGACATGCAAAAAGAACAAGATTTTGAATTTTCATTCCTATTTCAAAATAAATGCCTGAACATGCCTTATGAGTCAGAAAATATAGTTGCGAATTAATAAATTACTGTTCCCCTGTCATTTGTCTTGAAAATCAGAAAACTACAATTTGTAAGCTTTCAAATGATATATAGGTTTGTCAATATTATTTTAGGTTTATACTAAGATATTATTGTTTTAAAGGGTTAGTTCACCCCAAAATTAAAATAATGTCATTTATTACTCACCCTCATGTCGTTCCACACCCGTAAGACCTTCGTTCATCTTCAAAACACAAATTAAGATATTTTTGATAAATCCGATGGCTCAGCGAGGCCTCCATTGTCAGAAAGATAATTAACACTTTCAATGCCCAGAACGGCACTCAAAACATATCCAAACAGTTCATGTGACTACAGCGGTTCAACCTTAATGTTATGAAGTGACGAGAATACTTTTTGTGCGCCAAAAAAAATAAAAAAAATAACGACTTTTCAACACTATCTAGTGATCGCCAATTTCAAAACATTGCTTTTAATCTTGTTTTGATTCAGTGATTCGGATATCTGCTGAAATCACATGACTTTGGTGCTCTGAATCACTGATTCGAAACAAAAGATTGTGTTTTGAGAGCAGTGTTTTGAAATCGCCCATCACTAGATATTGGTGAAAAGTTGTTATTTTGTATTTTTGCCACACAAAAATTCTCGTCGCTTTATAATATTAAGGTTGAACCACTGTAGTAACATGAACTGTTTTAAATATGTCTTTAGTAGCTTTCTGGATCTTGAGAAGTTCGGTGACATTGCTGTCTATGCAGGCCTCACTGAGCCAACAGATTTCATTAAAAATATCTTAATTTGTGTTCTGAAGATGAACGAAGGTCTTACGGGTGTGGAACGACATGAGGGTGAGTAATTAATTCACCCTCATTATTTTCATTTTTGGGTGAACTAACCCTTTAAGTTTATAATGGCAAACGTCCCGCTAGAGGGACGGTGACAGTTAAGTGGTTAAAAGTGAGCCGTACTGAGCCGTACTATGCAGTGGAAAAGCACCATAAGTAAGCCATTCATCGGCTGACTTTCTCTGCAAATTGCCATTTTTAACCAAACCAGAAACATTTTTTTCCACTTTTACCGCTCTTCACATTTAGCTCATAATCGCCCTCAAGAATAACGAGTAGTGAATAACTTACTTTTTTTTTTTTTTCAGTGCAATACTACAGTTCAAAAGTTTATGGTCAGTAAGATATTTATTTTAAAGCAATTAATTATTTTATTCAGCAAGGACTCAAAAGTGACAGTAAAGTAATTTATAATTGTATAAAAGAATTCTACTTTAAATAAATTCTTTGGAACTTCCTATTCATCAAAGAATCCTGAAAAAAAATGTATCAGTTTACCAAAAAATATTAAGCAGCACAATTGTTTTCATCATTAATAATAAGAAGAAATGTTTCTTGGAAGCAATGTTATGTTAATTTCACAATATTACAGTTTTTACTGTATATTTGAACAAATAAATGCAGCCTTGGTGAGAATAAGAGACTTATTTAAAAAATATTACAACAATTACTATTATTATTAACAAACTTTTGAACGAAAAAAAAAAAAGTTTATGAAACCTACAGTTCCACGGCCTTCCAGATTTTGTCTCTCCAGGTGTTGCGCTCCTCTCCGGAGGAGGTGTGAAACTCATACATCTCTGGAGTGTCCGAGGAGGCGGAGATCAGAAACATGGTCTTCTCGTTATGAGCCGCTTCACGCACAATGAGCTTCAGCAGTGAAATCACTGCAGGCTTACCGTCCTACAGGTGAAGAGAACATCCTGGCATTAATGATAATGCCAACTGTATACTATACATAAAGAAAATGCAAATGATTACATTCTGCTCACCAGAGAGGCAAAGGTAAGTCTCTGATCCTTCTCCAGTAACAGCAGCAAAACATCTGACAACAGCAAGACTAGGACATCTAAAGGCATATGAGAGAACCACTGTAGTCACATGAACTGTTTTAATGATGTCTTTACTACTTTTCTGAACCTCAAAAGTTGCACTGGCGTTGGTGCCTATGTGTGCTTCAGAAACCCTCTGATTTCATCAAAAATATCTTAATTTGTGTTCCGAAGATGAACGAAGGTCTTAGGGGTTTGGGACAACATGAGGGTGAGTAATTAATTCATTTTCAGGTGAAATAACCGTTTAATAGATGTGTCACTGGTACAATGATCACCTTTGCTTTTGTTAGAAGTTAGCCTCCAGTTGAGCATGCCCTCGTGAAGCAGCCTCCTCTTGCGCATGTCCTCTCTGCAAAACACTCGCCCGTGGGTCATCTTGACCTGGGACTTGGGCTCCAGCTTACTGCTCAAGTCCTTTAGCCTTGCCGCTTTCTCAACGTCGTCCACGTGAGTATTCACTTGTGATATGGTGTCTTTCAGCAAGTCCAGACCTCGTACTAAGCTCTTGTGCTCCTCTGAGTCAACTGTCAAAAGAATGAAAAATAAAGCAAATCATACCTCAATGAAGGTGAATTATGGACATGCTTGTACATATTGTGTTTCTGATTAGACATAGCATCCATTATAAATGTGCTCAATTTAAACTGTGTTTCTGCAAACACTGTTTAATCTGCCATGCTAAAGAGATATTAAAAGCTTAACTTTGATGTTCTTGGAATTAAAGTCTTAGTTCACCCAAAAATGAACATTTTGTCATTCATTATTCACCCTCATGTCGTTCCACACCTGTAAGACCTTCGTTCATCTTCTGAACACAAATTAAGATATTTTTGATGAAATCTGATGGCTCAGTGAGGCCTCCATTGAGAGCAAAGCCACCGAACCTCTCAAGATCCATAAAGGTACTAAAAACATATTTAAAACAGTTCATGTGACTACAGTGGTTCAACCTTAATATTATAAAGTGACGAGAATATTTTTGTGCACCAAAAAAACAAAATAATGACTTTATTCAACAATATCTAGTGATGGGCGATTTCAAAACACTGCTTCATGAAGCTTTACGAATCTTTTGTTTCGAATCAGTGGTTTGGAACGTGTATCAAACTGCCAAAGTCATGTGATTTCAGTAAACAAGGTTTCGTTATATCATAAATGTTTCAAAATTTCAATGGTTCACTACTGGGGGGCGTGACTTTGGCAGTTTGATACACGCTCTGAACCACTGATTCGAAACAAAAGATTCGTAAAGCTTCATGAAGCAGTGTTTTGAAATCGCCCATCACTAGATATTGTTGAATAAAGTCGTTATTTGTTTATTTGGCACACAAAAAGTATTCTTGTCGCTGCATAACATTAAGGTTGAACCACTGTAGTCACATGAACTGTTTTAAATACGTCTTTAGTACCTTTCTGGGCATCTGAAAGTGTTAATTATCTTGCTGTCAATGGAGGCCTCACTGAGCCATTGGATTTCATCAAAAATATCTTAATTTGTGTTCTGAAGATAAACAAAGGTCTTACTGGTGTGGAACGACATGAGGGTGAGTAATAAATGACTGAAATTTCATTTTTGGGTGAACTAACCCTTTAAGTACATGCATCCTGCACTTTTTACATTATAAAAACTACACAGCTATACTTTGTATCTGTAATAGAGCCAAACTACGACTAAACTATACAATTATTTAAGCATTCATATAAAAAAACCTACCTTCAGTGTATTTAATGACACGTTCAAACAGAACTGGATATTTTGTGATGCGCTGTGTTATAAGGAGAATAATCTCTGGGATTCCTAATCTCCGTATAATGGACAACTGACATATTTTCTGAGGACAGAAAAGTGTGTTGTGATTCACTTTTTTAAATAAAAGAATATAATAAAACTATTTCAAGTCCTTTTAAAACTTGACTCGTATTAAAGGTTTTACTCGTATTAAAGCCTGGAACTTCTTGTTTTGCATCATGTCTTTGTAGAAGTTGACTGCATCGGTGTGGTGACTGCAGAACACTCCATAGCAGTACTGCAGTCTGTCTCTAATTTCACCTGAGAACTACAAACACAAACAAACATGCAGATCAGAGAGCACCAAAGACTTTCATAACTATACTAGAAGTTAATACAGAAATATTCAGGATATTTACAAATGTTTAAACTCTGTTAAGACGACAAAATATGAACACTGGTTCATTTAAAGAAGTCTTATACTCACAATATGCTGCATTTATTTGATATATATATATATATATATATATATAAACACTAACGTGAAATATTACAATTTAAAATAACTGTTTTCTATTTTTTATATTTTAGAACTAAAGAACTAAATTCACTTTTCTTGGCCAATTGCTATAAAATGACTTAACTCGTGTCTAAGTGATTTTAGTGGGTGTATGAAGTGTCTTAGCAAAGTAGTTCATCACATTAACTATGTTTCACTAAGTGTCAAAAAAAAAAAAAAAAAAAAAAAAAATTATATATATATATATATATATATATATATATATATATATATATATATATATATATATATATATATATATATATATATATATATATATACATACATATATATATATATATATATAAACAATCAATCTTTGGCTTAATCATAAAAAGATGGCAATCTCGATTCAAACACCCATGCAACCTTCCTTTATCTATTAAACCTTTGACAAAATCAGACCGGAACATTTAAATCTGTGTTTGTGCTGCTGCGATGATCCAGAGAGAGAGCGGTTTTGAACCACACAGTAGTTATTTCCCTGTTACAAAAATACAAATGATCACAGAAGTACTGAGATAAAAATTTAAATTTAGCATATAAACACTGATGTCTATGATAGAGATCAAAATAGAGCAAACCAACTTTTGAAACTAACTTGGTGCTTCAAATAAAAGTTGTATCAATTACATCTTATGTCACTAATTGGCAACAAGTGACTTGTAAATGTATATAATTGAATCATTCATTCAAAAGATTTGTTCAAAAACACTGATTCATCCAGTAAAGAAACAAGTATTTATTAATGTTTCATTGAATTCATTCAAAACCCTTTTTTTAAATAATTCAAATTAATTAAAATTTTTTCCAGCAATTACCATCTAGTAAATTACATGTTATTTTGTTTAGTTTTACATTCAGAATCGTGATCTCTATTTGAAACCAAAAAAATCTCATTTTATCCAGAATCGTGCAGCTCTAGCATGATACATTTAAAACAAATCCCACCTAGTTTGATACTTTGTTATACATTAAATACGTCTTGAATAGCCAAATACTTTTTGGGGCAGCGTAATTTAACGATGAAACAATAAATCCATTCATTTCAGGAAGCACCTGCTGCTTAGCTCAGCTCTGGGGAATGTAGATCATATAAAGGACACTAGCTATAACTGACAGTTCGGTGATCCACAGCATGCAGCTAGAGAAACTTGTCGTATAGCTAACTATTAATCCTCAAGCCTAAACTTTAAGACATATGCAGTTTCTGTCAGGGCATCTATGCACATCCTATAGCAGATATATGATAAAGATACCTGTGCGATAAGGATGTCTCCAATACTGTGGATGCAGTAATTCTGGGTACTGCCTGCCTCCATGGAGTCGACTCTTCGCTGTTTAAGGCGGTCAAGGAAAAGCTGGTGCACCTGGAGCAGGTTTTCCACCTGTGGAAAGAGTCTTTCCAGTCGCATCTCATCCATTTGCAGGTTCTCACGCAGTTCTCGCACGTATACACCCAAAACCAGCTTAAGCGTCCGCACGTGATTTATTTCTGTCTGAATCAGCTCTGTTATAAAAACAATAACAGCTCAAATTAAATTTCTACAACAAGACAAAAAAAAACTTAACAAAACAAGAGATCACACCCCTTACCATGTATTACGTCCTGTCTTTTAATGGCCTCTTTGGAATAGTTTTTTAAATACTCCTGGTCAACAGCTAAACTCCAGGTGGGAGCCTCAAAATCCCGAGCATCTGCTTCCAGATCTTCACGCAGCGCATTATAACGCCCATCTGTGTAGAAAAGGAGTAAATATACTCTTCCTTAACGTCAACAAACAAGACCTGTGATGTCGACATGTTTACATGGCTACAGTAACTAAAAAAGGTTAAATAGCCAACCGTCAATATTGATGGGATCAGCATTTGAGTCTTCTGCCACGGGCTTGGCTCTCACATAATCAGTTTCTTCCATCTTACCTTCTGGGGGAAAAAAACAATAACAACAACAACCAGAAAACAGTCAAGAAACACAGTTAGACACTCAGTTTTGTCTGAAAAAAGTATTAAAGATGAAGCAAGTCATTTATGTGCCACAAAATGCAATCATAAAAAATAAACAGGTTTCAAACAGGCTTCTTAGGCCCTGTCCACACGAACACAGGTATTTTCAAAACCGCAGCTTTTTCTATGCGGATTGTCCATTCGTCCACATGCAAACGCAGTATCCAGTCACTAAAACTCCTGCCAGGGTGAAGTTTTTTTAGTAGTGATGCACCGATATGAAAATTTTGTCCGATACCGATAACTCTTTATATTTGAAAGCCGATAACCGATATATTGGCCGATAAATCTAAATTCAAATTTTTATATAATTTTTGAGAGCCTGATTACAAAAACGAAAGTCCCGCCATTAATGTCAGCCTGTATGTCAGATTTGTGCTGCACATTTGCACTTAACAGTATTTTTCTTTTTGATTTCAATCATATTTCAAGCAATTCAAAACCATCATGGTGAACAGTGCGCATCTGAAGTGTCTCAGCTGAAGGAAATATTTCATTATTTATCGGCGTTAAAATATATCGGCCAAATTTTCTTATCGATAACATTAAAAAATAAACACGTATCGGCCGATACTGATATTGCAGGCGATATATTGTGCATCCCTAATTTTTAGAAACTCTGGATGCAGTGTTGTCGTGTAGACGTTGAAACTGCAGATTTTGGCTTGTGACGTCGGAAACGTTCTTCTTCCAGACTTCTGATTGGCCAACAGCGCTTCATAGTGTATTTTTGCATTTTCATGTGGATGCGATTTTTTTTAAAACAAAGGAGGAAAAACACTAGGCCTTAAACATGACATTGTCCAGGTTGATCAGCAGGATTCAACTGTTCAAAAGTTTTTTTTGTGTGTGTGTTTATGAAAAGATCTCTTATTCTCACCAAGGCTGCATTTATTTGTTCATTAATTGGTTTAATTTGTAGCTGAGTCGTGACACGCAAACACTTAAACAAATCCTCAAATATTCTAATTATACTTCCCTTTCTAACTGATAAATCATATATATTTAATTATAATTAAATTATATATACAGTTAGAGTGGGAATAAAGTTTTCTTTGGTTGTGCTCTGTAACAAGAAAAGTACTTTTGTAGCAGCTGTTACACTTCCTGTCCAGAATGCCAGAGCACTGACCTGTGGCTGTAGTGATAACCAGTGGAGGTCAAAGGCTGGAGGATGCAGGTTTATCTGCGCTGTGAGAGGGTCATGCCTGCCTGGTCAGTAACGGAGCAGATACAACCAAACTCAGGATGAATAGTTTCTGTCAGACCTGAGCACAAAAGCAGAAAGTTAGCTTTGGATCTGTTATTTAAATGAATATTCTGGATCAAATACAAATTTAGATGCATCATCATAGTTTTCCTGGTATCCTTACAGATACAATGTGAAGTTACTGGGCTTCCAAGAATTCCAAGAATGTGTACATGACATGATTCACTCTGGTTACACTTCTGATGAACTGTTTTGGTTTGACTCCAGCACACGCTGCGGTGGAGGACTGATCAAGGACAGTCACGAACTGATAAGATGATAAATGACAAACTGACAATGTAATAAAATGTATATATTGAATGTAGTGTAAGTTGCTTTGGGTAAAAATGCAAATGCAAAGCATCAACACAGAGACTACTAAACAAACAAGAGAAGAGGAAAACAAGATAATGAAACAAATCTGTTTCTTCTTCTCTTGGTTTGTCACATTCCTAAGCTCTTGTCAAAGATTAAAGAGCAGAAGATACATGACTTTACAGTAAACAGGCTTGATTTGTAGTTTTTTACTGGGGCAAAACATTTTTTCTGAGACATGTAATGTTTTTTTCCAGTTTCCAGTGTGTATGACTGTGAAGCACAAAATGTACACAAACCCACCAGCCAAATTTACACATTTATTTTTATATAAATCATATATAAGTATAATTAATTACACACGCAATTTCAAAAGTTTGGGGTCAGTAGTGAAGATATTTATAATGTTACAAAAGATTTCTATTTCAAATAAATGCTGTTCTTTTGAACTTTCTATACATCAAAGAATCCTGAAAAAGAAATATTACGGTTTCCAAGGGCCCATTTTTTTACTGGGTTATTAATGTTTTAATTAAATATTATTAATAATAAAGAGGATGTCTAATTATTTGAATTCATAAAACTTTAACAATTTAATAATTTAACATAAAAAAAAAACATATTTTGAATCCACATTTTGAAGCAAAAATAAAATGCATCCATAATAAAAGTAATCCATACGACTCCAGGGGGTTAATAAAGCCCTTCTGAAGTGAAGCGATACGTTTTTGTAAGAAAAATATCCATATTTAAAACATAACTATAATAACTAGCTTGAGTTTGTTGACCAGCCCTATTTGTATTAACCAAGACAGACGTCTAAGCTTACGATACTCCTGCATCCTTCATCATACATCGCGTCAGAGGATTACTCGTTTGTTCTTATTTTCTTTATTTTTATTTGACAGTTGTCCTATTTTCCCTGAACATAGCACATACCGAAACCATGACCCTAAAACCATGATAAAAACCAAACCGTGAGTAATTTGAGTCATTGCACCCCTATAATATATACAAAGCAGTGCTTCCCACAGGTTTGAAATATACTTGCGGTGGTAGCCAGGCGAAAAATCCTCCTATTACCCACGGCACAAAAATGGTCTACTACATGTGACAAACAAACAATGTGTGATTTTTAACAGTATTTTTATTTATTGAAATTAATTTTAATTACATAACATATTACATTTAATTACATACTAATATTATGCATTATTATGCATTGTAAATTATGCAAAATTACAGCATTTAAATGGTTCTCCTTTTCCTATGTTCTCCTTGCTGTCATATAGTGTCTCTCTCAGTGAATGGGACACAGATTTTATTAGTAAAATTTATAAAATGAATAATATATGTGCCAAATAATGTTCTTAGTCTTTTCTTTCTGTGGGGGAGACTACAATAATTTACTATGAATTAAATGGAAATCAAATTAAATACAATTTATAGTGTAACCAAAATACCAATAATGCCCAAAAGAAAAAGAAAAAACTTAGCGTGTGACTTTTAATTATAAACAAGCCCTACAGGTACTCTTATTTTGAAATGTCTGTACTATTGCAGGCTGATCCTTCAGATTCTTACAATCGTATAAAACGTTTTATATAAAGGCCATAAAGTAGACATTGTAATAATTCATCAACTTGAGTTCATTAGCAATCGCTTGGCATAAATGTGTGCTTTTCATTGATTGAGAATCACTTTGAAGCAGTCTGAAGCTCTGTTGCTCGAGCTTGTAGAACCTATGTGTAGAACGCGCAACAGCGCCCCCTTGTGACTTTGCAACATGCAGCGCCCGTGGGAATGTTAGCGGGAGTAAACAGTTCTGACGCACACATAACGAGCAGGTACGAAACGACTAGTTTATCGATCGCGGATGGTTTCATTATCTTGCGCGGATATAAAAGTATAAGAGGATAAAAATAATAAAAGCAAAAATGTGTCTCCGAATATACTTGGGCGGCCGTTATTATACATGGGCGGCCCGCCCAAGTAAAGTCTATGTGTGGGAAGCACTGCAAAAAATATCAATATCTGACTTTTTTTTTTTACTTCATAATATCGGTATCAGTATCAGCCCTCAAAAACTACTATAACTCCAAAAGAAAGAAGAAAGTCATATACACCTAGGATGGCTGAAGGGTGAGTAAAGCTTGGGCTAATTTTCACTTTAAAGTGAACTAATCCTTTAAATAGAACAGAAAATCTGAACCAGATCTAAACTGACTGACTTTCACTGTATAAAGGGGAAAAAAAAAAGATACATTCTTCAAATATCTTCATTTGTGTTCCACAGAATAAACTAAAGTCAGTCATACAGGTTTGGATTGACTTAAAAGAGGTTAAATTAGGGCTGGGCGATAAATCGATTTTATCGATTAACTCGAATTTGACGTTAAGGGCGATTTGTTTTTAATGAAAATCGGTTTTCTCTTTAACTTCCACCACCGGCTCTCCCCTTAGGCTTCCGTAGTTCAGAGTGGGCTCGCCCTCCCCCCGCTTACCTTACAGTCAGCCGCACACAGACAACATGGCAGGTAACAGCGCAGAGCTCCTTCCAAAGAAAGGCACCGTTTCATCCGTTGTTTGGAATGGACTATATGCACGGAGCGTTCTTTAGAACTTCCGCATTAATATAAGCCAGCTCGAAAACTTCCGGTGAGATGTCATTTGCTGGTGTGTTGAGCATCAGTAGTGTAATACTTAGTTTATAATCAGATTATAGTCACTTAAATAGGCATAGCATCAATTTAGTTATTCAAACATAACACGCATACAAAATAAATAAATAAGGACGTACCTCAGTGTTCCTCCTCGGCTAAATTCAATTCGACCATCAGTTTTCACACTTTTATGTGAAAAAAAAAGCTTCAAAAATTAAATATTTATTGTACACTTTAGTTAGATTCATTTAATAAAATGTGTGTTTTTATAAGAGTGCTGAAATCATTGATCTTGCGCTGCATTGACTGACAGCTGCTGTGATTACAAGGTAAAAGTGCGGTATCACTTCCTGTTTAATTAATTCACCATAAAAGTTATTGTTTTTCTTAAGTTTTGTAAGTATTTCATACTTCACATTGACAAAATATATTTGTAAACCTAGTTACTTTATAATGTTTAACATTTAGTCAAAAACAAAGTGAAAAACGATTAGAGGAAATGGCTCACAAATGCGCAAATACATGCTACTTTGCCGCCACCTGCTGGTTAAAGTGGTAATATTGTCTTTTTTATTTTTAAATAAGTGTTTTCTATCAAATGATGAATTTACTATATTTTTAAACGATCGGTTTTACAATGGGGACAATCTCAGAAGGATGAACAAGTAATGTTTGTGGTCATCATAAACTGCATAAGCGAAAATCTGAACAAAATAAAGAGTACATTTGTTTTGAGCAATTTCTTTGTCGGTTGTTGTTTGTTTTTAAATAGAAAAAAAAAAAATCGATTAAAATCGAAAATCGGGTTTGGTGTGAAAAAATCGGAGATTTGTTTTTTAGGTCATATCGCCCAGCCCTAGGTTAAATGATGACAGAATTTACAATTTTATGAGAACTACCTTATAATTTTAGTTGTCAATCATCATATTAAGTTGTGACAGGAGACACGGTTTTAAAAATCACCCCAAATTTATGAATTTGAAATGGCTAGAGTTGTACAGCACTCATCTGTTACAATGGCAAACTGCTCAAGAAAGGCAGGATACACCTTATGAGCACACTAACAATGCCTAATAGCACTCAAACAATGTGTGTGCTGCTATTCAAACAGTACATTCATTCATAAAGACTAGCATGTGTAAAGTGCATGAAGGCGAAATAAAAGACAGGCAAACAAGAAGAGCAAACCTGCCCACAAACACATGACTGGTGCGCCATTAAGAGGAGGAGGATACTGACTAGGATGCACATTTCATACCCAAATTCAGCTGCACCTTGATGAATGGCGGTTAAATGCACTTCAAATTGCCGGGAGACCAAGAAAGATCATTACATGAGCTGAGGCGCACTTAAATGATACTCAGACCTCATTGCAGTTTCCTGCAGGTGTTTTCACTAATGCACTATTCTAGCTGATTGACAGCTTCTGCTGCAGGCTGCTCCTCCCCTGAATCATCCGCTGGATGGAGATGAATATAACCAAATGAAACGAGGCTAAGGTTTACACTTATCTGTCAAACAAGAAAAACAGGCTTCTCCAGTCTGCAGATGAAACAACAAACGCCCTCCTTCCTTTACAAAGAGCATAAGACACATGAAATTTGACACTTCCACCATCTTGGTTTATTTTATAAACGGAAAACGACATTCTGAAGTAAAACCCTAATCGAGGGAGGGCACTGGCTGCATTAATATTAACTGGCTCGCTCTGGTTTCATGGTGTGATAATAGATTCAGCAGCTGCAAAATGTGAGAATTTCTTGTTTACACATGCTGTAACTGATTTACCAGTTCTGTTACTGTGTGAAAAATGCCTGGCTATGACCATGAAGCCAACCTCCCCCTCTCACACATCAACAGGCCAGATGAAATACAGAAAGCCTCCCTGTTTCTCACTAAAAACAGATAAGCTACAGATTACACATGACCTTAAAAGATGCTGACCTTTACTGCAAGTCTAAGACAAGGTTTTGTGAGATTCTAGTTTGCCTCGGCTGAATTTGGTGGGCTCTTGAACAGAGTAAAGGGACTGACTTACCGAGTAGCAGAAAGTTATTGAATATGAGTTTAGTTTGAAAGCTGTAGGTTTATTGAGCTGTAACATTTATTCCTTTAGGCTAACAAGTACCTAACTTAATGTTATGAAGCGATGAGAAATTGAGAATACATTTTGTGCACCAAAAAACCCCCAAAATAACGACTTTATTCAACAATATCTAGTGATGGGCGATTTCAAAACACTGATTCATGAAGCTTCGAAGCTTTACGAATCTTTTGTTTCGAATCAGTGGTTCGGAGCGTGAATCAAACTCCCAAAGTCACGCCCCCCAGTGGTGAACTATTGAAATTTCGAAACACATATGAAGTAACGAAGCCTCATTTACTGAAATCACGTGACTTTGGCAGTTTGATACACGTTCCAAAACCAATGATTCGAAACAAAAGATTCATAAAGCTTCATGAAGCAGTGTTTTGAAATCACCCATCACTAGATATTGTTGAATAAAGTTGTTTTGTTTTTTTGGTGCACAAATGACTAGTCAGACTCAGGGATATTATAGTTAACTAAAACCATAAAAAAACAAAACAAAGCACAAAAAAACATTTTTGTTACTCTCTGTAACCCTTAAAGACAGAGACAGCTGCCCATGGCTAAAAATAACATCTCATTTTCATTTAGTTTAACTTGATGCACTAAAATAGCTAAAACTAAAATTAATAAGTTAATAAAGTTAATAATAAAAACTAGAGACACTTAAAAAAAACAACCTAAACCCAGAATATATATATATATATATATATATATATATATATATATATATATATATATATATATATATATATATATATATATATATACATACATATACACACACACACAATAATTTAAAATATTAATAAAAAAACTATAAAAACTATATCGATGTACTAATATATATATATATATATATATATATATATATATATATATATATATATATATAGTACATCAAAGGTTACTAAAATAACTAACTCAGAATGACTACTTTATAATTAATTTAAATGTCTCCATCAGTTTACAAAAAGTGATTTTTTTATACATAGAAAGCACATTAAATGCAAGTAAATCGTCTACTTTTAAGGTTTCAAATAAGTTTTGGTAGAATAAAATGTCAAAATGTGGGTGAAAATGTTCTATTGTTCCATTTATATTTATGTAAAATTGAAACATACTTATTCCGACCTGTATGTATTAAAATATATAAAAGAATATGTGAGCATAGTATACTAAATTTTATTGCATTTTAAATTAGCAAAAACAAATCTTGCTGACAAATGGAAAAAACCTAGGATAGTGGCAAAGTTTAAAAATGTAAAATTACAAGTAATTAGGCTAGTATTTAATATGGCATAAATAGATTTTTTGTTATAAATATTCCTGACAAGATTATTATTATTTAATTTTTGCTCAGAAAAAAAAAAAAAAAATTAAACAGAACTCATTCTAATCTGATGTATTGAAAAAACAACGACAACAATTCAAAGCTGTATTACACTTATTGTTTTGATGCTTGAAAACCCTATATTGACTACCAGGAAAATCTAAATATTGACTAGAAGTAACTAACTGAATGGTTTCAAGTATCTAAAGTACTAAATATTCAAATTACTTGTACAGGTTCCAGGAACAGACTGAATACATACTAGTCGGAAATGAATAGTTGACATCCGAACCAAAGATTCCCATGGAAAAAATGGCATAAATTTGCCATTTGTTGATGTTGCATTAACAAACAGTTAACGTGTCACAACCCTGACACAGTATTACAAAATAATTATTACCAGGAGGTAATGAATAAAGGACTAGTGAATAATAAAACTGATGTGTTATTAGTGAAACGAATTCTAGTCACTACTGGATTAAGTACAAGTATCTAGAAGACTGATTATCTTACAAACACAAATTCCCAGGACCACAAACCCAGCTTTTCCACAGATCTGAGACTGGTGAAACTTGTGTCATGAGTAAATGAGGCATTAATCAATCAAGAGAGACAGAATTCAAGGAATGTGAGTTAATGGTCGAACAGAGAAACCATCCTTCATTGTCATCATGACACCAGAGGACAAGTGTAAACACAGCAATCAACCGATCAGAAAACATGTAGTTTCCATTGGCCACATCTACTCGCCACAATAAACGTGCCATGCTCTGATGTAAAGAAAGAAAAAGAAAAAGTTGTGGTTATTTCAGCAAAGACGCCATTATTAATCCTAAAGTGAAATCACAGCGAAACTCGTCCTGCTGCTGATATACGTCACACTCCTCTCAAGAACAGCCGCGACGACGAATGAATGATAGGGCACGAAAAACTCTCAAAGTAGCACTTAAAAGACGTCGTATATCTCTAAACAAGGTCAAAAAGATGATTTAGTAACGAGAATACAAGTTCTGTAAACTATAAAACACAACGCCAATGAAATAACACGAGGCCTCGATGACAAACTTTAAACACAAAGAGGCTCGCGCAAACTTCAGCTACAAAAGTTTCTACTTACCGTTTTTTAAAGAAACATCACATCATTTCTTAGTCTCTTTTTTTCGGGACAGTTTCTTTTCTTTCCTATATTGTCTTCTTTTTTCGACACAGTATCTTTTCTTAAGCATCCGCCTCACCGGTAACAACAAGTGCAGTGCAGTACACACGCACACACGCGCACACGCACGGGAACGATGGTGGGGCGCGCGCGCGTGCACGCACACTTCAGCGCTGCTTTCCTTGAGGAATGATGGGAAGTTCGGGAACAGCAGCACACCTCCTTTCCTTCACACCAATGTTATTGTATTGTATTATAACTGAAATACTATTATAGTGTTTATTAACATTTTTGAATTTATTTCATTCATTTTAGTTTTAAAGGTTTAGTAATTTTGTTGTGTTTTTAATTTATTTTTATTCCCTTTTTTATTGTTCGTAGCTTTTATTTATTTTACTTTAGGTTATTTTAGTATACCGGGTGAATGAAATGATAAATAAGTTTAGGTTTTTATATTTTATTTTAGTTAACGTTTATTTATAATTACTTCATTAGAACTATTTTAGTTTTAAAGGATTAGTTCACTTTCAAATAAAATTTTCCTGATAATTTACTCACCCCCATTTCATCCAAGATGTTCATGTCTTTCTTTCATCAGTTGAAAAGAAATTAAAGTTTTTGATGAAAACATTCCAGGATTATTCTCCTTATAGTGGACTTCAATAGACTCCAAATGGCTGAAGGTCAAAATGACAGTTTCAGTGCAGCTTCAAAGAGCTTTAAAGGATACCAGACGAGGAATAAGGGTCTTATCTAGTGAAACCATCGGCCATTTTTGAAAAAAAGTAAATGTATATGCTTTATATAAACAAATGATCGCATTGCACGTGCTTCCGCTTTCTGTATTCTTCAAAAAGCTTACGCTGTATGTCCTACACTTTCCCTATTCTACTTATGGAAAAAAACTAAACTGGCGCTGCGTTCGTTCCGTAAGTTGAATAGGGAAGGCGTAGGACATACAGCGTAAGCTTTTTGTAGAATACGGAAAGTGGAAGCATGTCCAAGCTGTTAATTTGTGTTTATAAAGCATATACAGTTGTATTTTTTTCGAAAGTGACCGATCGTTTCGCTAGATAAGACCCTTATTCCCCGTCTGGTATCCTTTAAAGCCCTTTGAAGCTCGAATCATGATTCGGATCACGTGTCAAACCGCCAAACTGCTGAAATCACGCTCCGAACCGCTGATTCGATAAGCTGATTCATTATGCTCTGAAGCTTCCTGAATCAGTGTTTTGAAATCGGCCATCATTAAAGCTGCTGTCCGCGATTTTTGGCCCTCTAGCGATTAATAAACAGAACTGCACGCGTCTTGCGGAGGAACATTCTAGCCGGAGCTACTTTTCTCCGTGTATGTCTATGGCGAGTCACGCAGTTACTATGATACTCTGCGGCGAGTCCTACCAGTCTGGTCTGAAATAGTCTGAATATAAACACTTATTATAAGTGTACCATAATGATTCAGGATAAGACAAAAACACGGTTTGAAAAATGGATTCATGTTGTATATTCTCATTATATATTTTTTGTAAATTTTTAACACAAAAAAGTTGCAGACTGCAGCTTTAAATAAGTCGTTATTTTGTTTTTTTTTGGCGCACCAAAAATATTCTCGTCGCTTTATAATATTAATATTGAACCACTGTACTCACATGAACTGATTTAAATATGTTTTTAGTACATTAATGGATCTTGAGAGAGGAAATGTCATTGCTGTCTATGCAGGCCTCACTGAGCCATTGGATTTCAACAAAAATTTGCATTCCAAAGATTAACAAAGGTGAGTAATAAATGACAGAATTTTCATTTTTGGGTGAACTAACCCTTTAACATTGACGTGATCAAATTATTACAGTTACAGATCAGAGGCTGGTGTTCAGTAGTGATTTCCCCTCTTGCTCATTTATAATTGGTCAAACTGATATTGCTACAAAATCTTGATTTTCTTTGTTTTCTTCACACATCACATCTCATATTTCATCTAATGCATAAGTGAGGTCAAGTAGGCTTAGGTCAAGAAAGGTCAAGAAAAACTCAAATAGTAGGTAAAAGAGCTCCCACTTAGTTCCACTCGAATGACTTGGAACTTTGCATTCCATTTTTGAATGAAAATGGAACTTTGCAGACTATATTATGGCACAATGACATCATAGACACTGCATTCCACAGGACCATATAGGCCTACTGCGGCGCGGTCACTGGTCAGACCGCTCACATCTCCTCTTGATAGTTGCGCAGCTGTCAAGTTAGCAATGGTTGCAAGAAAAAGCGCCTCAGTTCCGAGTGTTCCTGTGAAGACGTCAACCCTCTACCCGAAATCTGCCTTCTCTTGGCATTATCTTGGCGCCTGGGACAGGCCGGATAGTGGGGAAGAGGAGATTGAAGCACGCCAGACAGACCTGAGGTCGGCTGGGGAAATGTCCCTCCACCACAGCGAAAACTCCTCCGTCTCCCTCTCATGGACCGACGACGACTACTGGATGACGTGGGACTTGTGGGACGAAGTAATAGACTGGGATGAAGAGGAGAGGCCAGCCCCAAGAACTCGGGAGCTGAGGAGCTCGATCCGCCATCCTGCCAGGCGCAGAAATGTACGGAGACACAATACTGTGGAGAATCCCGTATAAAACGTCAAGGAGCCATATAGAAGGTCCTGGCGGACAGGGGGGTGGGGGTAAAATAATATAAATAATAAAATGTTAAATATATACTGTAAGTGTGACTTTTTCTTCCTTTTACTGAAGGAATGTGTTTCCAATCTTCACAGAGATGACATTCAGGTAGGTAACAAAGCTTTAGCACTTTTTGAAGAGCTTTGCTCTTACAGAAAATATATATTTTTTTATTTATATATTATTATTTATCACCGTGGGCTTTTCACCGAAAGAACAATCCCAAGAAGGCTGACTTAAAGTCCCCCTGTGGAGAAAATCAAGTTTTTAATGTTGTTTATATGTCTATGTGGCATTTTTAATATGCTTTAATACAAATCATGTGCAAATTCATAAGTCAACACTGTTGCTGAGTATTTTCTTTAAAACTGCAGTGATCTAAAGACAGCTTTTTGAAATCGCTAGTGTTCCTGACGTCACAAACTACCTTGTAACCAATCACGTCAATGTGTGGGCGGGCTTTAGCATATCATTAACTATGACCACTCTGAAGCAAGTGAGTTGTGTAACATTAGCAACACATTATTAGCTAAAAGTCTAATCATATTAATTACCGTTGTGTGTCAGATGTGGTAAAGAGCGATACCACTGTGCAGCTTTTACCTCAGTAAAGTTGACCGAGTGGATCTCTGAGCTCGTGCGAGTGAGTGGAGGCGGGGCTAATTAGCATATTCATAGATCCACGTATACTAAATAAAGCAAGGGTGTAGAGTCACATTCAAGCAATTTTAAGGCATGATTAAAAAACATTTTCACAGGAAAAAAACGTTTAAATATGTCATTTGGGTGATTATTATTATAATTATTTACATACAGTGGGACTTTAAAAAGATGTATTTATATTAAATATAAATAAAAGACAACTTCCTGTTTGTGGGATGAATTTTATCATGATCTTGCATTTTTGTCATATGTCTCTTCACAGTTTAGTTATCACACAAATTGTGCGAATCTGATGTAAAACACTTCCTTCGTTAAAATGACCCTGTATCTACGATCTGTGCTTTGATAGACTTTCTCACAACCACTCACAAGAAAAACATGACAGAAACGCATCCATTCGCTCTTCTTGAATGCACCTCACTGCTTTATTTACAGCAGTTATTTCCATCGATATCAAGATCTGACATCTGAAGCCGAAGGCATCTAGACACTCCTGTGCATCTTGGAGCTGCTGGCTGATCAGAGGTCCAGGATGATTAGTATGATTTTCGGATTAGAAAAAATAAAGATTCGAGACAAACATGTAAAAACATTTCTACAACCGGCAATAACTCGAATGACGACATATTAACTATGTACAAAAACATCAATAATATATTTATATATACTTTTATCGTCATCTATACCCACTAAAATATATCAAAGCAGCAACTATTGGTCAATCCGAGGAACTCTTTTAGTCAAAAGTCCTGAAAACGGTTTAAATATCCTTCAGCTGTAAATGTGTGAACACCAGGAGGGAGAAAGAAGAAAAGGAGCACAGGTAAGCAAATAAATAAAAAAATAAGAGTCCAAAAATCTGTTCGTTCTCTCTGTGTAATCTGGAATACTGAGTCGCAGGTAGAAAAGCAGTGTCTTGTACAGGCTTCCCCTGCAGACAGTTTGTTCTTGGAAGGACGCTAAACGTCATCCTACAGTTCCCAAGTTCAACAGGTTTGCCACCAAAGCCAAACGTGTACAGATTCAGACACAACTCCATGTTGGCATGACATAGGCCACAAACAGAGTAAGGTCACTTTTTTTTTCTTTTTACATTTTATATATATTTTGTCTTTTTCTGAAGAGAGTCCGGGAGAATCTGTTGGTGGATGAGGAGAGAGTCTGAGGAGATGTAAGGTTTAAAGCAGCCTTCTGGTTGTCTGAGGTTAGTTTCACAGTTTGTTCCATTTGACCAGTCCTTGAAACTTGGCAATATATATATATAAAAAAAAACAAAGAAAAAAAAAACCACGACAGAAAAGAAGCAGTTAATGTGTATTTTCTTCTTTAAATACAAAAAAATAAAGCCTGCACCCTGTATCATCATCATACTGAGGCAGTAAAGAAGAAAACGAATGTCCTGAGATTACTTTCTGAAGGGCTTCTGATAGAGAGCTCAATAAAAGTGAATCTATAAAATGATGAGAAAAAAAAAAATAATATAGCTTGATGGGACTAATAATATTAAGAAGGGTTAGATCGGGGAAGGGATAAGATGCGTCCGTTTTTCTTGCCGCCGTTCATATGCGTGTACGGCACGTGCTCCTCATAACTCCCTCGAAGGCCCACGGATGAGCCCTCGTCCCCATCTAGACAGCACTCCCTCTGAGAGTAAGAGGAAGGGTCCAGCGGGATGCTCTCCATGTTCTCCAGGTCCATATCAAACTCTTCCGTCTCGGGCGGCTTGTTCTCCTCACTGTAGAAGAAGGAGACCTCCTGAAATGAGGGATGCAGATCCTCCCGGAGCATCTCGATGATCTCCTGGAAGGCGGGCCTCATTTTGGGATTGTAATGCCAGCACATCTGCATCAGGTTATGCCTGGAAGATCAGGAGATATGTAAAATTTAAGTACATTTATTTATGTTAAAGGGTTAGTTCACCCAAAAATTAAATTTCTGTCATTAATCACTCACCCTCATGTCGTTCCACACCCGTAAGACCTTCGTTTATCCTCAGAACACAAATTAAGATATTTTTGATGAAATCTGAGGTTTTTTAATCTCCCTTATGCTGCGTTCACACCGAACGCGTCTGGGGCGTCAAATTCGCGCCAGACGCGTCTAGTTGGACGCTTGAACATTTTGAAGTCAGACGCTTCAGACGCGCGTAAAATTCGCTCAATTCGCGCGTCTAAACAAAGTGTGTTCAGACGCGAATTCGCGTCATGGGAGGGGCTTTCATCTCTTTCTGCACAGATCCTCTGAATAAACACATAATCTCGTCAGTTGGAAACCTGTAGCGGCAATTTAACTCGGTTATGCCGGCCGACTTTTGCTAGCTAGAAGGTGGGCTAGTATCAACGGCTAAAATCATGCAAAATGTTTTACAACTAACCAGATTGTCCAATTTCTTCGCTTATTCTCTTCCAGGCAAGGTCCTTTTTATTCCTGTCTCGATAAAAATATAATGACACATCACAGAGCTCAGGGTGGCCACACACAGCGACATCTTTGTTCTGGTCTCCACCACTCACATCATAAACACGTTACTACCAAAGCAGAGTCCCTGATTGGTTAACGCGCCGCGAATTTACGCCAAAGTTCAGATTTTTCAACTCGGGCGTTTGGGCGTCAGACGCTCAATTCGCGCGTCAGCCGCGTGAACGCTCAATTCGCGCCGCGCCATTCGCGCGTCAACGGCCGATTCGCGCCGCGCTAGACGCTTGATTCGCGCCGCAGGACCTCTAGACGCGCGTTTGCATTGACTTAACATGTAAATCAGACGCCTCAGACGCCCCAGACGCGTTCGGTGTGAACGCAGCATAAGAAAGGTTCAAGGTCCAGAGAAGTAGTAGAGACATCGATAAAATAGTCAACGTGACTGCAGTGGTTCAACCTTAATGTTATGAAGCGACGAGAATACTTTTTGTGTGCAAAAACAAATCAAAAATAGTGACTTTATTCAACAATTTCTTCTCTACCCTGTTAGTCTCCTATGCAGTTAACGCAGTGAATGCAGTGCAGCGCTTCCATGTTTGATGCGTGTTTCAATGTAAACTGCATAGGAGAATGACAGGGTAGAACGGAAATTGTTATTTTTGTTTTATTTTGGCGCACAAAAAGTATTCTCGTCACTTCATAACATTGAGGTTGAACCACTGGAGTCTTTACTACTTTTCTGGACCTTGAATGTGGTAATTACGTTGCTTTCTATGGGAAAAAAAATAACCTCCCGGATTTCATCAAAAATATCTTAATTTGTGTTCTGAAGATGAACGAAGGTCTTGCGGGTTTGACAGAAATTTCATTTTTGGGTGAACAAACACTTTAAATGTAAAAAATTTTAAAGCCATGTCAGCAAGACTATCTTCATGGTGAGAACAAAGTGAATAAAAAAAAATTAAATGAACTATATAAGACATTTAAGATTAATTTAAGAAAAAATTTCATTCAGCTGATACTTTTTTTTAAATACATCAGTTACACATATCTATGAGTTAAAACATTAAAAACAGTGCAGTCCAGTAAAACATGTTTAACAGTCATTAGCTATGTTTCCATCCACCTAATTTTATGCACATTTTGGAATAACGCATAAAAAAACAATGCATACATTCTAAAAATGTGCACAAAAAAGCTCAAATGAGTAGGATAAATTTTTTATGCGATACGAAAACATGCATAAACTACGATGGAAACACTTTTACCGAATAAATTCCTTGATGTGCATCAAAAAAGACATAACTATGCGATGGGACGGCATAAATGGACCAACCAGTGGACCGATCTCATTGCACAGCATCCGAAATCTGTTTTGGTCATTCTGTAATGCCTGAGCAAAGTCTGTCGTTAAAGTGGTTTGGTTTAATTCCCTCCCAGAAGTGCCTCACACGATTGCGTTCACAAACACCAGGCATCTGAATGCAAGATAACATGACAGCATTTATTATGCTTCATCTGCACGCTCTGAGGCGCAAGTCATTTATTTTACACAAAAATGATTATATATACAGTGGCTTCTATTGCAGCAACTTCCATTTTTCTTAGTGACATTTAGTGCCATTTTATCAGGAAGTGACGATTGTTCTCTTCGGCTCACTGGATGGAAACGGTGCTTTATTCGCAAATGTTTAATGCACAAGTTATTGTTTAATGCACAAGCTATTGGCATTTGACAAGGAAAGCATGACCGTGGTTCTTTCACCTTTCAATAAATAACCATGTGTGAATCCTAAATGACCTAAAAGGGACCTAGTCAAAATAACTTGATACCTATATTTGAAATTTCTTATACTAGGATTTATGTGCTACAAGTTGCAAAATTCCAGTAACAGTCAATTTATGGAGATACATTTAAATTTCCAGCTTGTTGCAAAGGACTTCTTACAAGGACAAAAAACAAAATGTTGAAAAGAAGGTTATAGAAAAATGTTAAAAAATTCTAGCAAATATAAAAATGCATTGCTAATAATAAAAAATGATCATTCTTTCGTGATGTGCAGGTGAAAATATTGACAGTACTGGTCCGACTGACCAGCAGAAAAAAACTCCTTTTTGAGCCCAGATACAGTAAAGTTAGTATTGCAATAAAAACCAACTTTGGGATGTTAACACGAGCAATAATTCAGTAATACACTCACAATCTGTCTGCGCAGTTGTCAGGTCTGTCCAGGAATCCTCCCTCCATCACAAACTTAAGGACTTGTTCATTGGACAGCCCCTGGTAGGGTTGCTCAGCCAGAGTACTGATCTCCCATAACACCACACCAAACGACCTGGACAAGCACAACATGGGTCATGACTGACTAAAACATACTCTAAGGATTGTCCTACAAAAATGACGCATGTCTTCATATGGTTGTATGTGTGTGTGTGTGCACATGGTCGGCTCACCAGCAGTCTGAATGAGCGGTGAAGACTCCATCCTTCAGCGACTCGGGGGCCATCCATCTCACAGGAAGCAGGCCCTTCCCACCCTTTCTGTAGTAATCCGTCTCATAAATGTCTCTCGTCATGCCAAAATCTGACAGCAGTCAACACAAGACCATTAGAAAACTCCACGTACGAGATATACTACAACACATCCCATGCTTCATACCTCCGTTTTCATTATGAGCTTGCATTCAGCATCTCATTTTGGCACTATAGCTAGAATATTTTACTAGCCTTGTGCAGTTATTTTATTTAGGAAACTTACGTACTAGACCCAAGATGAGTTCCACCCGGACTGTGAAACATTTATCATAAATGGACATAACTATACAGTTGTTTTTCCTCTACACAAAAAACAAAGCATCTGAAGTGCACCTATTATTAAAAAAATGCATTTTAACAAGGTATTTGCACAGAAATCATAATTGTGGGACACGATTAATCAGTTAAGAGTGTCTGCCTTGTGTAGATTCTTGAGCACAGTGGACAGAAAACGCATTTAGAGTTATCTATTTCTACTTGTCACAGGTTCACTTATAATAAAGGATAAATGAGATATTAGTTTAGATATTATGGTAATGTAATGCTTTTTTTTTCATCAAAAAATGTATGCTACACAAATAAATTTTAATTGAATTATTTGTGAATCTATACTGGGAAAATCAACCTTCGAGAGACAATTTTGAATATTTAACATTTATTGTTTGGTATTGGTATTAACCCTGGATCCGAATATTCATACTTCCCTACTATAGTATGAGAAAAACAGTATGTCTGAATTCATAGTTTTCATAAAACAGTTTTCTGATTTATTCAATTAATTCAAATGTAATGTTTTGCCTCGATTTTATCATTCTTAAATCAAGAAATTGCGATTTTGATAAAAAAATGTTAGCAAACGTTACAATTAGACATGTTGACAATACAGAAATGATAACCGTTAAGAGAAGAAAATGACCACATGATGGCGCACCTGATTAACCGCTCTTGTGTGACGCTGATCTTAAAGCGGCTGTTCACTCAGAAATGTGATATTGTGTTGAAAAAACAAAAACAAGATGAGGGCAGTGCAATGTGAAAAAAGCAAAGTTGTTAAACGCAAGTTGAACTTTTTTTTAACTTGAGTGCCATGTTTTTACAATGCCGTTTCATGGGTGAGACGCTACAAAAGATGAGAGACACGAGTGCAACAGCCAAACACATCCACCAAACATAAAAACAAAAGTGCAATGAAATGCAAAAATCTGTAAAGAACTACTACTGTATGGCATGATGGTGCCAGGCTGAAAGGAGCTGTTATTTTCTGTTTTTACAAAGCATTTGCTGTTAATAATAGCCTGGTGTTATTTATTGCTATTACTTTTTGGTTAAAAAATATTTAGCATTTTTCTTATTTTATATTATTTCTGAGTATATATGACGTTTAAGATAAGTTTGTACAACATTTGCCTTCATATTTCATGCATATGTTTTGTCATATCGCCCAGCCCTAGCGTATAGTACCCAGATGACCTAGTAATTCCTGTAAAATTCTGAGCATCTGATGTCCACTTTAAAATCCCATGATGACATGCTAAAGGCCATGCTTTAAACTTTTTTTTTTTTAAGTTGTTTTTAAAAATCGCAAAAAGATGTTTCTCATCAAATGTAGTACCTACTCAGAGTGTATGTAATTTCAGATCCACCTTTTAACTGACAACTTGAACATTTACATCATACTGCTTATTTCATCTAATAACTAACATACTGACTCCTGAAACAGTGTAAGTTATCGCGGGACTTAGGATCGCTCAGGGCATTGCAAAGAAAATATAGAGGCAGGACCGCTTTAAGCTTAAATAAATAAATTTACCTCCAATTTTTACGGTCAGATCTTCAGCCACCATGCAGTTCCTGGCAGCAAGGTCTCGGTGCACAAACTTCTTGGCGTTCAAGTAAGCCATGCCATCTGCTATCTCTGCGGCCATTTGAATCATCTCTTTCAGCGTTGGAGGAGGCCGACCTGGGTTATTCTGTAACAAAGCAATCAAACAACACAGTAAAACAAATATGCATTATTTTAAATATATATATATATATATATATATATATATATATATATATATAACTAAAAACTCTAGCAGGTCTGATAGTGACACTTTTGTTTTGTTACCTCTGAGTCAGGTCTGAGAGAACGCAGGAAACTCTTCAGATCTCCATGTGTCATGAGCTCCATCACCACTAGGGTGGGCTGGCCTTTAGACACCACCCCCAGCAGCCTCACCTAACCCACAAGATCATGTCAGTAACCATCAGAACATGTCACAGTCCAACCAGTGTTAATATTAACTACAACTAAGCCTTAAAAATATCAAAATCAGTTTCAGTAATTAAAATAAAACCTAAAAAGTATATGTTGAAAAAGGTTACTTATTAGTTTTGTGGAAACCGTGATACACTATCATTCAAAACTGACTGTAAAGACATTTATAATGTTACAAAAGATTTCCATTTTAAATAAATTCTATTCTTTTCAACTTTCAATTCATATAAGAATCCTGAAAAAAGTATTCCTTGGTTTCCACAAAAATATTAAGCAGCAAAAACTTTTCAACACTCATAATAAGGACCATTATCAATATTTGAGCACCAATAATAATTAATAATAATAATTGATAATGATTGACAACCAAATCAGAATATCAGAATAATTTCTGAAGGATCATGTGACACTGAAGAATGGATTAACAATGCTGAATATTTAGCTTTTATATCACAGGAATAAAATCACATTTTAAAATATATTCAAATCAAAAACTGTTATTTTAAATTGCAATAATATTTCACAGTTTTACTGTACTTTAGATCAAATAAATGCAGTCTGGGTGAGACAACTTTCAAAAAACATTAAAAATCTTAATTATTCCAAACCTTTGAGCAGCAGTGTATATATATATATAAATATCAGATTCAAAGAAATGTTGCCTTGGTAACTAACTGAAATAAATAAGTTTAAGTTGAAATTCTAAAATTAAAACAGATATAAAATTAAATAAATCTAAATAGAAATATTTAAAACAAATAATGAAAATGACAAAAGCACATAAAAATTAAAATGAAAACTGAAAATATAAAAATAAAAGCTTATTTAAAATAATAATAAACAATATATAAACAAATACTAAAATAAGACTACAAAACACATGTAAGAGACATGTCTTACCACATGGTGGCAGCTGAACGCCTTCATCACAGAAGCTTCGTTGAGGAACTCAATCCTCTCTCTGAGGCTGGCCGACTCGTTAACTGTCTTCACCGCAACACGGGTCTGTGGTTCGCCTTTAACTATGTCCTTTCCGATGCCCTCATACACCATGCCAAATGATCCCTGGCCTAACTCTCGCAATAGATTAATCTTTTCACGGGGCACCTCCCACTCGTCTGGTTCATACACTGCACAAACACAACACACATGCAGGACACACAGTGTCATATTTGAGATGGAGCAGATCTCAGGCAAAAGAGAAAGTCATTTTAAATGTGATAATCTGCTTAAATCGATCGTTAATGAGATCAACTCTTCAGTTAGAAGTAAATTAAATGTGCATCGACCCCAGCATTTTCTGCTAAAGGTCACACACAGAGGGAAAGGAAAGTTGCTCACCCTCATCTGGGCTGAAATACTCTGGATTTGGGGAAGTATAAAGTCGCCCAGTCGGACCTTCTGTTTGCCTGGTTAAAAATTAATGAAATTCATTACTTACCTCATAAAGAATAGTTTTATGCTTGAGTTTTCAGGACAATCACAACACTTACTTTTTCTTGAACATGAAAAAGCCCACACCTCCCATCACAAGGAGTAAAAAGACACAGATCACCGGACCAATCACAATCTTCAGCATGCTGGATGGGTCCACACCTGTTCACATAAACACAGCCAAAAAATATATAAAAGTTGTGCACTTCCAAACTAAGTTGTATACAGGTGAAGGACACAATGGAGCAAATAATAATTAATAGATTAAATAAAAATATTCTGTACATACTGATATAAACAGGAAGCCTTAAAATGCCAAGGAATAAAAAAAATCAATTAAAGGCACAATATGTAATTTTTCACCACTAGAGGTCGCTTATTCAAACCAAAGGTGTAGTTTGATGACACGTGGGAGGTGTTGTCTTCACATCTATAGCCAATGGAATCGAATCCGATGGGACTCAGGCAGAAATCATATTCATGGATGAGCTAATGTATTAAAGATTTATTAACATTACTGAAGTATGAAGAAGGGTGTGGCTGAAAGCTGTTGAAGCAGAACGAGGCCGCTTGAGCGATTTCTAATGAGAGACGAGCGCAACACACGGCTCGAGAGCTTTTATTATGCCGCAGATGAGCGCTTCCGCTTCTTCCTGTCATGTGTATGTGAGGTAACGCAGCGCTGTTTATCATAACAGATACATTTGTGTTGAAAGTTGTTATAATGCTACTCTGTGCATTCGCTCGAGATTTAACCAATAAGACTGTGTTGAACAGTTGCTAAAACATATAATATATTAAAGCGTCTTTGGTGTTTCCATGGTTTCTACAAAATAAAACCGGAAATCGAGGGTAACACAGGTATGATGTCACTGATAGGCGACACATGGACACGGTCCGTTTCCTGGTTAAAATTGCTTATTTTTCTGGATTTAGACATTCTTGGAAACATATGGGATAATGTAAGTACACAAGTCAACAAAATATATAACTGTTTTAGTGATTTGGGGATATTTTAATCCAAAAATCTTATATATTGTGCCTTTAAATATAAAAAATTATTATAATAAAACCCACAACTACGAAAGAGGATTAGGGCCAAGCAATAATAAAAAAAAAAAAACATCTCGAGATTAAAGTTGTTAAATTTTGAGAAAAACTCGTTAAATTTCGAGAAAAAAGTCGAAATAAAATGTTGAGAATAAAGTCATTAAATTACGAGAAAAAACTTGTTAAATTTCAAGAAAAAAGTCGAGATAAAATGTTGAGAATAAAGTCATTAAATTATGAGAAAAAACTTGTTAAATTTCGAGAAAAAAGTCGAGATAAAATATTGAGAATAAAGTCATTAAATTATGAGAAAAAAGTTGTTAAATTACGAGAACAAATTTGTTAAATTACGAGAACAAATTTGTTAAATTATGAGAAAAATGTCATTAAATTTCGAGAAAAAAGTCGAGATAAAATGTTGAGAATAAAGTCATTAAATTACGAGAAAAAAGTTGTTAAATTACGAGAACAAATTTGTTAAATTATGAGAAAAATGTCATTAAATTTCGAGAAAAAAGTCGAGATAAAATGTTGAGAATAAACATTAAATTATGAGAAAAAAGTCGTTAAATTACGAGAACAAATTTGTTAAATTACGAATTTGTTCTCATAATTTAACGACTTTTTTCTCGTAATTTAACGAGTTTATTCTCAACATTTTATTTCGACTTTTTTCACGAAATTTAACGAGTTTTTTCTTGAAATTGAACAACTTTAATCTCGAGATGGTTTTATATTTTTATTATTGCTTGGCCCTAATCCTCTTCCGTACACAACAAAATTAACCAACAATAAACAATAAAAATGACCACAAAACAAAACCAATTTATGGTTTTAAAAAAAACAAATTCATGCCATTTTAGGGCTTCCAACTGAACAACTGCAACATTTTGACCATTTTTCCCTAATGAAGACCTAGAGGTTGAAACTTTTCAATAAAACTCAATAGTATCAGTGTGTGAATATTTAGTTTTTTCCACAAATACACACACCTCTTCAAAATTCAGTTATGTGGGTCTCATGCATAATTTAATAACTGAAGATATGATATTCATAGGTATTATAGACCAGCCGTCTTACGTAGGTCCTGAACATAGAAGTGTGTTGGCTCTGTCCACGATCCATTGCCTGCCAGGGAGGTTGCTCTGATCCGCACTGTATAGTTCCCAGGGTGCACCACTCTCAGCTTACAGCCTCCGTCTGCAATATAATTCTTCCTGGATACGCAGTGGTGCAGCTCCTTAGACATTAAAGGCACGCAGTTAGATAACCCATATTGCTGTGCACATCGAACTCAAGACAGCCAAAGGCTTAGTTATCATCATGTTTTGAAAGTCCATCTCACACTAATACATATAAATATTACTCATCAGATTTTAATGAAACTGCCAGAGGTCAGTGTAAACAGAGTGTTTCAAATCCATCAACCCAAACAGGTGCATGTGTCGCTAAGTGCAAAACCATCACATTTTGTTTTGCTTATAACAATTATTAACCTTTATATAATCATCCCTTGTTTATCCGAGGCTTTTCAAAAACAACATTAGGAACATTTCCTCTTTCTCTGGCTGGATTTCTCCATGGTTACAGAAATACACAGCTGACGCAATTATGCTAAAAAAGCTTATTTATTTGGAGCTATTTGGAGATTTCATCAGGACTGATAAAAATCAGTTTAAAAGTGCAGCCAACATTCATGGGAGCAGAGTGCAGGCTTCCATCTCTATCCTGTGTAACATCTCACCTCTGTATCTCCCAGTCTCTTGTAATGGACTTCATAGAGAATAATCATGCCGTTAGGAGCCTTGGGCTCCATCCACCTGATGTGTACAGAGTACTCCGACACCTCGTAGGTTATCGGACCCACAATGTCATCAGCTTTTTCTGTACAGAAACAGAAGACTACATGTCAATAAAAAACAACTATACTATATGAAATAATGCATCATAAAATTACAATCCCACACCTTCGGGCATGGTGCGGGCACTGACGTAGGCCGCCATACTGCAGCGAGTGGGGTCGCTCTCATGGTTGCAGGCATGGATTTCTATCTGGTAGCTGGTGAAATGGCGCAGATTGGAGATGACTGTTGACTCCTTGGAATGAACAATCAGTGAAATCTTATTGGCCTCTGCTTCCTCCTCTGGGCTACGAGTGGCAGAGCCGTTGGGCAACGAGGAAGGTGTAGTGAAAAGACGAGAGGAGGTCCTATTGGCAATGCCCACCAGAGATCTGCGCTGTCTTGATGTCCTGGGTACACAGAAACATGTAAAGAGAAGGAAGTCAGTCTAGATTTAGGTTCTTCATTATGATTTCACTTTTTAACTTTAGTTAGTGTGTAATGTTGCTATTTGAGCATAAACAACATCTGCAAAGTTATGATGCTCAAAGTTCAATGCAAAGGGAGATATTTTCTTTTAAAGAATTTGCTGTTTAAGGACTACAACAAATGGCTGGTAGGGACTACAACGAGCTTCTTCCCATGTTAGTGACATCACTAACCCTAAAATTTACATAAACCCCGCCCCCGAGAACATGCAACAAATGGGGCGGGGCCATGTTGGGCTGCTTTAGAGAAGAGGAAGAGTTGTTGTAGTAGAGTGTTGTTATCATGCCGTCATTTTACGCTGGACTGCTTCACAAATGAGGGTCAATTCAACGCTGTTCTTCCTGAGTCTCTCCATCAGTGTCGACTCAAGTTTGAACAATGTAAGGCTGAACACCGTTACTGACAATCCTCATTTTGGCTGCGTGAGATTCTCCAGCTTTATTGTTGTTGAGCAACCGAAGCGTGAGCTGTTAAAGCTCCGCCCTCTTCTGGAAAGGGGGCGGGAGCAGCAGCTCATTTGCATTTAAAGGACGTGCACAAAAACGGCGTGTTTTTGCTCACACACAAATAGGGCAAATTTGACAAGCTAATAAATGATCTGTGGGGTATTTTGAGCTGAAACTTCACAAACACATTCTGGGGACACCAGAGACTTATATTACATCTTGTAAAAGGGGCATAATAGGTCCCCTTTAAAGCATATTCAGGTTGGACTTTAAGATGGTTTTTTTTATCTTGCATTAGAGCATGTGAATTGTAGTTTTTTTGTGAACAGGTATTTAATTTGCCAACAATACATCAATGTTTAGATAACAGATATTTGTAGATGTTGAAAAAGTGTGCATATGTTGTGATTCCAGCCGATGTGAGTCATGTAATAATGCATGTAACAGTAATAAAACACATAATAATGCATGTGTAAACAGCAATCTGATTGACTAAATGACAGTATTTCGTTCAATAATCTAATGGACACCTGCGCTAACAAATGTTCAACCCTTCAAAGCAATGTGAGAAAAATCAAAAAGAATATGATATATGCCTGATGACGCAGAGTCTTTTCTTCACTCACACTAAGAAGAGCTCCCATTATCCCTTCATTGTTGAATACAGACCACAAATGATTGCATAATTGCATAAAACAGTAGCAAATTACAGTTTAGGAAATATCTGAAAGCAATTAAAGTGACTATTCATTCATCACATCTGAACAAACTGAAATATTAGCAACTTGAAATTGTTTGAGCACAGTGTACTTTCTGTGACATTTCCTATTGAAGCAGGTTGTTAGCAGAAACACTCTCATTATGAAAGAATTTGATTGGACAAAAATACTTACTACTTTACCACTACTAAAATGTTTCAAACTCTAAATCAAACTTTAATTCGGCAAGGATGCATTAAATTGATTAGAATTTTACAAAAGATTTTTAAAAATGCTGTTTTTTTTAACTTTCAATTCATCCAAGAATCCTGAAAAAAATGTATCGTGGTTCCGACAAAACTATTGAGAAGCACAACAGTTTTCGACATTGATAATAATAATGAATGTTTCTTGAGCATCAAATCAGCATATTAGAATGATTTCTGAAGGATCATGTGACTGAAGACTGGAGGAATGATGCTAAAAATTCAGCTTTGCAATCATAAGAATAAATTACATTTTAAAATGTATTAAAATAGTTCTTTTAAATCGTAATAATATTTCACAATATTACTGTTTTTACTGTATTTTCGGTAAAATAAGACTTTCATTAAAAAATCTTACTGACCCCAAACTATTGAATGCTGGTGTATTTGACACACATTACCAGAAGACAAAGTCTAAACGTGCATCTTTGCTATTTTGGCCATTTTTTAAAGCGTACAACACTAGCATGCATGGACTGCAAGCCACAAAATTCCAGTTCATTGGGTTCATTACAAACATCGCCTCTAGAGGGAGCAAAGGAGCATTTCATGTGGTTGATTTTAACTATTCCAGCGGTCAACCACTACCAGAGCACCACAGCCTTCAGTTATTTCCTCATATATAAGAGCTCAGGACAGGAAGATTCAGCACTTTTGGTGTGCTTGAAGAGCCAAAGCATTTCTGAGGATAAAATCATTCTCAAGTAAAACCATATTTTAAAGTCTAAATAAAACGAATTGAATACTTTTTATAGTCTGTAAAGTCGCAGTGAATAAAAACGTGCAGAACAATGAAGGGTAGTGAGACAAACCGCTTGTGTAGGAGTCTCCACTTCCTTTGAAAGCGTTGTGGTAGTCGTTGTCAACATTGTCCATCCCTACCACAGACCAGACAACATCTTGCCCCCAAAACAAAGATTACACTAAACCAAGGCCTGAGAGAAATTGTGTGTGTACGTGGGAGTGTGCATGTGTGTAGGAGTGGAACGAGAATTTTAGAGCCAGCTGTGAGCTTCTGAAGGCCAAAGATACACAAAGAAGGTGGAAATGCAACTAACAAAATATGTACTCAAGGTCTTGGATTCAAAAACAACCCAGTGAGGGAAAGTGTTCTGACAACTACCAAGAGTAGAAGTTTAGAACTCTGGACAAAACAGATGAACACAATAAAAACATGAACCACTCGTCTTTCAAAAAAAAAAAAAAATCTCTATGATTCATTTTTGCAGTTCTAATCTAGGCTAGTTAAATGAGGAACTGTGAAATTTACCTGAGCTCAAAGACTTCATTATGGAGGTAGTTCTCAAAGGTTTTGCGGTACTCCGTCTCCTCTGCCTCTTTCTTCAGCTGTTTCTCTGTTTTGGGGCAAGCGCAGCAGCGGCTATCTTGGCCCTGCTCCTCTGTCTGGTTCCACTTCTGTTCCTCTTCGTTGTCCACTTGTGTGGGAGCTCTGGTGGGCAGCTTCATACCTGAACAACAGAAACACAAGACTTTGATTTTGCTCTCAAAATCAAAGCACTCACAGCGCTCTCCTAGATAATTAGGTGCTAAGACCCATGTATCAGTAGTTAAAAATTCAAAAAAGGTCTGCACTCAAAATTGTTTTATTAAGTTCAAGCAGGAGATAAAAAACTGTGCAAATGTTTTGGTTGCATTTTGATTTTGTTCTGCCATCTTTACAGATAACTATGGAAGCTTGATTCCGCCACAAAATAAAAAAATTAAAAAAAGGCAACTGCACCTTTTAATCATGCAATTCTGACTTTATAACTCACAATTCTGACCTTATAACGCAATTCTTGACTTTATATCTCACAATTCTGACTTTATAACATGCAATTCTGACTTTATATCACACAATTCTGACTTTATATCACACAATTCTGACTTTATATCACACAATTCTGACTTTATCATGCAATTCTGACTTTATATCATGCAATTCTGACTTTATATCACACAATTCTGACTTTATCATGCAATTCTGACTTTATATCACACAATTCTGACTTTATATCACACAATTCTGACTTTATAATGCAATTCTGACTTTATCATGCAATTCTGACTTTATATCTCGCAATTTTGACTTTATAACGCAATTCTTGACTTTATATCTCGCAATTCTGACTTTATCATGCAATTTTGACTTTATAACGCAATTCTTGACTTTATATCTCGCAATTCTGACTTTATCATGCAATTTTGACTTTATAACGCAATTCTTGACTTTATATCTCGCAATTCTGACTTTATCATGCAATTCTTGACTTTATATCTCGCAATTCTGACTTTATCATGCAATTCTGACTTTATATCTCGCAATTCTGACTTTATCATGCAATTCTGACTTTATATCTCGCAATTCTGACTTTATCATGCAATTCTGACTTTATCATGCAATTCTGACTTTATATCACGCAATTCTGACTTTATCATGCAATTCTGACTTTATCATGCAATTCTGACTTTATCATGCAATTCCGACTTTATAACATGCAATTCTGACTTTATAACGCAATTCTTGACTTTATATCTCGCAATTCTGACTTTATCATGCAATTCTGACTTTCTATCACACAATTCTGACTTTATCATGCAATTCTGACTTTATATCACACAATTCTGACTTTATCATGCAATTCTGACTTTATCATGCAATTCTGACTTTATAACATGCAATTCTGACTTTATATCACACAATTCTGACTTTATCATGCAATTCTGACTTTATATCTCACAATTCTGACTTTATCATGCAATTCTGACTTTATAACATGCAATTCTGACTTTATATCACACAATTCTGACTTTACCATGCAATTCTGACTTTATATCACACAATTCTGACTTTATCATGCAATTCTGACTTTATATCACACAATTCCTACTTTATCATGCAATTCTGACTTTATCATGCAATTCTGACTTTATATCACACAATTCTGACTTTATCATGCAATTCTGACTTTATCATGCAATTCTGACTTTATATCACACAATTCTGACTTTATCATGCAATTCTGACTTTATCATGCAATTCTGACTTTATATCACACAATTCTGACTTTATAACGCAATTCTTGACTTTATATCTCGCAATTCTGACTTTATCATGCAATTCTGACTTTATAACATGCAATTCTGACTTTATATCACACAATTCTGACTTTATCATGCAATTCTGACTTTATATCTGACAATTCTGACTTTATCATGCAATTCTGACTTTATCATGCAATTCTGACTTTATAACATGCAATTCTGACTTTATCATGCAATTCTGACTTTATATCTCACAATTCTGACTTTATAACATGCAATTCTGACTTTATATCACACAATTCTGACTTTATCATGCAATTTTGACTTTATAACTCGCAATTTCGACTTTATAACTCGAAAATACTTGACTTTATATCACGCAATACTTGACTTTATATCACGCAATTCTTGACTTTACATCACGCAATTATGACTTTATAACTCGCAATTGCGAGAAAAAGAAATCAAAATTGTGAGATAAAAAGTCTTTATAACATGCAATTCTGACTTTATATCACACAATTCTGACTTTATCATGCAATTCTGACTTTATAACATGCAATTCTGACTTTATCATGCAATTCTGACTTTATCATGCAATTCTGACTTTATAACATGCAATTCTGACTTTATAACTCACAATTTCGACTTTATAACTCGAAAATACTTGACTTTATATCACGCAATACTTGACTTTATATCACGCAATTCGCAATTACCTTTTTTTTTTTTATTTCATGGCAGAAACAAGCTTCCATAGATAACAGTTCAAATCTTACCAACCCTAAACTTTTGAACGGTAGTGTGTATGTTTTATACTATAATCCTGTATGTTTTCTAACCTTTTTGACAGTAATCAAACTTGTAGAGCTCGCTGGCCTCTGGTTGCTGCTGGCAGAAGACTAAGTAGTGTGTGATGTTTCCGTTTGGATCGTTTGGGGGCTTCCACTTCAGAATGATCTGAGATGAGGAGTTTGACGAGGATATGGGGTCCAGGGGCACGGAGGGTTCTGAAAAACAACAACAACAAAAAACTCACCCATTATTAAGTGGAAAAAATAATGATTGAAGAAGAACAAAGCAAAAAATAAAAGTAGACTGGTAGAGTCTAAACAAAACTCAATTCTGGTTAGACCGCATTGTCAGACTGGGTCACCGACGAGACAAGAATAACGACAGCTTCCTCCTAAAAAGGAAGAAGTAGAGGGGCACCATCGATGTCAGAGTGTGTGAACCCAACCGTTTGCCAAACCAGAAAGAAAAAAAAATGAGAAAAACCCTGAAGGGCTACTTTCAGCTCTTGCCAACCAGCTGCCGAAACAATGTTCTCAGCTTAGTGAATAGTTATGTGGTTTATCAGGAAGGAAAGACAAAACAAGCTCAAAAGGAAGTCAGACAGACACCTGGCAGCACTGAAACCAAACCACATTTATTTTTTCACCTAAATAACAGCCTGACATGCTGCACACTACTGAGTGATTTCACACCACTGAAAGTCACCAGCGACCTATTTTACCAGCCTTTGACCTCTTTTATTCCTCTCTCATGCCAAGTCCGCACAATAAACACTGCTACTGAAATCAACTTAGTGAAATGACTAAATTTAGTTTTAAGCAGGCTTGGTAAGGAGTTCACACATACAAATGCTTAAAAGTGAAAGGTCTTAAAAGAGTAAATAGATGTTCTGAACAAGGGCATACCAAAAACGGGTCATCCCAAATTTCTAAATTTCTAGGTTTGTCCTAAAAGTTTCATTTTCCTTTTCCTTAAAAAAATCATAACCTTCCTACAACACTGCTTGTGAAGCTCTTACTGGTAGCATTGGTGCGGACATAGATGATTTCGCTCTTTGCCCCGTGGACCTGGTGTTCATCAGAAGCGGAGAGCTGGGTTTTGACCATGATGGCGTACTGCGTCCATGGCTTCAGAGGGAGGATGAGGTAGCCGGGCTCCTGCTGTTCTTTTCCCTCTGTGGCGCGAGGCGGAGGGTCCACATCTGCTATGACCCAGCTGTTAGAGCCACATGCATCCTGACCATCGAACTCAGTCACATTCTTATATGGCCTAGAGAAGCAGAGACAAATGTTATCAAACACTAACACAGCATTGCATAAAATGGACCTTAAAGTCATGGTAGACACCACTGTTAAAATGGTGAAAGTCCGTATAACTTGGTGTACATCATTAAAGGGTTAGTTCATCCAAAAATGAAAATCATCACCCTCAAGCCATCCTAGGTGTATGACTATCTTCTTTCAGACGAACACAATCAGAGTTATATTAAAAAATATTCTGGCTTTTCCAAGCTTTATAATGGGAGTGAATAGTAACCAGGATTTTCAAGCCCAAAAAGCACATCCATCCATCATAAAAGTAATCCATATGACTCCAGCGGGTTAATAAAGACCTTCTGAAGTGAAGCTATGTTTTTTTGTAAGGAAAAATATCCATATTTATAACTTTATAGACTATAATCACTAGCTTCCGGTAACAGCTAACCCTTTAAGTCGACCAAACATAACATATAGTCTTCACTGAAGTTTCCAGTGGACAAAATTCTCTGGATTTCGGATGGTATTTCTATCCCTCACAGTCTCAATTTCATTCACAACACATTATATGCCGTCTATCTTGATTATGGGTGCACTATGCAGAATTTTCAGTTACTGTTTGTAAACACAACATTCAAACCTGGCCCCTCCTCACAGGCAGAGCACCGCCAGAAGTACAAGCCCTCGAACCTGACATGATTTATCAGTTGCACACGCAGCCCAACCGACTCAAGAGAATACCAGCGGGATGAGCTATTTTGCAAGTATTTGTTAAAATATTGTGCTTATCATGCATAAATAGCATTTTTTGTACATATCAAAGAACAGTTACTCTAATAGTTAGATGACTAGCTGTAATTTGTGAGCAATTTTAGCCAACTAATTACGAGTCATCTGTCGAGTTACAGAAGTAATGATTGAGAGGCATTATTTTTGTACGAGTCCAGAGTTTATTTTTTCAAAAATCCTTCATAGTGCACCTTTAAGTTCCATTAAAAAAGTTGAGTCACTTACGCCTCTTTGTATAAAACCATGAATCCCAGGAGGTCTCGAAAATCTGGCGGCCAGAAAGGTTCCCATTTAATAATGATCTTGTCTGAAAGTGTGCGGATCTGTGTGAACTTCAAAACCTGGCTCTCACCTGGTGAAACACCAACAACAATGCGTTCAGATTTACTCAGAAAAAGTGCACAAGAGCATAAAGGAAATGCAAAGATATGTCCTCCTCACATGAAGCCTGATCTCCATTGGTCTTTGAGACAATGTCGTTCTTTGTTTGACGGTTCTTAGTGCCAGTCACCTCCTCCATCTTCCGGATCTCCGACATGCAAAGTTTGGAGTTATGATGGAAAAACATGCGACCTTGCTGGATGGTCAGGTTGTGTTTGTTCCAGTCCCACAGCTGACGCAGGTTCTGGTTATCGAGCGCGTAGAATGAATAATTCCTGATGGGAAAGAAAACAGCACACAAATAAGAACAAGAGGTTGGTTGACAAACAAGTCCTGACATCCCAAAGTGGCAAGGAAAACCTAGACATCCAATGAAGAAGACTCATACCCAACTTCCTGCGTCTCTCCATGGATGATTCTGAGCTTGCGAAGGAAAGATAGAGAGACTAGGGCATATGAGTGTCGCACTGTCAGGTAGCCGGTGATCTCCTCCAGCTGCCCCAGGTTAGCTTCCAGCTCTGCTGCTATGTTATCTAATAGAGAGAGGTGGAAAGAAGAACAAGTTTAACATCTATGAATTTATGAAAGTCTGGAAAAATGTACAATGAGGTACAATAAGGCTACTCTGTAACAACTGTTACTGATTACATTGAATTATTGGAAGTGAATGTATCTGCTTGAGGAAAATGAACATTTTTTATTTATTCTACAAACTACTGACAACATTTCTTCCATATTTCAAATGAAAATATTGTCATTTAGAGCATTTATTTGCTGAAAATGACGACTGGTCAACAAAAAAAAGATGCCATGTTTTCAAATCCACACAGCCAGGCCAATTAAGGTCAAGACCCAGATCAAAACACTGTCATGTCCATCACAATCTCCAGACCTGAAGCAAGAAGGTCACCAGCCATTACATAAAGCCAAACTGCTTGAATTTTTTCACCAGGAGTGGCATAAAGTCTCCCAACAGCAATGTGACCGACTGATAGGGAGCATGCCAAGACACAGGAAAGCTGTGATTAGAAATCAGGGTTATTCAACCAAATACTGATTCCTAAGTTAAAACATTAGTATTGTGTTGTTTAAAAATTAATATAAACTTGCTTTCTTGGCATTATTCGAGGTCAGAAAACATAGCATCTTTTTTCACTATTTTGACCAATTGTCATTCTCTGCAAATAAATGCTCTAAATGACAAATTTTTTATTTGAAATTTGGAAGAAATGTTGTCAGTAGTTTGTAGAATAAATCAAAAATGTTTGTTTTCCTCAAACAGATACATATAAATAATAAATACAGTGAAACTGCACATTTTGGAGTGGTCTCCAAATTTTTTACAGAGCTAAATATTTCTTAAAGGTGCCCAAGAACCAGTTTTTACAAGATGTAATATAAGTCTAAGGTGTCCCCTGAATGTGTCTGTGAAGTTTCAGCTCAAAATACCCCATAGATTTTTTTTAATAAATTTTTTTACCTGCCTATTTTGAAGCATCATTAACTATGCACCGATTCAGGCTACGGCCCCTTTAAATCGCACGCTCCCTCCTCAGCTGTGCACATCCAGACGTCCTGCCCTTGTGTAATGCCTTGATCATGGGCTGGCATATGCAAATATTGGGGGCGTACATATTAATGATCCTGACTGTTACGTAACAGTCGGTGTCATGTTGAGATTCTCCTGTTTTTCAGAGGTCTTTTAAACGAATGAGATTTACATAAGAAGGAGGAAACAATGGTGTTTGACACTCACTGTATGTCATTTCCATGTACTGAACTCTTGTTATTCAACTATGCCAAGATAAATTCAATATTTGATTCTAGGGCACCTTTAATAATAAAAATCAGAATACTATTATTAAGTAACTGGAAGGTAAATACACCTCCAGTTAGCAACAGGGTGATCAGAACCACTGATGGGGATCTGAATCTAACAGTATAGAAGAATGGTTGCCACAAAAGCCAATTATATAGTTTAATCATCATTATATAAAAACATATGCAGAATGCTGATTAACCAATCAGAAACATGAATTCCAGAGAGATGTGTAGAAATAGTATTAGAGAGCTTGTTTGTTCTTACTCCCTCCGCGGATGTTGATAACCAAACTGCCGTTGATCACAGTGCATCCTCTCAGAGCCTGCGCCGCAGTGACTGAGTCAACTGTCTTCAGCCCCATGCACACTTTGGGACAGAGGCCAGCGCACGGGGTGCAGTTCAACCTGCAGCACAGAACACAGAGTCACGTTTACACAAAGCCACATGACAAAAAACAAGTCATTCATCCACACTTGCTGCGAACGGACACAAAGAAATGCAGATATGATGGAGCGTTTCTATTTCCGTTGACGTTAAGGCAAATATGCAGCATTAAGACAATAACGGATTGTTTGTGTCAAGGACATGGATCCTGTTGCGCAAAGTGCCAGCGCTGTTTCGGTGGGAGCGGGGGCGCGGGTGACCTTGCAGGGCAGGCCGAGGGTGCAATCAAAGATGAATGAGACACTCTCTCAGACGTGCCAGAGACAAAACTTAATCACTGATTGTTTTTGTAGATTTGTTGTCCCTGACTGAGGAACTGTTTGTCCTCTGTGCAGGATGCTTTCTGCGCCACTGTTTCCTGTAAAACTATGCAACGCATGCTTGTACGACAACTTTAAAAAATGTTAATCCATAAGCAAAACAAAGGATATGAAGGTGTGGTTTTCACAGTCTTGATAATCATACTAGTGTCACAACATAACACCAGATCTGAAGCCGTGCCAAGAATGTGCACAAACCACAGATCGGGCAAAGCTCAAATAATTTCCTTTATGGGTCATCACTGTTTTGCACTAGGGGTGGGACAAAATATCCATAGGGCAATATATTGTTGTCCTCCTTTGTGCGATATGAGAATCGATATGCTGGCGCCAAATATCAATATTTTAATTAACGCATAAGTAACTTTTTTTTACCTTCATAAATAGTTTTCTAATTCCTTACGATGGTTAATTGACTTGTAGTGGTGTGTTTGAGGCATGCACTAACCCCCTCTGGCACGTCTATGCCAAAAAACAGCACTTGCAAGTTGAGCTGTCATGTTCACGTTCACGCGAGAGTGACAAAATGCTTTACGGTAATTCAAAAACAATGTATATATTATGACTTTATAAGACAATTTCGAAAATTACCCACCTCCATCAAGATTTCTTGTACTGTATTTGCAAAACTACTGCGCTGGTGAGCGTTGTAGTCGTTATAGTCCAGAGCTGCGCTTGGAGTATTTACGACAGTGTGATTCACTGAAGGAACCTGTAGGGGGAGCTTCGCAAATCTTACTGAGTTCCGCTTTAATAAAGTAAGGCACTCTAAACAGATTTGCCTGCTTCCAGCGTCACTACTTCATGACTCCTTCAGGAGGCTCAACACATGAATGAGAAAATGTGAACATAAGTTACGTTTTTTTTAAAGATTTATTTTTGGCGTTTTGCCTTTATTATTAAAGGACAGTAAGTTGTCAGGATGCGAAGTTGGAGAAAGACAGGGGGATGGGATGGAGAAAGGTCCATGAGCAGGGACTCAAACTTGGGACACCCGAAGCGCAACTGCGCTATTTGTCGGTGTGCTGCCCACTAGGCTATCGGCACCGGCAGGAAAAAAAAAGATTTTTTTTTTCATGGGATGGTGGACAGCAGTTTGAGTAAAATTATAGATGCAAAAGTGTGGAAAACCTGCACCTTTCCACAGCATTCGTTTTCATAGTTGGACAGATGTTGTGATGTATCATTATAGGATTGTCTTGCAATATATTGATTATCGCAGAATTGCTGTATTGTGATATTTTCGGGATTCTGAGCCATGTATTGTGTATCGTGTATCGCATCTTGAGGTACCCTGTGATTTTTCTGCACCATGTTATTCTTTTTAGGTACCCGGCAAAAAGGACAGAATGTGCTGCGCTTTATCCAGCTAATCTGAAAGGAAGCTTGGTGCGTGGGTGAAATCCTTATTGCAGACATATCAGAGAGTCTAGTATGTCGTGTCTCCCTGCGGCGAGGATTCAACTGAAGAGTCGTTTATCTGTCAGTAGCCAGACGGCGCTCCCTTTCTATGCATCTGACAGACAGTGAGAGACCAGCCGATGAGGACAAGGGTGTCGAAACTCCCAATATCTCGATGGACGCGGTTAACATGCAGAGATTGTAACCGAGGTTGGCAGCACGGGGTGTGAGGTTGGACCACTGCGCTGTTGTCTGTCCAGCCTCTGTGATTTGTGTGTCTGCTGTCTGAATTCCCACAGTGCACCCAAACTTCCCAGCCCAGGGGTCATACTGGCAGGGGGGAGCAAGAGTATCATGAGAAAGAGAGATAGAAAAAAGGAACAGAAAGTGGGAGTCTCCTGTCTGGCAGAACATGCATCTCAGGGTCAGTTCTGTCATCATTTACTCACCTTAATTTTGCTTCAACCATATATGATTATTTGATTTCCAAGGAACACAAAATGTCTGCTTTTTACTTACAACAAAACAGGATGGCGATTCAGACTGTCAAGCTACAAAAAGGATAAAAAGTACCATAAAAGTGGTTCATTCAACACCTGAAGCCATTTAAGACACCCTCTGGTGAAAATCAAGTTTTTAATGTTGTTTATATGTCTTTGTGGTGTTTTTAATATGCTATATAAGGTGCCATTGAACGTTTTTTTACAAGATGTAATATAAGTCTAAGGTGTCCCCTGAATGTGTCTGTGAAGTTTCAGCTCAAAATACCCCATAGATTTTTTTAAATTTTTTTAACTGCCTATTTTGGGGCATCATTAAATATGAGCCGATTTATGCTGCGGCCCCTTTAAATCTCGTGCTCTCCGCCCACGGAGCTCGCGCTTGCCTTAAACAGTTCCTAAACAAAGTTTACACAGCTAATATAACCCTCAAATGGATCTTTACAAAGTGTTCGTCATGCATGCGGCATGCATGCATCGGATTATGTGAGTATTGTATACTGTTATATTGTTTACATTTGATTCTGAATGAATTTGAGGCTGTGCTCCGTGGCTAACAGCTAATGCTACACTGTTGGAGAGATTTATAAAGAATGAAGTTGTGTTTATGAATTATACAGACTGCAAGTGTTTAATAATGAAAATAGCGACGGCTCTCTTGTCTCCGTGAATACAGTAAGAAACGATGGTAACTTTAACCACATTTAACAGTACATTAGCAACATGCTAACAAAACATTTAGAAAGACAATTTACAAATATCACTAAAAATATCATGATATCATGGATCATGTCAGTTATTATTGCTCCATCTGCCATTTTTCGCTATTGTTCTTGCTTGCTTACCTAGTCTGATGATTCAGCTGTGCACATCCAAACGTTAATACTGGCTGCCCTTGTGTAATGCCTTTCATAATGTTGGGAACATTATGAGTATTTTCTCCTTAAAGCTACAGTGAACCAAAACGCTTATGTAGTAAGCAATCCCATCAAAGTGTGGGCGGGCTTTAGCATATCATTAACTGTGCTCTGAAGGAGGGAGTCTCAAGAAAAGCCAGGTTATCCCAGTATATTTTTCTGTTGTTATGAAAAATCGGGAACATTTAGCAATATAGTGGGTGAATTATGTATATGATGTACATTACAATGTTATGATGAACTGTATGCCTTTCTCCACTGACTTCTAAGTTGTTCAAAGCGTTTATAAGGTCAATGATTGTTAGAAGGCAGCTGTCAGACTCTGAGATGGCAAACAGGAACATGGTTTGTGTAACATTATTAGCTGTTTGATAACATAGTCAAGCCAAAGGCTAATAATATTAATTAGCGTTTCTTCTTCTGAATTCGTTTTTGGTTCAAACATATATGGCTGAATTAAACCAGTATTGCCATTGCGTAGCGTTTACTACAGTAAAGTTGACCGAGTGGATCAGGTATTCTGAGCGTGTGTTTGAGTGGAGGCGGGGTTAATTTGCATATTCACTGATATATTCGTATACAAAATGAAGCAAGGGTGTAGAGTTACATTTAAGCTATTTTAAGGCATGAATAAATTATTTTCACAGAAAAAAAAATTAAATATTTAATTTTGGTGATCAGGGGACTTTAATAGTTACATCTGAGAAACGGAACAAAACTGAACTTGTTATCCACAAAATACTCATTTAAGTGTTTGCACATTAATAACATGGTGACTCATGATAAATGTGAGAACCAATGAAGATTGAGCAGTTTCTTATCGTCTTTCTCCTGATATGGTGTCGAGAAAGAAGCTTGTTTGTAGCTTAAATTTTAGTCCGTTTCTCACACAAAGCTATTGTGTGGCCTCAGAAGACGAGTCATATGGACTCTTTTTATTATAGTTTTATGATTCTTATGCTTTTTGCAGATTGACAGAATAACTCAGCATTTCACATTATGCTAATCATGTTCCTCAGTAGAATAAAACATCACATGGGTATGGAGAGATCTGATGGTGAGGACAGAATTATCTTTGGGTGAGGAAAAAAAAAGTTTAGCTCAAAAGGTCAATAAAAATAAATTCTGGCAGATTCTGTAACTAAACTATATAGAGAAAAAGGACAACCATTCAAAATGATATATTCTGACAAAATAATACTTTTTGCAGACAACATACATCACTACTAGTATTTTATTATATTATAGTAGATGTTTTACCAGTGCCCAATAATTTTTTGAGAACTCTTAAATGATAAAATGGACATATACACTGAAAGTTTTAAAAGTTTGGGGTCAGTAAGATATTTTTCAATGCTTTATTCAGCAAGAAATCGTTAAATTGATCAAAAGATTCAGCTTTTCAATCATAGGAATAAATTACATTTTAAAGTATATTAAAAGTTATTTGCAATGATACTTCACAATATTACTGTTTTACTGTATTTGTCAAATAAAATGCACCATAAGAGAATGTTTTCAAAGCGTTTTTTTTCATTTAAAAAAAAAAAAAAAAAATCATACCAATGCCAAACTCTCAAACGATAGTTTATTTTTTCCTGTCTGCTGCTCTTCATATAACCGCTATAGACAGTTGCTAACATGCATTTTCATTTAAACAAGAGTATTATTTTGCCATGTTTAAGTGTGCGTGACGATGCATGTTTTATCTAAATATCTCATCATGATTGTATGCTCTGCTGTTTTCTTTGAGGGTTTTCTTTGACCACAGCTGGACCAAAGCGATGCCTGGAAATCAGACCGACCATTCTTAGAATATGAAAAAACCCAACATTCATGTGACCAATCCTTCAGTCCATCCTTCTGCATATAGATACACATGTGTGTATATAGAAATAAGTGAGAGGGAATAAAGCTATGAGACATTGGTCATTTCCACCACAAACAAACCAACAATACAAACTGTGTTCTGAAAAGCTCTGTAAAACAGAGGTTAGCGGGCTGTCGTAATCCTCCCTTTTCTGCTCAGACTTTCTTTAAATGGGCACAAACAGCACTGCCAAGCCTCACACTAGGTCAGCGCTCACACACTTCCTCTCATTAATATACAACGCTCCCTTTTTGACACACACTCTCATTCTCTCTCCAAAATGACCCTTTTTGTGCTCAGACAGTCGACTGAGGTCAGTACAGCCCTGATCACTCTAAGCCATCTTTGCAGTTCAGACTTTTTCTTCACTTATTGTTCCTGTTCTGTGAATGAGACAAACAGAAGGGATGCATGAAATCCCGGCTTAAAAAGCAACTTAAACTGGTTGGCTGGTCTTAGCAGAATTCTTAAAGGGTTAGTTCTCCCAAAAATGAAAATTCTGTCATTAATTACTCACCCTCATGTCGTGCCAAAGTCGTAAGACTTTCGTTCATCTTCAGAACACAAATTAAGATCTTTTTAATGAAATCTGAGAGATTTCTGTCCCTCCATTGACTGCCTTTGCAACAATGTTTAAGCTTCCATTAGTGTTGTCAAAAGTACCGGTACCAAGTCGGTACTGAAATTTTGAAAATGTGACGATACCCGCATTTCAGTAGTACCGAGAATCCGGGTATATTCGGTACCCACTGATAGGGCTGTGCCAGTATTTACGTGAATATGATACGAGTGAAGCACAAAGCTTTGTTTACAGAAGAAATAATAGGTTAGCAATTAAATGTGACATCGCAGCCATGGAAACATTTTGGTTCATGTCGAATGAGAGAGGTACGAGAGTCCATAAATTAAACTTTGTATTCTGTTCTGCGAATCGCGATCTGGTCAGAGAATTAAACAATATTCCATTAGTTATTCCACATGGAATCTCTGTTTCCTTTCCCAAATCTTCACTCACGCAGGGGATTATAAACGTTTCTTTCGTTCGTATTTAGGCCTATTAGGCTATTCGCATTCTTTACTGTGGTAAAGTAGAAAAAACACCGTAGGACAGAAACCTTTTTGCTTGCACGTCAATTTCTATTTAACACAGTTTGTGCTTGTTATTAGACTTTATAAGGCGCGTCAAGTTTATTTGTATAGCGCGTTTCACACACGGCGGTGATTTTTACTTTCGTTTTCTCTGGCAGCGCTAAATCAAACATAGCCTGAATGTCTTTCCCCTGCGGAGGATAAAACTCGCTCTTCAGACCTTTTACAACAAGTGTCAGTTGCTCGTAACATCAGGAGAAAACATGAAGGTATTATTAAAGAGAAATGGTCTCTTTCCTGCTCGTGTCCCACATCCCTCTCAAAGCGTAGAGCGGTAGACTACAGTACAGTCCAAAAGTTTGGAACCACTAAGATTTTTAATGTTTGTAAAAGAAGTTTCGTCTGCTCACCAAGGCTACATTTATTTAATTAAAAATACAGTAAAAAACAGTAATATTGTGAAATATTATTACAATTTAAAATAACTGTGTACTATTTAAATATATTTGACAAAGTAATTTATTCCTGTGATGCAAAGCTGAATTTTCAGCATCGTTACTCCAGTCTTCAGTGTCACATGATCCTTCAGAAATCATTCTAATATGCTGATCTGCTGCTCAATAAACATTTATGATTATTTTCAATGTTGAAAACAGTTGTGTACTTTTTTTTCAGGATTTCTTGATGAATAGAAAGTTCAAAAGAACAGCATTTATCTGAAATACAAAGCTTCTGTAGCATTATACACTACCGTTCAAAAGTTTGGGGTCAGTAAGAATTTTTATTTTTATTTTTTTGAAAAGAAATTAAAGAAATGAATACTTTTATTCAGCAAGGATGCATTAAATCAATCAAAAGTGGCAGTAAAGACATTTATAATGTTACAAAAGATTATATTTCAGATAAACACTGTTCTTTTGAACTTTGTATTCATCAAATAATCCTGAAAAAAAATATTGTACACAAATATTTTGTACAATTGTACACATTAAATGTTTCTTGAGCAGCAGATCAGCATATTAGAATGATTTCTGAAGGATCATGTGACACTGAAGACTGGAGTAACGATGCTGAAAATTTAGCTTTGCATCACAGGAATAAATTACTTTGTCATATATATTTAAATAGTACACAGTTATTTTAAATTGTAATAATATTTCACAATATTACTGTTTTTACTGTATTTTTAATTAAATAAATGTAGCCTTGGTGAGCAGACGAAACTTCTTTTAAAAACATTAAAAATCTTAGTGGTTCCAAACTTTTGGACTGTACTGTATATCAAAGACTAGAATAACGGGACTTTAGCTATATGACGCATATTTGTGTGGAAATAAAAAATGAATGTTTTTTTAAATAATATTTAACTTTCTTATTATGTAGGTTACCATTATTTACCGATATTTATTTAATATTTTTACAGGCTGTAGTGTGTTGTTTCACTGACGGAATAGCTAAAATAAACACGCACGTCTGTTACCCCTGTTGAAAAAAAAACAGCTTATGCTGGTAAGGTAGGTTTTGAAGCTGGTATGCTGGTTTGAGCTGGTTTATGCTGGTCCTATGCTGGTCCATGCTGGTCCAAGACCATCTTAGGACCAGCATGGACCAGCACTTGATCAGCATGGACCAGCTCAAACCAGCATACCAGCTTCAAAACCTATACCTTACCAGCATAAGCTGTTTTTTCAACAGTACAAAATGGATGTTTGAGCATTTATTTATTTATTTAATATTTCAAAATGTATTTCATTGAGGTAGCCTATATACACACACACAAACATACGCACATGCTCCAAATTATATTTAATGGTTTTAAAATAGGCTATATAAAATAGTAAAATAGTACCAAAAGATTTTGCTGTGGTACCGAAATTGGTACCGAGAACCGTAAAATTTTCATGGTATCGGTACCGACTACTGGAATTTTGGTACCGTGACAACACTAGCTTCCATATGAATCGACTAAACTGCTCGATTCATATGGATTAGTTTTACGATATCTTTATAAACTTTTTGATGCATCTAATTAGTAATCGCAAAAGCAGTCAATGGAGGAAAAAGATCTTCATTTGGAACGACATGAAGGTGAGTAATTAATGACAGAATTTTCATTTTGAGGTGAACTAGTCCTTTAAGGCCCAGATATAATTCAAGCGAAATCGAAGAACAAACTGGTGTGACGTTATTTCAAACATTTCGGGAGTTCAAAACAGCTTGCCAAAGCGAACTTTACAAGGAAAGTTGGTAAACACCTTCGAACTACCATTGGTCAATGGCGATTACGTAATAAGTAGGTGCCCTCTTTGAAGTGGAAATCTCCGGCTCACTCCCTCTGTCCGTCGAGGTCAGATGTCCGTGAGTGAAAACAAACACTGGAGGGCTGCTTAACAGTAGAAAATGAAGTGTAATTCGGTCCCACTTTATATTAAGTGGCCTTAACTACTATGTACTTACATCAAAAAATAAGTATGATGTACTTATTGGGTTCATATTGAATTGCAAAACACTTTTGCAGCTATTGAGGTGGGGTACGGGTAAGGTTAGGGAAAGCTTTGGTGGTATGGGTAGGTTTAAGGGTAGGGGTAAGGGTTAAGGGATGGTTCAACAGTGTAATTATAAATGTAATTACAGAAATTAATTACAGATGTCATTACATGCAGGTGTTTTTAAAATATAAGTACAATGTAAAAACATGTATGTACACAATAAGTGCATTGTATCAAATGATTAATTTAAATGTAAGTACATAGTAGTTAAAGCCACTTAATATAAAGTGGGTCCTGTAATTCTAATTGAAAGCAACATTAACCGTGTTTTTTCATGTTTAATACTGTAAAACGGTTTAACACAATCTACTGTATAAAATGCTATATAAATAAACACGCCTTTACTTGAATGGAGGGCCAAATTGCACAGCTCGTGCAAACAACCACATCGCTATGATCAGACAAGCCTGCTGGTTTTAGAGGGATTTTGGGTACTTTTCAGGCTGCGAGTCAGCTAAAACAAGAAAACCAGGCTGAATTAAATGGATGGATCACTTCATATGAACAACCGTGAGTCCTCTGTGCTGTTTGAGTATATACAAAGCATCAAAATCATCTTTTTTATTTAACCAGTAAATACAAACAAGAGGAAAAGACAAGCAACTACTCTGTCTACTATCCAGTTCATAGCCTAAATGAGGCACAGAGTGGTCCAATGACCCAGGCATCCTCTGGGTCATAGTTCATACACAAAAGATTTAGTTTATGTGGGTTCTGACGCACACATGAAGCATTTGAAGTACCCTTTAAGACACTTGGGGACGTGCACGCTAGTATTTGTGCATGTTCACTGAGTGGAGAATGAATAAGTAGAGCGCTACTTACGTAGTGGAGTTTACAGTGGTGTACCCGGAAGGGCACTCTGGGATGCAGGCACCATCATGGATGACGTATTCGTGGCAGTCACCTTTGCCCTGCTTGCACTTGTTGTGGAGCTCCTGGCAAAAGCTGAAGTTGACGCAGCGCCAGCCCTTAAAGGTGTAGAAACCAGCTGGGCACTTTTCGACGCAGATGTTATTGTGCATGTAGTTGCGGCAGGCCACGCATTTGCGAGACGAGTTAGGCTCCGAACAGCCGCCCAGACACTGGTCGTGGCAGCACTGGTTGTCTTTAGTGCAGGCACGGTGCTTGCATGAGGATGGACACACTGTGGAGAGAGAAAAATTACATTCAGAGAAACTATTTTAAGGGAAAATACAGATGCTTCGAGATATTTTCATATAGTGAAAATATGGCTTAGCACGAAGAAAAAGAAAAGAAGGTTACCACACTTACCCCTTCATTTCTATAGGGAAAAACAAGAAAAATATAAAATATATTTGGCTTTTTCTTGAAAGAAAACACAAAAAAGAGATTTCTGTGTGTGGGCCATATGAAACAAATAAAAATGTCTCTTCCTGGTACACTTACAACACTGGCACTTACAAAGGTGATTTGTTTATATAAAGCATATACATGTACATTTTTTTCAAAAATGACCGATCGTTTCTTTAGATAAGACCCTTATTCCTCGTCTGGTATCATTTAAAGCTCTTTGAAGCTGCACTGAAACTGTCATTTTGACCTTCATCCATTTGGGCTCCAGTGAAGTCCATTATAAGGAGAATAATCCTGGAACGTTTTCATCAAAAACCTTCATTTCTTTTCGACTGAAGAAAGAAAGACATGAACATCTTGGATGACATGGGGTGAGTAAATGATCAGGAAAAGTTTATTTGAAAGTGAACTAATCCTTTAACCAATGCCACAAGTATGGAGCGCAACTATTAGTTTGTCCGACCAAAGCATGTTTTTGGAAAGCTGATAAAAAAATTCATTCATTATTTTTGCAAAACTGTTAAAAAGTTATTTGGAATAAGTTTATACTTTGGGAACAGGTGAGGAATGGTGCTGAAATGTCTATCGTAAGTGCAAAACTCTTTCTTCAGATTAAGCATTAAGTGACGGATTATTTTCTGTGGGAATTGACAGACGCTGTCAATACTTCAGTTGTAATCTACCTTAAAGTGTTTTCTCAGTAACTCCACAGTCATGTCCTAACTTGATGTAACACTAGGTTACGATTGTAAATATTAAAGCAATGACAAAATGGCCTACTCTGATAAGCAGCTCCTAAAATGGTCTTACCACATTCCTCTGCCTTTTATGTGCTCTTTATTTCCGTCAAACACATGCACACAAAACCCTATAAACTCACACTACACAGAACAGCACACTGCTGCCAGTTGTTTGACAAGAGTCTTGTTGCAAGTCCTTCTCTCCCACTGAAGTCAGTGTTTACATATTTCTTCACCCCCTACCAAAACGACACTGGTGAAAGAGGCTATGTGTGGCACAGGCAAAGGAAAGAGAGAGGAAAAACCCTAAAGATAACTACAGAAAGATCTAGAGGGTCACAGAGGTCCTTACATAGCGCAGGGAAGAGAATCTATAGTGATCTACAGATTCCTTTGGACTAACTGTACGTGACTTTACTGGCCTCTTTCTAACAACGTGACCTGCAAGCTTGTCTCTGAGACAGCTTGTTAAAAATAAACCACGCATGGCTAGCTGGAGCATGTGCTGCTGCCCTCAAACACACATATGAATGCACTTGTGTATGTTCAAACGCACATACAATCTCCCTCTCACAAACACACACAGATTAGCAGAGTTGCAAAGTGAGCCAAGTGCCTTGCTGGCTGTAAAAATTGTTTAAAATCATGTGCCAAGTTCCTAGAAATGGACTCTCTGTATGCACAGTGGTTTCAAATGGTTTCGAAAAACTGTCATGTCATTTTTAAGAAAAAAAAATGACAATTAAAGTTTAGATTCTCTTTTAAAAATTGTAATGTTGTGTAACCATCAAATACAAAAAGTACTTTGACTTAAACACGTGGTGTACACATTTTTATAATATTGTGAATTAACCCTCTGGAGTCTGAGGCTGATTTGGGGCCTGGAGAAGTTTTGACATGCCCTGACATTTGTGCTTTTTTCAGTTGTTCATAAACATATTAATGGAAAAAGTGTCATTACACTGTATTCAGCACAAACTAGGCTACAATAATATGTGAGGAACATGTATGTACATGTTTGTGTTTTTGAAGGAATAACATTTATGCGTGGTTGTTGAAAAAACAAAAAACTTAAGTCACTGAAATAAGGCCAAAAAAAGTATAGTAAATCTGTGTTCACAAGACTTTAGGGTATTGGAGGTTGTAAACTAGAGTTTTTGCTTCAAAATTATGTAAAAATTATGCTGCTTACTCCTTCATATAAAACAATATATTGATTTAGTTTTTGTAAGACACTTTTTGCCAAGAAACACAGTATGCGAGGAGGCGTGAATCACCACTGAAAATGGGCCATTCTCACCCGAGAAGACAAAAGAATTGGATAGTAATGAGCTGAAATGACTTGCATATTAATGAGGCCTTTCAGTAAGGTAGGCTGTGAAAAAAACCTTCTGTGATGTCTCAAGCTCATTATGATACATGAAACATACAGAAAAATATTATTACAATATAAAGTAATGGTTTTATATTATACTTTAAAGTATAATGTATTTCTGTGATGCAAAGAGTCTGAATATAGGCTTTTAGTTTAAAAGCATGCACATTTGGAGAAATATTGGATTCTCATATGTTTATGTCAATTTTCTATACAGAGGAGTTATATTTATTTAATATTCATTGTCATTACTATGAGCGCTGGTGTTTTCAATTCATCCTTGAAGTCGGAGGGCGCTCTGTGCATTTTAGTCCACAAATTCATCTAAAAGAAGAAGAGGCTATTCCATGAATGGAGTTTCCAATACATACTGCAGCCGGAGGGCGCTAAAGAAACAAAAACTCATCTAAAATTCATCTATAGAAGAAAAAAAAACAGGAACTAACTGCATGTCTTCTAGAGATCGCTAACCATTGCTTTAACATCCAAATAAACACTTTTCAAGACAATAAATACACGATTGAGACGATGAATGCATGTGTTGACTGAATTTGCGTCTGAATAGCGCTGGCTCCGTGGGCGTGGCCGCATTAGCGGATAATGAGCTGAATCACGGATTTCTGACATGGCTCTCTTTTCATACAGATTACATAAACACAGAAGGTTTGTTTTCGATTTGACTTACATGATTTAAAGCCTGACATCTTAACGTTTTTTTAGACATAAGTGTAATTTTTTTGTCATTAGTATTCACTAAGTTACAGTTCATTTTCTGAGAACTATCAGATTGGAGTTCGTTCAGAGGGAGATGAGAGATCACGCATCATGTTAGTTTTCTTTATTTTACAAAAAGCACAACATTCTGTTTTTACTCTGAGTGTACACAAATGAAAGAAGATATTCCACAGATTAAAATGGTGTATAACTCTTAATTGTATGTGCAACATTGACGGAGTATTTTGAGTCTCTTTCACACTGATAAGAAAAAAACCACGGTGGTATCGCCGGCGATACCGTCAGACCTCAGAGTGTTAATATTAATTTATAAATTGTAGGGCTGTCAAACGATTAATCACATACAAAATAAAAGTTTGCATAATATGTGTGTGAGTACTGTGTGTAATTAATATGCATATATAAATACACACAAGTTAATGTATATATTTAAGAGAAATATGTTATTTATGTACAAAATATTTGTATTTATATATAATATAAATTATATAAAAATATAAATAAATACATATACTATATGTAAATATTTCTCAAATATATACATGAATGTGTTTGCATTTGTATGTACATAATAATTACACACAGTACACCCACATATATTAGGTAAACTTAAACTTTTAGTTTGTATGCGATTAATCGCGATTAATCGTTTGACAGCCCTAATAAATTGTTTTGGGGGAGCTGTGCATGTCTTGGCGAGTATCCTAGTATACATAATCTGTTATATCTAAACTGAACATAAACAGTTGAGAAATAAAACGTATGTGTATCAGTATATTGGATCCGTGCAGCTCTTAAAGTGACAGCAGCCTAACAAACCTGCTGCTGTCTTTGTTTTAATGTTAATCAAACAAAGGCCAAAGGAAAAAAAAAATGTATTAAATTAATCTATAATTTAATTTATACAGTGAAGAATATGTAGTGCTATTTTACATCTGATTATTCTGGTATACTGGTAGACCTACCTGAAATACATAAAAAGCAGCAATACATGCTCTTAATTTGATTATTTGTTTTTGCTTTATTACTGACAATTTACTTGTCTTTAACAATATTTGAAATTTATATGAGTTGGACTGGCAGTTTTTGGTGTCAGAACCTTATTTATTAAGGTTATGCATCAAAAACAATGAAGGCAATAATTAGGCCTATTTTATTTATTTATTTTTTGTGGGGGGCCAGTGAAAATTTTGGCAGGGCAAGAAAAAATTTTAACCACTGGCCCAATCGGGCCAGTAGAAACATCTTTAGCGTTGAGCCCTGATAATGTTACAAAAGATTTATATTTCAAATAAATGTTGTTCTTTTGAAATTATTAATAAGCAGCACAACGGTTTTCAACATTGATAATAATAGGAAATGATTCTTGAGCAGCAAATCATTTTAGAATGAATTTCTGAAGGATCATGTGACACTGAAGACTGGAGTAATGATACTGAAAATTAAGCTTTGCCAACAAAGGAATAAATTATATTTTAAAAGTGAAAAAAAGTAATTTTAAAATTGTAATAATAATAATAATTCACAATATTACCGTTTTTACTGTATTTTTGATTAAATAAATGCAGCCTTGGTGAGCAGAAGAGACTTATTTCAAGAACAAATCTCACAACCTCAACTTTTTGAAACTTTATGAACTCCATTTTCAAAGTATTTTTGGAATAAATTAATAGATATAATCAAACAATTAGAATTACATCACTGATATTAATATATGATTGTATCGGCACAACCCTAATGTACACACACACACACACACACAAACACACACCATTAAAGCTGCGCACAAGGAAAGGACATAATAATGATTCACATTAAGACACCCAGACTTCTAAGAACAAGCCACAGAGGAAATGTGTGTGTGTGTGTGTGTGTGTGTGTCCTAATGGAATATTGGCTCTCGCTAGTGATGTTAACATCACAACTCAGTTCAGCACAATCCTGCAGTTGGTTTAGTCCAAAAAGAAAGGCCAGCAAACACCTCTACTTCCATGACAACAACAACACAAGATGAGGGCTTAGAAATCTCCAGACCTGCCTTATGCATGACAATTAAGTGTTCATCTGACTTTTAACACCATGTTAAAGCCTCTGACAAGTGTTCAGTGTTTCAGGCAAACAACACTAAGCTTTTTTAAAGGCTCGGGGGCTTCTCTGAAGTTTCCACACACTCTTGACAAGCTCTGACAAACCCGGGGATCATGAAACGCTTGCTAAAAAAAGTGAATTTATTTAGAGCTTTGGAGAAATGGAGCATGCTGAGAATAAATACACAAAAAAACAGAGGAAAGTTGTCATGAAAAGTGAGAACGCTGGCACAAATCCAAGCAGCTAAAATGGATTCATATGCAAGTTCAAAACAATTCTCAGTTTTTCCACTAAGTTCTACAATACATCTTTCGAAATACTGAAAAGGTGTAAAACAGAGTTGCCTTTCACACACAGATTTTCATCACACATTATGGTATATATAACGAGTCCGGCAAGTGTATAGCTGTTGTTGTTCACTTCAATGTCAGGTGACACCAGGTCAGCCAACTCAAGAGCAAAACAACATTACCCTCTGTCCCTTATACACGACAATCCAGGGAGGGCCACCTCACCGCCTGCCGTGAAAAGGAGGGGAAGCATGTGTGTATGTGTGTGTGTACACACATGTTTCAATAATGTAGGTGCTAAGATGGAAAAAACAGGCAAGCCACCGAGATTGTGTCAATTGAAAACACGTTAAATTAAGAAGAAGTCTTCACCGCATGAAAAACAATCTTGTTGACTCTAAAGCCTTTCTGTGAAAATTCATTACCATCTATTCTTTGAAAAACTCTCTTTGAATTGCCTCTGCCCCTATTTTTGCTCCCTCCCTCCTTCCCCTCGCTCTCCCGCTGAATGTGGATATGAGCAAAGAGACACATGGTGTGCACAGCGACTCCTGATCCAGGAGAATCCAGTCCATTTAACAGCCTCAACTGCAGACCCACCCTCAACCTTAACCAATGCTTTTGCTGACTGTAGAAGGTAGCCATTCAGTGTCCTGTACCGTCTGTGAGACAGAGCCACTGAATGTTAACCCTTTATTGCTCAAATGTCTGAAAACTTTGGCAGAAAGACAAGGGGAGGGGAAAACACTGCTACAAGAGTCAGAAAAACTTGTTCCTCTGCTCTGGAACGATGTCAGCTCCTCTCTACCGACAGAGCCGCAGCATGCTGGGAGCTCCTGCAGTCCGGAGCACTGTTGTCGATTAGTGGTGCATGTTTGAAACATGAAGTCATGTGGATTACTGAAAAGTGTGGGTTACTTTTATAAATCATGATTTACAATTTTCACATATTCAATTTTAGAGCAATGCACCTGTTTTTCAACACTGATAATAATCAGAAATGTTTCTTGTAGGGCTGCCTCCTAAATGTTAGTTGACTAGAAGAGGCTTAGTCAACCAAGATTTTATTAGTTGGTTAGTCGCAGAAAAAAAACAAAGTGGCGAAGTCAAGCAATCCGTGAGGGACAGATCTTTAAAGGATTAGTTCACTTTCAAATTAAAATTTTCCCAAGCTTTACTCACCCTCAAGCCATCCTAGGTGTATATGACTTTTTTTTCTGATGAACACAAATCGTAGATATATTAATAAATATCCTGATGCATCCGAGCTTTACAATGGCAGTGAGTGGGATCAACAAGTATGAGCTGAAGAAAGTGGTTCTATCCATATCCATCCATCATAAACATGTACTCCACACGGCTCCGAAGGGTTAATAAAGGCCTTCTGAAGTGAATCAATGCATTTATGTAAAAAAAAAAAAAAAAAAAAAAAAATCCATATTTAACAAGTTATGAAGTAAAATATCTAGCTTCCGCCAGATTGCATTCTGTATTGAACTTACAGAAAAAACACTTCTTTTGTAATATGAATACGGAAGGCGGTCTGGCGGAAGCTATTTTATTTCATAACTTGTTAAATATGGATTTCAGATTCAGAAGGCATTTATTAACCCCCCCCCCGAGCCGTGTGGAGTACATTCATGATGGATGGATGTGGATGGAGGTCCTTGTGGTAATTACAGTATGTCGGGCAGGAAATCTAAATGTTCGCCTATCATCCATCGACCTCAAATATGGCTTATCATTTGAAACATGCAAGTAGTTTTTTAATTTAAAACACCGTCATTTTTGTCATGAGTAATATATCATTCTGAACTGTAAAGGGTCTACTTTTAATTGTGTAACTCACAAAAACAAAAAAACATTGTACCTTTTTAAAATAAAGAAAACAAACAGGATGTGCTTTCTGCCTCGGTCTCCCTGAACAGCAGCGCGTCACAAAAATGAACCGAAAATCAGCGTATACTTGCCTCACAGACATGAGAAATATATCTATTAAAAGCTTGAAAGTTCTACTTTTAGGGTGCGTTCACACTTGTAGTTCGGTTCGTTTGGTTCATTTGGTCCGGACCAAAGAAGAAAAAAAAAAAAAAACATTTAGTCCTGGTCCGATTAGCGTGCAGACTGGCAATTTTATCACCGAACCAAAAGATACTGAACCTAAAGGCAAAGGGATACATTCACAACGTGATTGGTCGGATTTCATGACGTATTGCCTATTTTGAGACGGAACTTACCGAACATCCAAAACAATGCTGTTTTCTGAGGTAAATGCGCTCGTTGTGTGTGTGTAGCAGTGCGTAGCCTGCATGTGATGGTATTTTGGCCAGCTGGGAACTCGTGAAGAGCTTATAAAATGTGTAAAGTAGTCAAAACACCGGCGGGAATCCATCCGTCACACACACAAACAATCTGCTGCGTGAAGACGCGCGTCTGATGCCTGTTATGGGCAAACTCGCGACTATGACAAGAAAAACTGACATGCGTGAGGATTCTGTCTATTTTAGAGTCTCATTTTCCTGTTTTTGGTTCGGTTACTTGTCTTTGGTCTGTGTTGCGTTCATATATCATTCGAACCGCACCAGAGTTCGTTTGGAAGCGGACCGAGACCCATCTTTTCAGCGGTCTCGGTCCGCTTGTTTGGTGCGCACCAGGGTTCGGATGGCAGCGTTCACATATGTTCAAATGACCCGCACTAACCGAGCAATCACACCAGGGTTCGTTTTAATCAAACTAAACATGACAAGTGTGAACGCACCCTTAAACGAACTAATTTGAATAGAAAACAAATACTCTCTGATTATGTAATCCATATGAAAGGTGCATTTCTCTCTACAGTCGCATTACTGCAGAGATGACGAGTCAGCTTCATCTTTGCAGCCGACACTGACTCAGAAAACACTAGTTTATTAATAAACAATTAAAATGTTATTTTATAAAAATAAACGTATATAAACTTGCTATTTTTCCCAACACATTCTTAATCATTACTTTTGCCAGTGCTTTGCGGCAAGCTTTATGCGTGCGCTTGAGCGTGAGGCATATATTCCGCATCCCAGTATATTTAAGTAATTTAATTAAAATAAAAGTGCGATTAGTCGACTAATGGCTTAAATGAACGACTGCTTGTGGACTAGAAAAATCTTTAGTCGGGGGCAGCCCAAATCAACATATCAGAATGATTTCTAAAGGATCATGTGACACTGAAGACTGCAGTAATGATGCTGAAAATTCAGCGTCACCATCACATCACAAATATATTAAAATAGAAAAGAGTTATTTGCGCACACACACACACACACACACACACTATACAATGCTAATTTTACTATCGTTTAATCAACTAAATGTGCCATTTTTCACCTTTTACTTGCATGTAAATATTACTGCTTATTCATTTACTCCTACATGATTGCAAGTCCTTCTGTTCATTTAGTGAAAAACAATGTGGAAAACATGCACATATGTAAACAATAATATATATGGGTCAATGATGTGACGGGTCCTTTATTTTGTCCAAAAGCCTTAATAATAATAAAAACATAGATATGACATCCAAAGTATGTAAGGTAGTTCAACTAGATCTAAGGTTTTAATTATATTTTGCTACATATAAAGGTATTTTTAAAGACTGTCAAAATGCCATTCAGTTTAACAGTCCAAAAGCCAATACAGCCATTTCATTTGTGATTAAAATATCTTAAAAATGTAATAAATGTATATATTTTTTATTCTGGCATGATTTTATAACATCATATATGAACATAGTGCAAAACGGTATTAAAATTATGTGTAGAAGTCGTTGCTTTGTTATGAGAAAGAAAAATTAATTTCATTGATGTCATTCGGAGTAAAGGTACCATTTTGGATCAAGTCATGCGGTCAATATCATGTGACAGGAGGTGACATCATTCAGACACCTGCAAAGGACCACATGGTTGTGAAGCAAAGTAACTAACTTTATCATAACTATTTAAAAAATTCATGTTTTCACTTGCTCATACATTGGAAAATGTTGTAATATTTTAATGTTTGATTGTTCTTTTGCTTGCTAGCTAGCAGATATCAGCCTGTTAACATTGTTTGAAAATATCGTTATTTGGTATAACCAAAAGTGTCATTCGGTAAAACCGAAATTTTTGTTAAACCGAATGACTTTTTTAGTGACAAATTTTGTCCATCTTTTTAAAAAAATGACAAAGGCAGTGTTAATTGATAAAAAAAACAACAACAAAAAATCAATCTCATTGTTAACACTTAATAAAACTTCAATGACCCATATAATAGGAATGCCTAAAAAATATAATAAAAAGAAAATGAAGCCTTGGAAAGCAATATAAAAATCTAATTTCTTCAATGTTCCGTCTCTCAGTGTGACCAGGCAGAATCATTCATTGCTCATTAGCTTTCATTCATTCATGTTCTAGGCGTCTATCTGCTGGATCTGGGTCACATTTCAACATTGGGGTGGGTGGCCACATGTGACTCATTTATCAGAAACAGTACGCTCGGCGGCAGTTCAATCCAGTTCAGCACGAGCAGAAACACCACCTACACCTGTTCGCAAGCACCTGAGACGGGAAGATAAACTTCCATTAAGGATATGCAGAGCGTGTGTGTGTGTGAGAAAGGGAAGTGTGTTAATGAGACGAGAGGTGTGTGAAAGGATGCGACTATTTACCTTTGGCGCCGACGCACAGAATCTGACCCCAGCAAAAGCAGCGTCTTCTTGTTGGACATAGATCACATACAGCTCAGTCTATAAACACACGACTGTACCACAGGAAGGAAAGAGAGTTCAGCTATTGTTTTTATGACAGCCGATGTCTGACACGTCGGCAAGTGACGAACACTCTCACAATCTGCTCTTTGCCACCGCAAATACACAATAATTCACACTAAGACACATTATAATATGTAATTAGCACCCGAGACGTGTGCCTTCAGTAAGAACTGTTTTATGCAGAAACAACAGATTTGGATAGGAAATGTATGGTCAACCAGGACTCAAAAATGCTGTGTCCATAAACACCCATGAAAAGATTAAAGCAAGACAAACAGACACCTTAACAACTGCTGGAGGAAAAACAAACAAGCTATCTCTCAAAATTATTTGTCTTTAAACTGGGTCAAAGGCTGAGATTCTCCTCCTTCTAACAGAAGCCGAAATATTCAGTGCCAAGTCTAAACCTTCAAACTTTCATGTATTTTGTATGTGTATTCAATGGCATGCCTTTTCTTATTAACATCACGTACATATCGCAGGCAGCACCATTTATGAAATTAAACTCTGCTTTGTGCACTTGTCAGACAATTTTCAAGGTTCATATCTCGAGGACTTCACTACAGTAAGGGGCCCCTATAATTCAACAGATGGGTGAAAGGATTTCTTGGAAAAAGTAAGGATCTCTGAGTAAAGCAACGGCAATATACTGGCAAACTGACCTGGATGCTTTTGACCATACAAAGAAAAAGATTCTCTAAATAGTGCTTGCCAACACAAAACACATACTTTGCTAGGGTATTCAAGGTTGCTGATTACTGGACCAGGTCGAAAGTATTTATTAAAAAAGTTTTATTATTTATTAAGTTTTATCATTAGAGTTTTGGCATGACACGAGGGTGAGTAAATGGTGACAGAATCTTAATTTTTAGGGTGAACTATCCTTTTAAAGTTGCACAATTTCATGAATCATCCAAAACCAGTTTAAGGAACAAACCTAAAGACATGATATATACATACACAACAATTCAAACGTTTGGGATCGGTATGAATTTATGTTTTTGAAATAAGTCTCTTATGTCCACCAAAGCTGCATTTATACAGTGACATTGTGAAGTAATGACTATTTAAAAATAACTGTTTTCTATTTTAAAATGTAATTAGTCCTGAGATGGCAAAGCCATTACTCCAGTCTTTAGAGTCACATGATCCTTCAGAAATAATTCTAATAGGCTAATAATGCTCAAGAAACAACATTAGTTGAAAATAGTTGTGCTGTTTAATATTTTTGTGGAAATTTTTCAGAAATTTCAAAACAACTGCATTTATTTTAAAAAGAAAACTTTTGTAACATTATAAATAACTTTACAGTCAGTTTCGATCAATTTAATCACAATTTTACCACAAACTTTTGAAACTTAATTTTTAATTTAAACTTTTGAAACATATATATATATATATATATAAAATATATATTTATATATTTAAGATATATTTATATATTTATATTAGGGCTGTCAATCGATTAAAAATTTTAATTAATTACATACTCTGTTATTAATCTAAATTAATCGCATACATAATTTTTGCTGTGAAAGTATTAAATCTCTCAATTCAAATGAATCAATGCAGGGTTTTTCCTGGGTCAAAAATTGTCTTCGGTGGTGACAGACATGGTCATCCACACAAACAGTAAAAAGTGCCCTACCCACGTGATCTGCAAGCCCGATACTGACAATAAAGTACCCGTCACTCTCACTGTAATTCTTTCTTGCCCTCTTTGCAAAAAAAAAAAAAGAAAAAAGAAAAAAAGTGATTTTATAGCTTTGTAAGAGAAGATGCTTTTTTGCTAAACCTGAAAAGTATTAAAAAGTAGCATTTAGAAGTTATATTAACTAATAATATAATTTTCTACCATATACAATTGAATGCACCAGCTAACAACAGCTTGCTTTGTTCTGGTTTCACCTCACTCTAGTCTAAACTAACTGATTTTATAGGTAGGCCTAATTTACTACACATTGTCATTTAAATAACCTGAAAATATTGTGGATTATTAAGGCTAATTTTACTAACCACTCTTGCTAAATGGGGTAAGCACACTTATGTTCTCATTTCAGAGTTGTTCGAGTAAATGATTCATTATAGACCGTGTGGACAGATCAGTTGTTGTCATGATTCATTAAAATGAATCTGTTCAAATGAGTCATTAGGTTGCGAATCGGACATTAGCGGACGCTGACGCGTTGCGTGCGAATCGCGACTGTTATTAGGACATCGCAAAAGATTTGTCAACACAGAAAACACTTCACCACTGGATAGGATTTTCTTTTTGTTTACTGAAAGTGTGGTTTATGTCAGCTGCACGTGCAGGGCGCCTGTCAGAGAAGATGAGGTGACGCTCTTTTGAGCTCTATTCACACCCAGCGGTTATTCAGGAAAAATATTCTCCGAATGCGCCTTGTGAAACATGGCCGGCTCCAGGTTCAAAGGTCAATACGGAATGGATTAATCTGCGTTATTTTTTTTAACGCGTTATTTTTTCTCAGATTAATTAATTGAAATTAACACGTTATTTTGACAGCCCTAATATATATATATATATATATATATATGTTGTTGCATTATAGTTCACCAAATGTTTTCAGTTATCTCAACAGGTCCTTACAGCCTAACAGCAAAAGAACCAAAACCCACGACATCACTGACCAAACAAAGAAATATAGTAAACAATAGGAAAAAAAATTACAAATTATTTCCATGATTTTTTTGCAACAATATTACATTTTATTATGTATGGAAAACAGATACTCTCTTTCTCTCTCACTCAAATGCACACACATACAGTACAGACACACACTCACCCAGAAATGTGTTGTCAGCACTGCTAGTTTAGCAGCTACATGACATTTATCAGTAGAGAGGTAATAACGACGCTGTTCTTGGAGCGGATAAACTCACAGTTTCTTTATTAGTAGAGACGCTGCTGCCTAACATTGTTGAGAGACACACAGACTCAGGTAATTTACATATGCTTAATATCTCTTTCTCTCTCTCTAATAACTGCATTAGTCTAATGGTTCAAGCCTCCGTTACTAGCACTAAAATTACTTTTTGGAATTAGCAACAGAGACCTGGGATTAAATGCATAAGAAATTAGTCCTACAAACGAGCATTTTAAGGACAAAAACCTGACAAATGTCTTGAAATACAACATCTGAATAATGTCTTGAGGTGTGGGAACCGTAGTATAAGTGGAATAAATGACTCCAAGTTATAGAAAAATAATGCCCGTTGTCAATTATTCCTGTCAGATCTGTGCTTGTGTTTCATCACAAGGATGCGTTATTGTCCTAGCTGAGTTACAGTGGGATAACCTGCACACAGATACCTAAACGCAATGCACAAGACTGCTCTTATGGGCCTCTCTGCCAAAGCAACTTGAGACTGATAAACACCTTCTGTCCAAATAATGCATAATTCCAGAGTAAGGCGTTGTTGTAAACTCGTGGGATGATGAATGTAATACTTCCCAGCCTGTCAGTATCAGCTGAAGTGATTTATTTAAATCAAGGGTCTTCAACCGATTTAACCCAATAAATGTTTGAAACAAATGAATTTTATTTTGAAAAACGCATTATACTTTAGAGCATTTACTTTTCAATTGAACTCAATTTCTTTCTCAAAAACTTGTGCATAGTATGCATGCTGCATTTAGAAAGGCACATGACTACAGGAGGTGTCACAGTTCAAAGTGCATGACAGGGCAAAACCAAGTCATAAAATCCGATGAACTCTCTGTAGACCTCTGAGGCTGTCTCATCCTCGAGAAGGATATAAAATTAACATTGAAGACTCTGAGATGCAATGTCAGCGAGGTGACGAAGCCCCCGATGGCCCCTCAGAGCTCCTAAGCTACTGTGCAGAGCTAGAAAAACATCCCAGAAGGACAATCATTTTATTAAGCAAGGACTGAGAGACTGGCTCAGCATCACACAGCTTCACATTACGGAGATTTAGTAGTACAACAACCCGAAGCACACAGCCAAAACAATGCTAGAGTCTCTGAATGCCCTTGATAACCTCGTTTTAGTCAGCTATTGTGTCGAGTGACAGAAAAGCTATTCAATCCATTCTGAAGTGTATCGCTGCATTTAATTGCAATGCACTAAAAACAGAAATACAAAAAGGTACATTTCAGATATCATAGACCCCTTAGTCGCATAGGATTTGAACTTAAGCATGTTAGCATTGACATCTAGCTAATTTAATTTAATGTATTTAAAAAACAACTGCTATAGCAGCATCACATTCTTTGTCATTTTTGTCATCAGAAAACTGAAAAAGACAACGTCACAAATGTAACTTATGTACCGCAAGGGATTGTGAGCTAAACAAGCTCAAAAAGCACGCACACTTTTGAAATCAACAAGAAAACACTACAACATTCCAGGCACTATTGTCAACACACTATAATTTAGAAATGCACTAATCCTAATCTCACATACTGCACATAGAGTGAATAAAATGCAAAGACTAAGCTTACTACAAAAAAAAGTGAAGAGAGAATAAAGGGCTTTCAATACTTCCTGTAAACAATGTACTTTATATATATTTGTCTAAACAGACTCATTCTACAGAGCCATTTTATATTGCACTGCTAATTTGACATTTTACAAAGTTGAATTAGGAGCTTTCTGTGCAGCCACTAAATATTAGAGCTGTGAAATATAATCAAAGACCATAAATATAGAAAGATGGTTCACTCCTATTAGTTATGAATGGGAGAAACTGCAACGCGCAACATGGCGGAATATGTCCCGCCTTCTAAGTAAAAGAGCCAATCGCTGATTGATAAAGTCATTGCATCACTGCAGTTGCCGTTAGAAGCTTCGCTTCCCATAGAAACATGAGACTCAAGTTTAGGACTGCACGCGCATTGTCTCGTCTAGCATGAAAAATAAGCTTTTGAACACTATTTGAGCATAAGAAACAACATTTATGGGACAGTTCATGTCAGATTTTGTTGCTGATTTGAAACATGTTAATTAATTATCAGTTTTTCAGATTTCAGGATTCCCCCATTCAAATAGATAGGACTTGGTCTTGGATGCCTGAAATAGCTGCGTTGCAAATATGGCTGCCGAGTGAACAGACTTTCCTTGAAAGGGACTTTGATATAATCGTTTTTACGATGCATGAAAAAAAAATTGTTTTTTTAAAAAACATAAGTAGGCTACTCTTATTATATATTAATAAATAAAAAAAGTAGCATTTGTGCTTGGGAAGCAAAGCATATGCATCTGATATTTTGGTTTTTTATGAAAAGAACATGCATGAATGTGAAGAAAAAGTGCAGGACATGCTTAATTTTAAACAGTTATTAAGCCATCTCCATGTGTTCCTCGCGCTTACTGTAACACACTCGAAATGTAACACGCCTCTCAGACAGTGCGCAATCTTGAATTCAGTTCTCTTTTGTAGTGTATTGCGCTTGAATGGTCAGATACACAGAATTGCATTACGTCTTAATGTAATAAACCTGCTGCTGTCTGTCATGAATGTTAATCAAGCAACAAAAGAAAAGAGGGAATCACTCACTGCTCGACTGAACAACATTTGTAGCTTTAATAATAATCAAATCATTTGTAATTAATAGAGATTTTTTACATTTGATTATTCAATTTCTGTATTGTCTTGAATGCTTCTGTTAAATAGATGTAAAATTAAAAAAGTAAAGCACTGTTCATTTCATTCGTTTCTTATATTATATTTGTTCTACTGTTTGTTATTTGCATCTTTGTTCTAGTTATTAGTCTGTGATTATTCATATAATAATTATTATTAATAAAAATGTGTTTTTATTATTATTAATAAAAATTTAAATATATATATATATATATATACACACATATATACACACACACACATATAAATTAACATTAAAATTCCAAGAGTTTATGTGGTAGTAAATCAGAACCTAAGACAAAGAAGAAAGAGTGAATTTACTGCATACAAGAATTCTGATTCCCACAATGCAATGCACCTGACTTGACTTTTCATTTCCAGTGTACTGGAAGTAACAACAACCAACATTTTTTAAGCTTATATTTTAAAACATCATACCAGGATGCCACTTGCTGAATTAAACAATGACGACAATAAAAAAAATGCAGTGAGGTCACTTGACAATGAACTCAATAAGATTCTTAAATAGGCAAGTGGAACAAGCCATTTAGAACGTTAGGCTGTTTCAAGAGTTCCAAACAAATTGACATTCACGCTTGAATGAAAAAACTAAATCTTATACTGAGTGAAACTGCGTCACAGAGTGCACATTTGGCTCAATCAGCTGGCAGTCAGTCAGTTTTCTTGGCCTTATCACGTGTATTTGTGTCCTTGTAACCTGTTTAGCCTGACAGGATGCTGTTTTAATGTGTGCTTACACATTCATTGAGCGCACTGAAGAGGATGTGTGCGGCCATGAGGCCACGCCAGAGTTCTGCGGGCAGCCTAACACGTCAGAGATGTGCGTTCGATCTACGATTGGACGAGGCCTGTGAGAAGAAGACGGAGTAATGAGATGCTAGAAGGACAGCTATTAATTAGTCTCTATGTTTTGGGGTTAATTGTGGTTTTAGAGAGGTGACAGCACTATGTGACACACTGCAGGCAGTGGCTACTAGCAGCAGAGCAGAGACAGATGCCGTAAACACTTTCATTAGGCAGCCAGCCACCCGTAATGGAGGAAAAACACTCTAAAATCACGATCGTACTTGCTCACGTTTTTACTTTCATTGCCATGGATTCGAGTATTGAAATGACAGTCAGGAAATCTAAATTGGACATGACGAACCAGATTCATGAAACAGCACCGGATCAACCTTACTAATGTGTTGATGAATGAACACAGAGGCATCATGCAAATAAATAAAACATGTAGGAAATTTGTTTCATTGTCTCAATTTATTGAGATTGATATTTAATATTTACATCGAAAGTCAATGTACAGTTATTTTAGTATCGAGTTCAATTATTATTTTTTTAAATTTCTGTTTTCATTTTAACTTTATTTTGTTTCAGTCATTTTGTTGTGTGTTTTGGTGCTTTTATTAGTTATATATATATATATATATATAAGGGCTGGGTATTGACAAATTTCACGATTCGATTTCAATTCAATATCAATGTATTACAAATATTACATTTTATTCTTTATTATAGTATATCAAGTTAAATTACGTTTATGTTTTTTTTTTTTTTTCATTTTATTTCATTAAATGTTTATTTCATTTCAAGTAATAAAAATGTTTTTATGGATTTAGTCATTATTAACTATAATAACCCTGTGTCAGTAGGGTACAATGTTGATTTGTTTCGTTTTGTTTGTTCTTCTAATAAGTCGCTCTACGGGAAAGAAAGTCACCGGTCTGGAATGACATGAAGGTGAGTCAATGAATGAATTAATTTTTGGATGAACTATCCTTTTAATGACTGTATGTGAGACATCTCTCTCTCTCTCTTTCTCAAAAAACTGCAGAGAGGAATGTCAGATCAACTATGTCTACCACACCCCAAACTGAAGCTTGAGGATCAGTCTGTACAACACACCCCTAAGGCTACTGAAACAACAGCACCATCTCTTTATTGGTCTATACCACATTAATGTGCATTGAAACACTAGTCTCTGGTTTGGGATGGATCTGTAAAAAAAATAATGATTTTTCGATATGTATTGATACGGAAATATTTGAAATGGTTCCAATGCTCATTTTTCCCAGTATCGATACACCGATACCAGCTGCGCTTTCTTGCGCTCTCTTCTCTCCGACAGCGAGTTGACACACACCCGCCTCCTCTCACTCACTCGTGTTGAATAGATTGGGATTGCATCATTTTACTGATTCGCGCTCACACCCAAACCGAACACACATTAAGCTGCTTAAGAGTCCTTTTTCCCAGCCTAAAATGGTCCCATACACACAAAAATTGTCAAAATGCCCATCTTGGCGAGTATTCATGTAAACACAGTCAGTTTTGTCTTACGTGAACGTAAACAGTTGAGAAATAAAACGCATTTGTGTATCAGTATATTGGATCAGTGCATTCGCTCTTAAAGTGACAGCAGCCTAATAAACCTGCTGCCGTCTGTGTCATTACTGTTAATCAAACAAAAGACAGAAAAAGTGAGCAAACATTTACGTGAGATAATTGTAATGGTAATTGATCAACGTTTATTTATGAATAAAAGCCTGAATTGAAATCTGTTCATCATATAAAGCAATCGTGTCTCTTCAGAAGACTTGAATTAAACCACTCAATTCATATGGTTTACTGTTACGGTGTGTCATGCACTTTTTGAAGCTTGTAAATATTGATTAGCTAGAGTTTCAATGGATGGACCAAAAATTAAAAATATCTATATCGCCCATGGTATTGAAAATTGTATCAATTATCGATATTGTTCATGGTATCTTATAGAAGTTAGAAATTCCAGTATCATGACAACACTACTTAAAACTGACAAGGGAAAGATACTGCCAGGAACATCCGAGCATATTCCAATTCTTCTGAAGACATAGGATAGCTTTGTGTGAAAACAGACCAAAATCATTATTAATTCGTCGCTTGACTTATTCTTTTGATTCAATCCACTGAAAATCTTGGCATCCACCCTAGCTCTTCTCAGCTTGTGATGTCCGTTGTCTGAAAAACAAATAGTTCTTTTGCACATGAATGAGTTGGACAATTAAGTTAACTTTCTGACTCAATCATCTGGCCACAGAGGTCTACAGCTCAATTATGACTAACATTTTGGTCTGTTTCTCACACAAAGTTATTGTATAGTTTCAGAATATATCTAGGAAGCTCAGCATTTTCTAGCAAAGGTAGTAGCGATGTATTTTCCTACACAATTTGCACAAAACAGGAAGAAATTGTGCAGATTCCATGTGGCCCTATTAATATCTATGTAAACTGAAATGTTAGAAGCACAGAATTAAACAACCCACTCTAACTGATTATGCATTTAGAAAATTACATGATTATAGAGACATGGAGGAGGAGACAGACAGCCATGACATAGAGAACTCATGCTAAAACATTACAACTAAAATAAAATAAGATCAAATAAAATTTAAGAAAAACTGGATTGCATCACTAAATCAACAAATCAATTGCAAAATCTGTTACAGCAGCTTTGTATTTAATTCTTTATAAACTGACTAAAGCTGAAGTTTTGAAATTTCAGCCAACTGCAAGCAATGTTCTGACAGTTTGGAGACCCAGTGTAGAAATACCTCTCTCTGCAGGCTTTGATCTCTTTAAAATAACCAGAATATCTAGAAAGGATTGTAACCAAAAAGTAAATACTTCAGTAATAAATTTTCCAAGCACCAGCTCTTACGTAGGACTGCACAAAACAAATACACTGCCAACATCCAGGATAAAATAAGACGAATCTCGTTTTATATTTCACGCTTCGGTGCTTCACAAATCAAATCTGATTGCCACGATTAAGTTAAAACACTATTCATCAGCATGAAAGCAGATCTGCAGATGTGCAGAACATCTAAAGAGACTGGCTATCTTCACAGCTTTCAAGAGCTTTGAATGAAAAACTGTAAAGAACATTGATGAAATGCTTGTCTGCTGAGGTGTAATGAATGCTTCGGATGTTTGGGATTCCAGGAGCAGTAAGGCTTTTGACTCAGTTAATAATGCCTTTGACACTCACTGGACTTGTCTCAGCCCTAAAAGAGGGGCTCCACTTGAGTATACAGCCTTGATATCAGCTCAAGCATCCAAAAGAGCCAAAAAAAGTCTGTGGAAACTTCAAAAAAGTTAACCAGATCCAATAAACAGACTGTTATCAGCTTATTATAATCAATAATCATGGATAGTTGTCTCTTTTAAGTGGCTGAAGGATCCCAATCTTTTTCCAGATCTTAGTGACCTCATAAGTGGGAAGAGAAAACCTTCAAAATGGGTTTTTGGCTTTCTGCTCATCAGGGTAAGAAAAAGCTCCACCTGATGAATGCATGCTTTCATCCATCCACAAAATGCTGCAGAGCCCATATAATTACAGTGGATTAATGCTGAGTATGGCATGATTAATTTCCTGATATTACAAAAGTGCTATTTAAAAAGAGGCTTAAGGAAGCACTTTTAGGGAAGCATGTTCAGAAGCCACATTTCACCAAGAGGAAGATCGTTTTGTTGAGTAAGGCTGTGCTAGAGAAAGAAGGATGGAGTGAAGGAGATTGGCTGCAGATGAAGGCGTAGAGTAAGTGCATGGTTTAAACACAGACAGTGATGACAGAGAGAACAAGGGTGAGAAAGGAAGAAAGAAAAAGTGAAGTGGCTCTGGCTGGGCTTATGAACATGTGTGTTTTAGGAGGCTACAAGGTGCGTAATGAGAACTTGCTACGGAAGAGTTTTGAAAACGGTTTGCGCTTAAGTTCTACATTTTAAGCGAACATCAAAAAGCTGCTTTAATCCTTAAAAATGGTGTCAACTGAGCATTCAAATGCTCATCACTTTACTACCAAAGTAAAGAGGAACCTGCTTCCTCAAAGGTATATAACTAAATAACACACTTCTCTTCACATCCCTGCTTATTTAAGAAATGAAATCAACATTATTTGAGTTCCTTTGGCTTTTTAGTCTACACTGTGTTCCAAATTATTATGCAATTGACATATCAGTAAGATTTCAGTACAATAAACATTCAGATTTTAGTTTTTCTAAGAAAATGTTTGTTTTTTATTTATCCATGTCTTTTTAGATAACTGGTATCAATCTCAGACAAAATAATTTGCCAGATCTATGGAAACCCTACTTAGAGGTTGTTCCACATTATTAAGCAAGTCACAGTTCTCATGAAATATGGGGAGGAAGAAAGATCTTTGTGAATTTCTCTTTGTGAGGTTTGGTTTGGAGTGGCTGAAATGCATCTTTATGCACAACTGCCAGCCAGCATTCTTGAGACTCCAGAGGCACCAGCAGCTTTAAATACCTGTTTGCTGCTCAACACTGGCTTTTTTTATAGCTGCCCTTTTAATGCAATTAATTTATTTGACAGGAACTTTCCTTAACAAGCCTTTATCTGACCGAGTTCTGCTGTGCTCTAAATCACTCACAAATCTTATGATAATTTGATAATCTCCATTCAGTTTTCACACAATATTAGTTGTTTTCATGCCTTTTGCACAACATTGCACCATTTCATGCTTTTCATCTTCAGAAAGATCTTTCTTCCTCTCCATATTGCATGAGAACTGTGACTTGCTTAATAATGTGGAACAACCTCTAAGTAGGGTTTCCATAGATCTGACAAATTATTTTGTCTGAGATTGATACCAGTTATCTAAAAAGACATGGATAAATAAACGAACAAACATTTTCTTAGAAAAACTAAAATCTGAATGTTTATTGTACAGAAATCTTACTGATTTGTCTCTTGCATAATAATTTGGAACACAGTGTATAATTCAATGTACATTCAAGTCTCTGTCTTCCAAGAAAACAGATGAAAAATATTGATTCATCAAATACAAATACAAATGCTTTGTCCAATCAAATGCTAGAATGAGAATGTCCCAGCCAAAAAACCAACTGAAAATGACTAGAAAGCAGCAAATCGTGGTTCATAGCTAAACATGATGCGCTCAAACATTACCCAATTTCACTAGTGTTACTTAGTAATTTTGTTATGCACTTTTTAGTAGTATTTTTTATTTATTTTATTTCAGACTTAGCAATTTTTAGTACATCAACTTGAAACTTATTTAAAGGGTTAATTATTATAATTTAAGTGAATTGCCAGGGCAACATTTCTAATTTTCATCAAGTTTCAACATTTCAAATGTCATTATTCAAGTTAGTTTTCATATAATTATATTTGATTTTATTCAGTTTTATTTAAATTAAAAACACATTTTGATAGTTTTTTGATTAATAATAACAACACTGACTTTCACATGTTCTGAAGAATTCAATGTTCCACCTACACACCCAGTGTGCCACATACCCACATAAGGTACACATATGACTGAAAACTGCTATTTGATCAACTATTTGACTTAAAACAATCACTTCCTCAAACTACATTTTAACATTTTCTTAGGAATGCAAGCCTGTGCAAATAAAAATGCCACTTTCACATATTTTGTGAGTGGTTATCAGGAAGTTTCTATGCGACTGGTAAGGTCTTCACTGGTTTATATCCATCACCCATTTTCCCATTCTCTCAATTCAAGCATATTCCTTGTGTACAGATCCTAACACATGCCTTGGTCTTCCCTTGAACTCTGGGAGAAAACAATCTTATCCTCCCCACTAGCGAAGCGCCGCACTAAAAAGGGTTTGGTTCCTGTCTAATAGTGGCGGTGGTGATGGTCAGAGGGTCTAGGAGCTCTGCCCCTGGGACCATTCATAACGTCCCAGTAGGAAGCAGCCTAACAATGCCTGGAAACAATTGGGATGAACATTCTGTGAAGTTCGGTAACAACTATTGTTCCATGCTGAGATTGAACTGGCGCCAGTGTATCCTGTAGTACCGAAGCGTCAGGCAACTGAGGGGGAAACAGGGAACTCGATAATGTAGCCTCCTGCCGTAGGACCGTCCTTCCTATAGGATACACCCCTATGTGCACTTTTCACACACTTTCAGCCAGGAATTACTTGCGTTTCTAAGCAGCACTGAGAAACAAGTGTACACATAAGATCACACATAAATAACAAGTATTGGTGAGTTATTTTCTAGCGGGTGACAAAACTGACCCTTACGGGCCCTCAGAGATTAAAACGGATGGAGACGTGAAGGATGCTGATGTGTGGGAATCTCACATGGAAAAAAATACAGGAAGTATCAAGGTCTACATTTATAAAAAGTGTTAAAAATAAAACCACTTCATTAAAATGTTTCCTCTAGCCTTTATCTTAATTTCTCATGTTCTTTTTCAGAACCAGTTCCATTTTTTAAAAATAATACCACAATAGAATGATGTCTGGAGACGTAAAAATTTCCTGCACGTGCATTATTCCATCAATGTGTGCAGAACCGTACTGAAACACTCAGACGGTGTTTCCTGTACTGCTATTCAGTGGCACCACAACACTACTAACAAATCTACAGTGCCAAACCATGTAGTCCAACCAATTCCTGAACCAATGACTCATACAAGATGGTTCTTTTTAGTGAATCAAATCCATACAGCTTATAACTTACATGAAGTAAACATATATGATAATAAGATAATAACATGATAAATAAGACAATTCTTTGGTGTTTCTTGAGCAGCAAATCAGCATTTTAGATTGATTTCTGAAGGATCATGTGACACTGAAGACTGGAGTACTGATGCTGAAAACTCGGCTTTGCACCACAGGAATAAATTACATTAAACAAACAACACATTAAAATAGAAAATTGTACTGATATTTCTCAATATTGCAGTTTTTACTGTATTTTTGATCAAATAAATGCAGCCTTGGTGAGTATAAGAGACTTATTTCAAACACATTAAAAATCTTACCACTTCCAAATTTTTGAACTGTAGTGTACTTTAAATAACTTTGTTTCCTAAATTAACACTCCCTTAAGCAGCATCCAGTGAGCTATTTTGAGCTTGTAGCTTTGTTAGTAGCTTGTACTGTCGTAAAAGACTTTTTAAAAGGGTAGACAGGCTTTTAATGACTTTAAATTATGTGTAGCATGTAGCTTGGGAAGCTACGGTTTCAAAGAAGTTTCCTCAACATTGCCATGGGTGCATAAGCAGTAAGACTAACTATATGACCCAGACAGAGCCTTGCAAATCGGATACGAAGTTGCACCACAAAGCTCATTATTTCAATAATAAAAAAGAAACATACTGTACTAGCTAATCAAATATGAGCCAATTCTCTAAGCCAAATGCAATCTGTCATTGGGGATGTAGACTTTAAGCCACAAACTTAAAAATTCTATTCTCTCAGTCAAACTACTGTTTCTCCATCCCAGCTGTTTCTAATCCCCTTTGAGGACAGATAACGAAGATCATTTTATAATGTGTGTAAAATATTCAGTGCCGGGGGAAGCCCAGCCTCATTCAGCACTGGCTGACAGCCTGAACAGAAGCCTCGGCACTCCCCTAACAGATCTAACACAAAACATGGACTTTACACTTCACAGGTGTGAAGAATAGGCTGAAACTGCTCTCAACCGTGTACTACACAAGCATCTTTAATAAAGCATTCAGGTGCATCATCGTTCTTTAATGGTTCCCGTTTACCCTATAGCTGCTTTTGCACCGGAGGAATGTTTTCATAGTACCTAGAGCTATTGGCACCCGTCATTTTTAAAAAGCTGTGTAAACACAGTTTACATATACTTACTCTATGAACCAACTCCACGAACATGGGAAAACAATGATAGATGGACCATACAGAAAGGTAATGTTAACCCCATTTACCTGTCGCCTTTGTCTTGTGTTCTTTTCTCAGCACTGATGATATGTAGCACTGCAATTTGTCATATGAGATTATGGGTCAGATTTACTAAACAGGGCAAATTAGCGTGAGAGTGCAATTTCAAAAAAGTGCCGATGGGAGTGAAAAGTTCTGCACATGATCTACTGACAACATGAAAATTAAAGAACACAGACGCAGCAGATCATTTCCATAATGAGCAACACAATCTACCAAGAGCTGCGCAAATTAGCATCTGGTTTAAGACATGCTTTTTTTGGGAGGTAAATAATGGCGCAAATACCAGTAAACGGACTAGCGTAAACCTTAGTAAATCACCTTGCATAATTAATTTAAATACCCTCCTCCCATAAATTTTGCGTCTGATAGGGAAACTCCTACAAATGCATATGCAATAAGGTCAAGCATATGCCTTTTCAGAGCTAATTTTTCACTGTGTCTTTAGTAAATCCTGACAGTAGTTTTTTAAAGGTGCTATAGAGGATGTTTTGTTTTATACATTTTTGCAATATTACTTGAAACTGTCTTTACTAACTGATAAAAGACTATTTATTAGGTGCACTGAAAGGAATAATATCAATATACATCATCTGTGCACGAGGTAGGGCCTTAAAAACATCAGCCAATTGTGTGATCATCGCATAAACGATTGGCCCTCTGGCTTGTCAATCACTGCCATTACGTTCCTTGTGAGAGACGTGCACGGATTGACCCTCTTGGCCAATCATGGCAGTGATTGACAAGCCAGAGGGCCAATCGTTTATGTGATGGGGCATTATAGGTCCTCTTTAACACCAAAATGGGGTTTGCGTTGGTGCAAACCGTTAGTAAATCTGGCCCTTTGTATCTTAGCCCTCATTTTTGCTCTTTCAATCGCATAACTTATACGTCTAGTCATCTACAATTAATCTCCGTTATCATGAAACCCAAGATACACACAAAAAAAAAAACATAGCTCCGATCACAGCATCCTCCAGTTGTTTATGTTTTTGAATGCCGCGCTTAAATGGTAGGGGTGGGAATCTTTTAGTACCTCACAATTTCATTCAAATGATTCTTGAGGTCACGCTCACAAAATCAATTCTCGATTTTGAATTAAATTTTGATTTGATATATGCATAGATCTGATTCTAGTTTACTGTTTTGTGTTACTTTGACTGCAGTAGACAATTTAATAGGTCTTGAAGGAAAAAAATCCCACTGAATTAAATGTGAAGTTTTTCCAGTTACAGTAGCCTAGGATTATTTAACATGTAGAAAGAAATACTACAGAAATTGAATAATCAAATGTAAAAAAAAAAAAAAAAAAAAAACTGTATAGTCTTCACTGTATGATTTTGATATAAATTAATTCATATTAAAGATACAAAAGTGATTCAGTCAAAGGCAGTGAGTGAATTTTTTTATTAACAATAATGAAACAGACGGCAACAGTTTATGAGGCTGTTGTCCCTTTAAGAATGAATGCACAGATCTAATATACTGTTACACATCCAGTTTTCTCCTAACTGTTTACGCTTGCATAGGACATAACAGACTGTGTTTACGTGAATACTCCATACGATGTGCATTTTGGCGTAACTATGTGTGGTTTTGACCATGTAAGAACCATAAGCTGTGAAAGAGAATTGAATTTGGGATCGCATGCATCTGAGAGGCGGCATCTGTGCTTGCGCTTCGCCTGTGTGTCCGTCAGTATGAGCACTGCATTAAGTCCTTTTTTCGCGGTTTATTGTGATTAATAACACTTTAACGTGTCAATAACTAAGTAGTACTGTTAAGTTAAAGGGCCTCTATGTAATAATGACACCCAGTGTTCAAAATAGGTACTGCAGTCCAAATTCAAAATATTGTTTGGCCCACCCCCTCGTTCAAAGACGCGGTTGCCAGCAACAATAGGGAGTGCAATTCAAAATGAAAGCTAAGGAGACTTACACACTGTAAGCTGAGGAGTTGATTTATCTGTTTTAATATGCTGTCGTTCGTAGAGATTTATAGATGGATGCAGAGGCTTTTTAGCCTCAGGTAGAATCTGCGATTCTCTGACTCAGTTTGTTTGTTGTTTCCATGGTTGAAATATGCGTGTTTTCCGCCAACTGGCAACCTGTGATGTCGAAATACTATTGGATGAACTGGCAGCACACGTTTCACACAGACCAAAACAAAGACATTCCGAAATGGAACGCACATTTCAAAGTAGAATATCTGGCTGTAGCATTGTTTTTCTGAGGAACAAGTAGGTGAACTCAGCATGTTTCCTAAATATCTGCAAACATATTAGGGCATTTTTATGCTTTATTAAAGTAAAAATCTTACATAGAGCCCCTTTAAGGAAGTGTAACACTTTAGAAAATGGATTTTTGAATTTGGCAAATTGATGCAAATCGGTAGAAGATAGAAACGTGATTCATATGTGAATCGATTTTCCCCCACCCCTGCCTACTGGTGTTGCGATTGCAACCAGGAAAATGGCCCTAGAGGACAATGTCTTTTTTTGGGGGTCCACCCTGGTGGCTAGTTCCTATAATGAAGTTCCTATAACTACCTGGTGCGAAAGCCCCTTATTTATTTGCCCAGTTAATGTGTCAGTTCCCCACAGGGAGAACACAGTGATGCACAATGATGCTCGGTTATTCAGTTTAGTGCGGTTGGGTGGCATAAGTGAGCATTAGACATTCATTAAAAAAGGGCCTGATCACCATCAGACTTTATTAATTCCTCAACAGCGCTAGATTCAAATCCGTTTTACTGCTTCCAACAGCCAACATTGAGCAAAGTTGCTCAGGGAAAAAACAGTGCCAACACTTCCAAAAGTATTCCAAATATGAAACAAAACCGCTTTTGTAAGACTGCCAACAAAACCGCGGAAATCTGCAAAAGGGACTTTGGCAGCACATCCCTGCGCAGTTACCACAGGCTCTTTTTTTCCTCACTATCTCTTTCTCTCCTCCTCCTCTTTTAGAGGCAGCTGTGCAAGAGGCCTGCTGATCTGGCAGTCCCCAGTAACTTTCCTCTTTCTCTGGATCAGACACAGGAAAGGGTGCGCGGCTGCAGTCGACCACTTGCCGCTGATCACCTACAGACAGAATTAAGCAATGAAATTCTGCAACTCCCTCCACGTGGATCAGGATTGAGGGCGAGGGACACGCTTGACGCGCCTGTTGAAATCCAGCAGCTGGACAGACGTGTGTAAGACAAAAGCTCTTAATGTGATTCAATATATGGGACAGAGGGACCTCAGCAAATGATCAAGAATGGGGGTGGGGTGGGGGGAGAGAGACTGTATGTGTGAGATCCTCCATGTAGAGGGATTAATGAGCAAGGAAAATTTACCTTACTAACGGTTTAATCCCACAGGGATTAACACACTATTATAGAGCTTGTCAAACTGATACGTTGTGTAGAAGCCCTCGTGTACTAATGCTAACATGAATATATTGCATGAAGAAATAAAATGCAGAAAGAACTTTTTATGAAATAACAGGGTTCATGCAGGTTTCAGTAAGTCAAATTTCAGACATTTACATTGTACATTTACATTTATTCACTTGGCAGACGCTTTTATCCAAAGCGACTTACAAGTGACATTTTAAGACCATAAAGATTGAAATTTAAGACCTACACGACGCATTACCAAAAAATATTCAAATCAAAGAAATTCTGAAAAAATCATTTTATTTCAATGAATTCAGTCAATGAAAAAGCATTAGTTTAATTTACAGATAAAGCAATCACACTGGTAACCTTCCACACCCAACAACGTGCCAAATGCGCAAAACCTTACGCTCAAAATGAAAATAGGCTAAAACAAACTTGCCCTCAAATAGAATAGATTTCATCTCATATTTATTTACATTACAAAACAGCCTATTAATAGCCTAATAGAGATTGAACAGGCTACTCCAACCATGTAACAACCAACGTAGCGCGCACACACACACACACACACCAGATAATCCATGTTAGATAGATAGATACTTACCTCGGGATAATTTGAGTATCTATCTATCTATCTATCTATCTAACATGGATTATCTGATGTGTGTGTGTGTGGGTCCCGCACTGTCCCATGAACTGTGAGCCCAGGTACCTCGACTTAACAATTCCATTGTTCCAGGAGAACGTCTTCGCGATTACTAAATCAGGGAACATCACTTGGAAGAGATCGCTAATCTCACTGTTGCTATTAAATGAGTGGTGTTTAGTCACCGTGTGTAGTATCCAAAGCACCTCGGCTTTCGATGTGTCAGTCGATCCAAAAGTACCCCGAAGGTTGTTCGATGGAGCCGTGATGATATTGCGCTGGAGGCCGGAGGGACCAGGCATTGAGGAGGACGACGGCAGTTGTGAGGCTAAATGGCCGAGTCCGCTGAAGGCATTTTGCAGCTAGCTTGTGTTTCTCCGCTCTGGCGTGTGACTCCAGCGCCTTCACACCCAGAGTCCCTAATTGAATTTTTTTTTTTTTTTTGCAAAGTTTGCAGTGAGCCTCGTACCTGGAGCTGGGTACCGCTTGTAACCAATAGCAGAAATCGCTGTGATCTAGCCATGTCTTGTTGAAAGTACACTTTCCCATTTTCCACACATAGCCGAACTTTAACAAACTCTGATGAGACGCAGACGTATTTCACGGGCAGGTATTGCATTTATCACGGGATTTGTAGTTTTATCACCGCGTACGTACCAACACCAATATCCCCCAGAAAGAACTACGACTCGCTACTTTTTTGCTACTTTGTAATAACTTTCAGTGGGCAGCATTTCTGGAAATGGGTAAAAAAAATTAGACCTGACTAAAGGAAATTTAAGACCTCAGATGAAAATCTGGCCGTTTTTAAGACATTTTAAGGCCTTAAATTTAAAGTTCAGAATTTAAGACTTTTTAAGACCCCGCGGGAACCCTGAATAAACAATGAATTAAACGCCTTTAAGTAATTACTCAAACCACTTTTGGAGTGAAAGAAACTAAAAAATATATATAATTTAAACTTTGCAAGTTACATGCAGCTTTTAAATAGTAAAACTGTCTGATTACGTAATTTATGAAACGTATATGGACCTCACAAAACATCTCACTATGCTGTATGCAGTGACATAATTGATCAATAAACGAATTATTGCTGTGACAGATCATTAGTTTTGGATAAAAGCCTCCTCTAAATTAATTAACTTGAATGTGCAAGGCTTTCGGTGTCTTTTCAGTTATTTTAGCTGTATAAAAACAGTCTGTTATGCTGCTTGATACTGCAAACTGATATTTGTTATCATATTTTTTTCAATTTATGATCATATTCATAAACACACTGGTTTGTAGTGCAAAAACTGTTGTTGTTCTTCTAGTAATTTACCTATAGCCACTAATGAATCGTAAGTCTCGCACATTAACAGAAAAAAAACATTTTGCGTAAGGTGGATAAATTCCATTAATACAAATGCCTGATTAAAAATCTATAAACATTGCACGGTATTTTAATGTAAAAATGTTTTAAATATATCTGAGATCTTAAATATATCTTTCTGTGCCTTTTTCTATGAAGCAATATACTGATATAGTAAGTGATGTATGCAACTATGAGTTCAAAGGCTCTCCTCTCAACAAAATCTGACCACAAGTGGTCACAAGAGACATATCTGAGATGCCAAAGCCATTGCCAAGTGTAAACAGTAACGTCTCTCTTGGCCAACCACCTGCGATAGAACCATGACTGATGTCAGTGGCCCCGTTTTTATCTGGTAGTATGTCGCTAAGGCACTGAAATGTTAGTGCTCCCCCCCCCCCAAGAGTATTTTAGGTTAAAATGTATATGTACCAGGGAAAAGTGTATATTGCTGATGTTTTCGGGCACTGCTACAACATGGATGACGAAAATAAGAGACTTATTGTCAGAATTAGCTCTCGAGGTCAAGTGCCAAATGGCAGAAAACCTCTCATAAAGCTGCACAAAATATACTCACTTTACACATTCAGCCATTTTCAACAAAATCCACACAATCCTTCATAATCCAATCCATTATAGACGGAGAACATAATTCCTGTGGTACACACAACAAACACTGTGAGGTCTGCGTAACGTACACAAATCAAAGCTGTTTGAAAACAACATTCATCTCCCTGTATCTCTTTGCTCTTTAGTAACCTGCGGTTTTATAAGTTCTCAGAAATATTGGACCCCTGACCACAAGTCCTTCACCACTTACCAAGCAGCACGCCAGGACTGATTCTATCATTAGATAATGCTTTTTTAATCTCTGCCTTTGGCCAAAAACTCCATCCCCTACTGTCCAACTACAACTCAGCAGACATGAGTCAAAGCAGCCCGAACAAGGATTTTATCAAAGTACTTAACAAGGACTTCAGCAAATCCTTCCTCCTGCATTAATCACCTCCAGGCAGTCTGTCCCTCAACTCCTACTAAAAAGAGTTACAAAAATCTGTTAATTGAAAAGTTGAGGAGTTTTTACACTAACATTCAAAAGTTAGGGGTTTTTAACCCAAAACTTTTTAAAGGTAGTATATTTTTGCTGTGTAAATTATGGAATGGCTTTAGCATGCTGCAGTGTGGTTTGAATGGTTGCCAAGTCAAAAGAGCCCACCTCTATGTATATCTATTTTGGACACTAGACTGGTGCCCTCTCTCAATGTAAGACAAAGGGATTTTTGCTTCAAATAGCGTTGTCAAAAATAGATATTTCGATATGTATCAATACTGAAATATCTGAAATGGTTTCAATACTTCTTTTCTGCAGTATCGATACACGAATACCAGCTGCGTGTTCTTGCTCCATTTGAATAGTGCTTGTATTGCGCATAATTTTATGAATTCCCACCTTTTGCACTCACACCAAAAGCGTGCACATCACTGACCTATATAAGTGGCGCTCTCATAAAGCCACCTCTCAAACAGCTTGCGAATACCAAATTGACTTCTTTTTAGTGGTTTATTGTGCTTAAACGGTCAAATACATACAAAATTATGTCAAAATGTCTGTCTTGCCAAGTGTTTAGGTAAATACAGTCAGTTTTGGAACATAATAGTTGAGAGAAAATAATAGTATGTAGTTAATTATTACTATAACATGTTGTGTAACAGTATATTGGATCAGTGCATAAGGTCTTAAAGTGACAGCAGCCTAATAAACCTGCTGCTGTCTGTCATGTGAATCAAAGAACAAAAGAGAGAAAATCTGCTCTTGATTGGATAACTTTTGTAACTTTAATTGTAAGCATTAATCTGAATTAAATTTTTACAATGAAAACTATCCAGTGTTATTTTACATTTGATTACTTTCCTTTCTGTAGTATTTACCTGAATACTACTGTTAGACCCACTTGAACAACTTAAAGCCATGTTTATTTCATTTGTCTCTTTATTCTATTGTATTTATTTGTGCTATCGTTTGCAATTTGTTTATTTGTTCTTATTTTATTACTGACTGTTTAAGTGTCTTATTTTTGTTGTAAATTTAGTTCAACGATTCAAATAAAGCCTTTTGTGTTCTGTGTGTAAATTATTGCAACAAAATTACCCAAATTATCAAAAAATTATGAGGTAAATTATCTGTATGGCAGTATATATGGCAGTTTACCACTCGAAAATGGTATTGAATATCAATATTTTTTTTAAAAGATTAGTTCACTTCAGAATTCAAATTTCCTGATAATTTACTCACCCCCATGTCATCCAAGATGTTCATGTCTTTCTTTCTTCAGTCGAAAAGAAATTAAGGTTTTTGAGGAAAACATTCCAGGATTTTTCTGCATATAGTGGACTTCAACGGCTACCAATGGGTTAAAGGTCCAAATTACATGATCCCAGACGAGGAATAAGGGTCTTACCTAGCGAAACGATCGGTCATTTTCTAAAAAAAATAAAAATGTATATACTTTTTAACCACAAATGCTCATTTTGCACTAGCTCTAATAATCATAATCACGTTGGAAAGGTCACGGTGACTTGTTTACAAGTGTGGAGAAGGAGGACCGTTCAAAAGTTGCTGTATGTTGAATGACACATATTTATATGCCTTGGTGTTAGTTTATTGTTTAAAATGGACTTTTTGAGTGCGTATCCCGGATGTTTAAATCTTTTGAAAATCTTGCTCGGTACTTCTGCCTGCGTCGCATGTGACCTTTCCAACGTGATTACGTAATGCAGTGGCGCATCGTTTTTTTGGTTAAAAAGTATATACTTTTTTTTTTTTAAGAAAATTACAGATTGTTTTGTTAGATAAGACTCTTATTCCTCGTCTGGGATCGTGTAGAGCTCTCTGAAACTCTAATTTGGACCTTCAACCCGTTGGTAGCCGCTAGTGCTGCACGATTTATCGCAAATTTATTACACGTGATTTGGCAATGGCTGCGATTATTTCATGCGTAGCTTGTCAGAGTTGTACGGCTCTGTGATCAGTAGTAAATGCTTCTCCATCTGAAAGCCAGAGGGCGCTCTCAGGCAGAAACTGCAAATATGCCTTGCTGCCGAAGTAGAACACGCGTCATTCCAGGAAATCTTATACAATCGCTGTAGCTGAATAAACAGAAGATTGAAACGTTTTGATTGCTTAAACATGATTAATAAACACACAACTGCCATATTCTGTGTAAGAACCCACTTCATCTGACAGAAGGATGCTCAACTATTGTTATGAAGTGAGTTTGGAGTAGAACATATTATTAAATGTTTTCTTTTGTTGGACAAGATGTTAATAAATGCTTCTCATGTCTGGAAAGATGTTTGACGCGTGTTGTTTTTTCAAATGCACATTATAAGCGATTCAAACTTTCAGATGTTTTCAGATGGATTAGCATTTGGAGCCATAATTCATTGAGAAGCCACGCATAAAAAAATAATTGCAGCTTTGTGATTTCATAATCGCACTAAGACAAATCGTTTAAGAGCGATTTCAATGTTTTTTTTTAAATCGTACGATTAATCGTGCAGCCCTAGTAGCCGCTTAAATCCACTATATTCGACTGAAGAAAGAAAGATATAAATATATTGGATGACATGAGGGTGAATAAATTATCAGGAAATTTTAATTCTGAAGTGAACTAATCCTTTAAAGTATCATATCAAAGTTGGAAATTTCAGTATCGTGACAACACTAGCTTTAAAACTAATTGCTCACACCTGCCTAAGCAAACACAGCGAGAGGGAAATCTTTTTAAAATGGGGCTGTAGAAAGACCATTATCAAGCAGAACAGGAACATGCCTTCAGACACACATGACACCATACAGCTAGTCCAAAGAACAGTTACACTATATGTCCCACATGTTGCGTAATTGTGCAAGCACCAATATGCAAAGTTCTTCCGTATGTTCAAACTCAAGCTCTTCGTCACTTCGAACTGAATGGATGAACCAAACTGTTGCGGACAGCCTCATCGCAGTATCTAGCTAACAATGTGCAACTGGCCACTCCAACTGATCCTGTCAGGTAATAAAAAACACAAACAGCTACACAAAGCACCACCCACACCCCAAACTAATGCACAAACAGTGCAGTTGCGTCATAATCTGGAACATGGTTCATGCTTTGACACAGAAACTTGGCTTACTTAACTGCAGCTGATCACCTGACCTGTTGCTTCCAGCATGGTTGGTGTTGGCCATCACTATTGCTGAAAGAAACCAGTGAATGTACTGCCAACACACATGCCTGACAACTTTCCGCTCACTTCTCAAAACATCTCAAGACTCTATGGTAATGTAAATATTTTTACCCATGTGTGCCAGTGAAAACGAAGATTTGAAACGATTATCTGCTGATGAGGGGGAGGAGAAAATGGGTGGGATTCTTCTTGAGGGTGTAAATACCTTCTGAGGGATGAAATTAAAAAGAAGTACTTAAGGTTACATACTTCTCTGGCAATGCTTCTGGTTCCAGCAGCGCTCGCTGAAGTCCCCGTTGATGGTGGTGAGGGGGCAGGTGGTTTTGCCCTGAACCGTGCCGGGGCAAACGTCTCCGCACTCTCGATCATTCTTATTGGCCACGATGTAGTTGTCCTCCACCGAGTCAAGGATCATGGACCAGTCGAGGGTGGAGAGGTAGCAGAGGTCGGGGTTCTTCTCCACACGCACGGCCCCACGGGTGATATTCATCAGACTGTGAAGGCCGATCTCCTTCAGCTGCAGCATCTCGAACAGCACGAGCGCATAGTTGAAGAAGAGATTATTGCCTCGCACCACCGTGAGGTTGGGAAACAGGTCGCTGAGGCTCTCTAGGCCATAGACACGGAACAGGAGAAAGTAGTCCGTCACTACTGTCAGCTTGGGGTAACTCAGGCCACGGAAATCCTCCGGTTTGGTCGTGAACATGAGTAGGATCTTTAAGTGGCCTTCGATCACGGTGCAGTTTTCCAGCACCCGCAGGTTGGTCACGTTGTTTCTGATGTCTTTACTTGAGCAAACTGCAACGACAAAAAAAATAAAGACAGCAAAATGTTAATTGGTTTAGTAAAAATTTGAGTTCTGCAAAAAATTGCTTGCATATGATGACCTTCAATTTAACAGGATTTTATGCAAAAATATATTCTATAGAAACCAATAAAGGAGATCATATACAGAACAGTAAAAACTGATTAGAACTACATGAAGTTTTCAGTCACACTGTTCAATTTTCCCTTTGAGCTGATGCTTTCCATATGACATTAACATGGTTAATGAAGATAATAAAAGCTCTTCCTGCAGCTTTTCACATGCCAGTGCTGCTTTACAAGTGCATGAGCTGTACAGCTGGAGAGATGCTTCTGAAGTGAATGAAAATCATTTGTCTAAGGCCAAAATTTTTAAGAGTGGTGTACCCCCTGAGGCATTTAACATCCTTCTGCGTACCCCTTCTCTTCCACTTAGGCCCTGTCTACACCTGGTATTAAGATGCGTTTTGGTCGATCGGATCACAAGTAGACGAGGGAGACACGTTCTCGTTTACAACTGGTGTTTTAATCCGTCTACTTTCAACCATTTTTGTCCTGATTTCTTCGAGGGGAGGGTCTATGGGCAGGTAAATGTATGTTTTTTTTAGATCTTTTCATCTAATGGACAAAATGAGCTTGTGCAATTTACATATGAACACACCCGGAGATGACGGAAGAACATACGTTTCATTTAAAAAAGAGTGCGTGCTAAAAAACAGGAATGGTGAGAGATCATTGTTTGTTGAACTGTTGTATAAAATCAATGTCACATTTGCAACCGTGTGGATATTTGGGGAAAATTGCATTTTTCAACATTAAAAACAAGAAATCACACAGGGTATGTTTTTTTTCTTAAATCATTTGTTTTTCATGATAATAAGTGCTAAATCCACACTTTTATAAAGGTACATTGTCGAGAATGGCAGTAATGTTGAGCGATTTGTTAAGGCAGCATCATATGCATGCTCTTTTTGTGTGTATGCAGTCAGTTTTGACCACAAAAGATGAGGTAATTTGATTGGATGTCATGTATTTGACCTTTTACGGCATTTTGCCTGTTAGAAATACAAGCTTGGTTTTAATGTTATTTTAAAACCCTCTGGTGCGCTTCACATGTCGGTCAAAAATGACCAATTTTTTCCCCAAAGAAATGAATGTACTATATTTTAGTTTGATAATGTTTTTTATTTAATATTTTGCATTTTTATGGGATTTTATGGTACTAAGTTATATTTAAGCTGTAGTTACAATCCATGTATTCACTTTTTGAAAAATATGAGAATAAAATTTCCAACTTAAATCATACATTTTGAATGCTTTAGAGCACAGACTTAATTTTGGTCTCTTTTTAAAGATGATACTTGGCAAATTATTGCTGAAGTGAAAAAAGTTTTAAAAATTTAACTTAAAAGTTACAGAATTTTACGTTTATTGTTATGAAAAATGCACAAAAATACTATTTTTAAAAAAATAGAAAAAAAAATCTTTTTTTAAAAAAAAATATATATTTTCAAAAACACGTTTTACTCTTAAACTGCAAGAAAATCAAAGCCATAAATCTAAAGTTGTGTTCCAAATTTGAGCTTGATATCTCAAAAAATGGGATTTGAGTAAGAATTTGTTTGACTGCAGTACCAATATTTTCCACTAGATGAAATACGTCTCCCATTAATTTCCAATGCGTTCATTGTTGACTGCGAGGAGCACAGGTGTGACTATTTTTTTCAGGACCACTAAACCTTTTCGAATCATGTTCATGATTTTTGTGTGTGTGTGTGTGTGTGTGTGTGTTTACATAGCAAGTGGCAAAACCTTTACCAAGTTTCGTACCATTCCAATGAAGTAAAAAATTCTTTAAAAAAAATTATCAATAATGACTGAAGAGCATCAAAGGGTTAAGGTGGGGGTAGAATGAAATGAACCTCAAAACCCATTTTGTTCGCATACCCACCACACGTAACCCAGCTTGGGAACCACTGGTTTAAATATAAGACAAAACCCATGGATGGATGGATGGATGTTAATAGATTAAAGCAGACTAAAATGAATGAGCTCTTCAAACAACTAAAACAACTAAAACGAAGTAAAAATTGACAGACACAACCGCACAATTAAATAGAGGTTACAACAACAATTAACACACAAACAAGTTAAATTTCCTAGAATTTTACAAAGCTAATTAGAGACTATTGTTTCCTGTTAGTGCCCTGGTCCCCTTTAAATGAAAAACAGCCCCGCTGCTCATGACTAAAGATTCCACACTGGTTTACATGAATTACACGCATACATGAACTCTGATGCGCGGTCAGCCGATGCATAACTGAGAGCTTTCAAACACTGGGCAGTCAAAGCATGAGGCATCGGAAAGGTCAAAAATACCTTGTGCTGGCTACTTGTTTACACTAGTTATAACAGCGGCCCACCACAGGGATTCATAAATATGGCAGTCCGGAAGTTTTGGAGCACGAGGAAGCTGAAATGCGTAGTATAAACCTACTGACATGTGTGTCCTCTCTCTCTCTCTCACTCTATCTCTCTCTCACACACACACACACACACACACACACACACATACACAATGTGCAATACCTCTACGCTTACACTTATTTTTAGCACCACTCTCCTAATACACTATGTACAAATGGGGTGCCTGGCACTTGAAAAGAGTAGCACTGAAGCACATGAAAGGAAGGGCAGTAGAGTGAGGTGAGACGGGTCCTGGTTGACTGTGAAGTCATTAAGTTTATGCAGTGAATCCCTGAATGACGCTCTAGCTAAACTTAAACATTGAATATCAAATGGTGAGTAATGCAAATTACAGGCATGCATTAAAGCGATAGTTCACCCAAAAATGAAAATTATCCCATGATTTACTCACCCTCAAGCCATCCTAGGTGTATATGACTTGCTGACTTGCTTCTTTCAGTCAAACACAATCAGAGTTATATTAAAAAATATCCTGGCTCTTCCAAGCTTTATAATGGAAGTGAATGGTGCTCCTGATTTTGAAGTCCAAAAAAGTGCATCCATAAAAGTAATCTATACGGCTCCAGGGGGTTAATAAAGACCTTCTGAAGTAAAGCGAGCTAGTTATTTTAGTTTGTAAAGTTTTAAATATGGATATTTTTCTTCGCTTTGCTTCAGAAGGCATTTATTAACTCCCTGGAGTCGTATGGATTACTTTTATGATGAATGAATGCACTTTTTTGGAGTACAAAATCTCAAGCACCATTTACTCCCATTATAAAGCTTGGAAGAGCCAGGATATTTTTTAATCTAACTCCGATTGTGCTTGTCTGAAAGAAGATAGTCATATATATCTTGGATGGCTTAAGGGTGAGTAAAACATAGGATAATTTCATTTTTGGGTGAACAATCCCTTTAAGAGAAGGATGCTTTAGTTTAACTGAAGATGTTTATGTGGAAGACCACAAACATCCATACATATGGTAGATTTCATTTGTTTTAAAGACAAAAATTCAATTACTTAACACGTTTAAATAAATTTTATAAATTATTACGTTTTTATTTTCAATGCAACAAGAAATAAACTATTTTTTTTAAAAAGTGTCATATAAATAAAGCAATTAACAACATTTAAAATAACATGAGAAGTAAAGAAAAGATCAAAGCATAGATCATCACTTTTAACAAGTTTAAAGTTAACCTCAAAGTAAATTTTAGGTTTAAGATATGTTTTAACAACAATAAAAGAAAATGTTTAAAGAAGAAAAGGCACTTAACTGAGGTAGTGATTTATGTCAATGTTCAAATGGAAAAGCTAGTCTGCTTTGTTACAGACCTGAGAAGTATATTCAGACCTGACATATTGATTGAAATCTGCATTCAATCTGCATAAGTGTGTTTGCCTTAGCAGGCACCATTAAGAAATCAAAATAAATCGTGCGTCAAAAGATTTATAATGTTCTTCAATGAAAAAATATTAAATGCGGCAAAAGGCCAAACCACACAAAGTGTTCACTTTCCTCTGAAACAATACAAACAATGGCAAACATTTACACCAGGACACAGGAAGGAAATGTATGACCATATAAAAGCAGAAGTCTTAAAATTGGGCGTGTCTCCACACCTCTTGTCCCACTTCCTCTTTGAGGTTTCACTGGTTTATATTCATCTGCTTCTTGGGTTTTACCCATTAAACTGAATTGTAATTGATCAATTTGGCTTTTTAAGAAAATAACTTACACATAAATGTAGGCATAAAGCATGAAAAATAATATCAAACAACCTCATTCTCATTATTACTGTAACAGTCATGGATTTCCTCCAAACACGCTTTGTGTATCAGGCCAAACTACAACTATGAACATCCTTCCATCTCTTTTATATTTTAAAATATATTACAGCACATTTAAGCAATATGTGTATATAAGTTGGAGGCATAAAAGTGACACCATAGTGATGTTACCACCCTCCTGCCCCTGTGAGAAAATACTGCAACAAAGGTTACAGGAAATAATTTTAGCACAGAAATATATTGGGCAACCAATAACAGCTAGAGGAGAGTCTAGACACGGGATGATTTAAAGATGCACCTGCACACCAGCTGCTGTGGTGTCCTCAAACTGGGTGAGAAGAACGATATTACTGGGAGGGTTTCCACCGCTAAACTGTGTAAGTATTTGCCCACACACTTCAGAATCAGAAGAAACACAGGGTCTAACAGTTGTTGCTCAAGAATTTGTTCTGATTTGAGTCTGCAACTATCTGAATCTATTTTAAAACTTGTTGCAAGTGAAATTATAATTGCTCAAAGTTTGGGAATTACTTTAGATTTGATATATGAAATTACCCATAAATGTGCTTTTAAAAAAGTATTAATGAGCCGTAATGACACGGTTCCTACTAGTGGTTATGACAAAAATCATAACTGTCAATTATTCCCTTGAAATTGTAATTGCGATTATTAAATTACAATTATCACAATTTACATTGAATGATGTTTTGAATTGCTTTATACCATTGTTTGAAGCAACTGCATGCCATATTTTTATATGAAAATAAACAACCTGAAAACTTCCTGAAAAACTTTCATTGCTTTTCTATAGCATTAAGCCTCAAATGTCAACTATACACTGGTTTGGTTTTTCTTTAAATAAAAAAAGTAAAAAATATGCATGGTATTATAATGTAAAATTAAAGCAATGGAAAAAACCCTTAAGATAACCTGTAGAAAGGAAAAAAAAGACATTTTAAGCATGTAGAATAATTTAAATGGACTTTTTGTTGTTGTTGTAATTGCGCCTTTGAACAATAACCTAATTGTGGCATCCGTAATTGTAATCACGATTAGAAATTCGATTAATTGTGCAGTCCTAGTTCCTACACATTTTCTGTTTCAAAATTCCATACTTTTCCAGACTCAAATTTTCAAACCTCTTTGTAGATTTTTCAGACCATATTTAAGATAAATGGTTCATATAGCATTATTTTCAGCTTTATATTTGGTATTAAACATGTGCTGATATTCGGTAAAATGATATATCACAATAATAAATATGCACGATATTGTTATCGTGGGCACTTCAAAATACCGTGAATAATTATTTAATGCCCATCAAACGTATAAGTGACACACGCACTCAGATGCAAACAATCCCAACATGCACGAGAAGCACATGGCGGAACGAGTGAAGGAGACACATTGAATAAAAGTGCTCGTTCACTCTCTGACAGCAGAAATGCAGCGGTTACCCCGGAAACTCTGTAAACAAATTGCTACTGAACAGTATTTAAAATGCTTCAAATAGCCATTCAGTTTTTTGTATTCGCAATGTTGTTCATCACAGCACCAAATAGTTAATATTTAAAGACTTCATAGGCTATTTATTTTCAAACTTAAACATTTTTAGATTTTAATATGGACTACAACATGGCCTATAATGATTGAAAATGTTCTGATTATTTGTTATTGTTCAGTAACGGTTCATTATTTAACATGTTAATTCATTATTACCAAACTGACAATGAAAAATACTCAAAGCATTTATTAATATCAGTTAATGTTAATTTCTTAGTTAATTTTTAATAAAATTACCAAAATCAAAAGTTGTAACTAATATTTAACGGACCTGAGCTAAAACTAACAATGATCAGTTGTATTTTTTAACTAATTACATTAACAAAAAAATAATACCTTCTGTAACAAATGTAGCTATTGCTCATTCTTAATCTTAGTTAATGCATTAACTAATGTTAAATAATGAGACCTTTTTGTGAAGTGTTACCTGTTGTTCTTTATAATTCTTTTGCACTTTAATCTGTTTGAAACATTTTACTTTTTTTTTGTATTGCACTTTTGTGTGTTAATACTATCCGTATTTAAATGTTCAGAGTTCTTTTTTGTTATAAGAAAAAGAATTCTTTATTAGAATTCTCTATGACAACACTTTTTTTGCAACTTATTTCAATATCGTGATAATACCGTATACTGTGATAAAAGCTTCAGCAATTATTGCAACATGAAAATTTGATACTGTCACATATGTCTATTTGGTATATAGTACAGTCAATCTGTAAAGTCATCTTTTATATTTTATATGTTTTTTTCTATTGGTTTTCTTGAAGTAATAACATGCACTTACATGATAAGAAAAAACCCTAAAATGCTTTAAACCTGCATATATTCTCCTCCGACACATGGGTTTGATACTGTAAATGTGGTCTGATGTTGCACGATCACCAAAAAGCAAAGTACACTCTGATTTAGATGGTCATTGCTCCTTTATCTGCTGCTGGTCTTAGTGGCATTTCAGTAAACAGTGTTTTAGTAAAGTTCAAAAGAGACTCGCTTATGGTAAAGATAAAAAAGTTTAGCATAATGAAAATGTGCACCTTGAATTCATTCAATATGTTCAACAGATCACTAAACATTTGCCATGAAAACACTTTAAAATTATTAAACACTTTGAAATTATTAGTTTTTATATTTTAGAAAGCTGAATAATCTGGAAACAAAAATACTGTTTTCTTTTAACCATACTAATCCAGACCTGGAAATTACTCAAATCACATTCCATACTTTTCCAAACTGCGTAGGAACCCTGTAATGAATATAAGCCCTGAATGCAAACCAGATTAAATGGATGTGACACAATCAGAAATATCCGTAAACCACTCACAATGATATAGCAAAAAAACTGTGTGCATTACTAAGTAACCTCCTTGTGAGACAATAAAACCACCTGAACAGCCATGTCGGACTTCAAAACAGAACAAACAACAGCTAGGGGGAAGGTTATAATCGTCGCTCGCACAGACTGAATGAGGCGATCACAAGGGGGGATCATAATAGAAACTGACAATGTGTACACACTCATGAAACACAATGAGACGCAAAATCTGAGAACACATGGAGTGACGTGGCTACAGGGTGTTGCAAACACATTTGAAATGATTTCTCACAGCTTAAGTGGTCATGTCACGTCAGCCAGGACTTCACAAAGAAAGAACATAGCAATTACGAAATTACATATGACCTGTTTTCGGATATTAGCAATGTAACCAGGCAGGTGATTGAGTCAAACGGTTTTCGGATTCTAGTCTGTAGAGGTATAAATTATGTTGTCATATGCTGTCCGTGTCTGTAAAGACACAAGACTGAGAAGAATAGTGACAGCTGTACTATTAGTTTGCTCAGATAAAAACTTACAGGCAAACTGACTGACTAGCAGGAAGACAGTAAAACCAGACTTGCAGACAGCATTTGTCAACTATAAGTTAATTTATACACTCTATTTTTAATTTAGCATTTATTACACTACAGTACAAAAAAAAAACATTTCTTTTAGATTGAAATTAAATGGTTTATTAATAATACACAGTCAAATATAGGATTTAAAATCTAATTTAAAGGAGGAAATGAACATTTTTAAACAGAGAAAAATGATGACAAACTGAATGAAACATTTAAATTCTGCATTACTTCAAAGTCAATAATCAAATAAGGAAATTTGTGATATTGAGCAAGTGAACTCCTTTGTACAAAAAGGTCAGATGTTTTTGTTTCAATCTAAGTACACGATGCTCTTTGGCTCATTCTCATGTCAAGCTGAGAAACATCAAAACATGATCATCAGGTTTTATTTTGGGGAATTCACACAGTTTGTCATTACCGCAAAAGGGCGACAAGACAAGACATTCTTTTTTAATAATATTTTTCACTCACAGATTATAATTCATAATGGAAAAAATCCCTGTATTAAATCAGAAAAATGCAAATATAGTGGTCTGAAAGATTTTAACCCCACTGTATGCAAGTCAGATGTTTAACTTCGCATTAGCAAATGCTCCAAGATGAGCTGGGCTCTGCGCAGATTTCCAGTCCTGACAGGGCTGAACTGAGGCCCCAAAATAGTTTCACTCTTCCCTACAGTGGTTCACTACAAGCCTGAGAGGAACAAGAAGGGGGCCAACAATTACACAACTTGTTTATGTTCAATCTGGTTTCACCATATTACTCAATCCTTTTATTTTCAGTTTTAATAAAAGGTAGCATGCCATGCACCCTCAGGTGTTAACTTGCCTACTAAGTAAAACTATGCTGTGGCAAGACAGAAAGACGCAACGCACTCAAAATATGTTCCTGGGAATGAGCCAGGCATGCACAATTCTTATCGATGTTATTGACAATAAAGAAATTTTAGCCGAGCAACATTTTAAATAAACAGGAATTCAAATCAGTACTAAAAGGTAAAGCGTAATTTATGAAACATTGTAATAAGAATTAAAAGGCTGATTAAAGCCACATCACATAGCCACATAGACCTTAACCTAAAACCTAGCATAGTATTTTTTTTTTTACACATAGTACAGCTCTGACATACAGTAGACTAACCGTCAGACACATGGAACGGAGTCCCAAAAAGGAAACTGGCAGAACTTTGAATGCATAAATTTCATCCAAAACAAGGCTATATTTAGAAATCTGCAGAGCAACAAGATAAGAAAATGTGCTTGGGGTTTAATAAAGCTCGCAAATCAACAAATAAAGCTTGAAATTCTCATTACGATAGTATGCAACTTTGATTTGCGCCAAAAAAAAAAAAAAAAAACATGCCAAAAATACAACTGTATTTTTAAACTTTCCCCAAAAAAATTAAAACTCATTTGTTGGGTGAACTGAAGATAAGCCAATGTTTTGTTTGGAGCTGAACACAGCCAAGTGTGTCAAAAGCATGCTTATATTTATTTAGCTGTTGCAGGAAGTCTTCCAAGAGCACTTAAAAAACGAAAAAACAAGTGGTACCTACTTACACAACCATTTAGATCAGTACTGCCTCATTAAAACCAATTACCAGCATGCATTTCGTAATACATTCTAAGTTAAGGTGTTTTATATGAAGTATTAAATAACTATAAATAAGAGAATGCATTAATGTATTATTCTGCATTAAACAACATTTTCTATTCATGCAAAAGGCATTTGTTTCGTAATAAATTCTAAATTAAGGTGTTTTATATGAAGTATTAAATAATAACTATAAATAAGAGAATGCATTAATGTATTATTCTGCATTAGACAACATTTTCTATTCATGCAAATGGCATTTGTTTCATAATAAATTCTAAATTAAGGTGTTTTATATGAAGTATTAAATAATAACTATAAATAAGAGAATGCATTAATGTATTATTCTGCATTAAAAAACATTTTCTATTCATGCAAAAGGCATTTGTTTTGTAATACATTCTAAATTAAGGTGTTTTATATGAAGTATTAAATAATAACTATAAATAAGAGAATGCATCTATTATTCTGCATTAAACAACATTTTCTATGCATGCAAAAGGCATTTGTTTCATAATACATTCTAAGTTAAGGTGTTTTATATGAAGTATTAAATAATAACTATAAATAAGAGGATGCATTAATCTATTATTCTGCATTAAACAACATTTTCTATTCATGCAAAAGGCATTCATAATACATTGCATTGAGTTGACATAAAATAAGTGACTGATAAATAAAGACTCATTGATCAGATTGACTATTCTACATTTCATTGTAAACTTTAAAAGGACTTCTGAAAGCTATAGTACTAGTAATGCACTTTCCAAACTCATAAAGATGGGATCACAGACCTCCAGCCAGGTTTCATGATTTCTTTGAACAATACATAAATAAAAAGATAGCGCTGTAGGTTTCGACTGATCTGATTAGGGTTTAAAATCCTCTTGTCAACGCTGCAAATGGCTGCATGAAACAGGGGCCTGGCTGAACTTGAAAACCATTTCTGAGCCTCACTAGCAGTTCGAGCTACAAATAGATCAATCTTGTCCTCAAAAGATCGATAATCTGTCTTTAGGGTCAAGGCATAAATTCGTGTCATTAAAGCCAGTCTGAAACGATTAATCGAAATCAAAACGACGCAATATTTGATTTATTCCTCCCTTGCCCTGTAATGTCCTTCTGTCTGGCTCTGCTTTACCAAATGTGTCACAGTGGTCAAGAACTACGATCCCCTCTTCAGAGTGGTCTATATCGTTTGTAAAATAACATTTAAACACACAAGACTCTTAAAATATTAAATCCATGTTCGTGTGAAAAACAAAACAAAGCCGTTAAGTTACACTTACTTTCTCCATTTGTTTGTTGACAGTGGCAAACGGTGTAGACAGACGCAACCAAAACAATCAAAGTCCGCAGCCGCATTTTGACCCCCGGGGAAGCAGAAAATCTGTCCAAAAATCCCCTCCGAATACGTCTTCTCGTGGGTACTAATCTGTTTTAATAGTCCGGTGTTGTTTTGGAACATAAAAATTAAAAAGAAAAGAAAAAAAGACCTCTGTCACCCCCCTCAGAAAAAAAAATGGGCGGAGAGGAAAGTTCAACGTGTTCAATCCGCTCGCGCTGCTGCTCCGCGCGCGCACTGACGGATGCTGATATGAACACACACGCTCGAGCGCTAAGCTAATGACAGCGCGTGCTGCGACTTTCATTCACTGTAAAGCAATACGCACGAATAAAGCATGCGGGCGGCATCATCTAGGATGCGCAGCCGAAACATTTCCGATCGATTGTATGTATTTGTCCAGCACTTGCGCAGATTGCTCCAAGCCTGGAGGGAAAAAAAGGGAAAACTCACTGGCGAAGCACGGGGAGGAATGGCTGCGCACACAGAGCGCAGGCCAAAACAATCAATTGAGAATGTGCACGACTTTTTTCTTTGCTGTTTCGATTTATTTAAAAAAAAAAAAAAAAAAAAGGAAATTTAGCGTTACAATAAACGGTTTACAGACTTATAAGTTGCAGATAGAGCTTTAAGATTTCCAGGGTTGGATTTTAGACTTTTTCCAAGTCCCTGCTGATAGCGAGCTCTCGCCGAATCGCTGTAGTTTCTCCGTGCTATAACCTGTAAACTGACAGCTTAGTAAATCGAAGCAGTTCTGGGGCATCTGCTAAAAACACAGCAGCCGCTGAGATTCCCAAATGTTCCTCATGCAGTCGCTTTGCTGGCGAGCGCCTCACGGATCAATGTAACGGAGTGAAGCTGGTCCCGCAGAGGTCACTTACAAAGTCTTTAATACTTTCGCGGAGGATTAAAATGCAAGAACAAATGTGTGTTTTTATTTTGTCCCCATGCTGGTTGTAGCTAGTGCATTGACTTATCCCCTCGCTCCAAGGATCCCTTTACAGTCTTTGCGCCAGTAAACAAGACCTGCCAGTGAGGCAGATGGAGCACAGGGAAAACATGGACTGGATCCACGGACCGAGAGTGACAGCGCGCGCGCTCTAAACATTAGCGTGCACTTTGCATATTATTAAAAAAAAACAACATTAGCTTCTAATCTAGAGAATGCATTGACATTACATTATACGCAGAGCAAATATATATGTATGCATTAATACATTCCAATATTTAGCTACTTCAAAACGTACTGTAAGTACAACCTATCCATAAAACGTTAAAGGATTAGTTCACTTTCAAATGAAATTCAGCCCAAGCTTTATTCACCCTCAAGCCATCTGAGGTGTATATGACTTTCTTCTTTCTGATGAACACAATCGGAGAAATATTAGTCAATATCCTGATGCATCCAAGCTTTATAAAGGCAGTGAGCTGAAGAAAGTGTCGCCATCCACATCCATCCATCATAAACGTACTCCACACGGCTCCAGGGGGTTAATAAAGTCCTTCTGAAGAGAAACGATGCGTTTGTGTAAAAAAAAAAAATCCATATTTAACAAGTTATGAAGTAAAATATCTAGCTTCCGCCAGATCGCCTTCCGTATTAAAGTTACGACAGGGTTTCTGCAGGTCTCACCAAGTCAAATTTAAGACTTTTTGAGACCATTATAAATGAAATTTAAGACCTATTGTATATCATGACATCAAAAAAGCATAGGAAATGCAAATACAAAATTACTTGCAAAGTAAATTAATTTATTAAAATTTAACAACACATCTATAAACTTGCACTTTCCCATAGCGGAGTGCCACCAGGATTTCGTTTTTTTTTTTTTTCTTTCTTTTTATTATTTGTGATTTTTGTGATCAAAATGACAGATTTTGTGGTAGTATTTTTATTTTTTTTATAATTAGGATACCACATTTACCATACTATGTGTTTTGTCAGATGCACAATAGTCACACATGACAATAGAACAAACAAAATGCATAAATCTTGTTTATTTTGGCATCATCAATCTTGCGTAATCGCTTCGCTCGTTCCCTGGCACTTATGCAAGATGACAGGTAAGAAAGATTTGCTTTCACACAGACCACATATGCATGCACAACGTCTGTATCCTCGTGAAAATAATGCATTGCAGCTTTAAATAAATCAGAGATTATTCAGTTAGATAATATTATGTATTTTTGTGATTAAAAAGTTTTGCGGAATCGCGAAAAACTGGAGGTCTAGCTGAAGCATAAAATCGATTTTATGTGTCTGTGGTACAATCCAAAAGATACTTGCGCCAATAACACAAAAGCTGATTGGCTGCAATATATGTTGCATGTTGGTCTCATTTGTAGTCATAATACAGCGGATTATATTTGGAACAGCAAAGAAAGAACTACAACACCACGGAATAATAAAAAAACTATCTAAAGAGCATTTCAATGAGCATTAGAGGTAGCATTACATGGACGTGGGAAAATTAAGACCTGTTTAAAATTATTTAAGACCTAGAACTCAATACTTCAGTGAATTTAAGACTTTTTAAGGCCTGAAAATTTAAGACCCTGCGGAAATCCTGTACGAAGAAAGTGTAAACTGGCTTCACGTCAGTTAAGCTTTTTGAACTGCGAGGGTTTTACACTTTCTTTGTAACTTGAATACGGAAGGCGGTCTGGCGCCTGCCATTATAAATCTTGGATGCATCAAGATATTTATTAATATAACTCTGATTGTGTTCATCAGAAAGAAGAAAGTCATATACACCTAGGATGAACTAATCTTTAAGTACAATGAGTACTGAACTCATTTAACTTGATTGATTGAATTTAGTGATACTGGATGCTCTGCGGTCTCTTTACTCTCGCATAATAAAATAATTTCAGCTCAAATCAATATTTCGTGTCCATTTACTTATGTATTTGGTAAGCGAGATAATGTACAGCCAGCTGGTCATTATCACACACATTCACACAAAAGCCAGTGTCCTGATTACTCTGCCAGGGTTTATTTTGTGATAATGGAAAATGCTCTGTTCCAGACAGTATATACCATAGAGACTGGCTTGCACTCCCAGCCTCACACTTTCCCATATTGCTATCTCTATGCATTGGCAACAGAAAAACCTGCATGCTAGGGGAATACTCATATCAATATACATTAATAATGCAGGATTTTGTCAAAGAGATGACAGTGAAAACAAAACATCAGATTTAAGATGCTGACATTTGCCAGACACTCAATTTGATCAATGGTATCTTCTAAGTTCCTTAGGTAAAGTCAAATGTCTTTGGAAATATTTGTATTAATTGAGCTTACTAGATATAAAACATTATTTGGCACTCGTTGAGAAGATGGTAGCACAACTGTGTTAGCTTAACTATGTTGTCCAAGACCTAGGAAAAATCTTGAAAGGAAAATATATGTTTAGGTGTAGTTCAGTTGAACTTGTGAGCCTCTAAGATGGAAGGAGATCACCGTAGAAAAACAGTGTAGACTATGTCAATAAACATACACATCCTGGCCATCAGTGAGAACAGTGTTGGTAAGAAGCAGGACTGTGTTGTACAAGATGATAAATATGTTTATGCTGCCACACATTCCTTACGGCTCACATAAGCTGTCCAACATCACAAGTTTAGGAATATTCCACTGAGTTAAGTCATTTGACAGTATTTGTGGAAAAAAATTTTGTTCGAGAAACCGATATGTAAACATTAAAATACTCAGTTTCAATTATATAGCCATAAACAATAGGCATTTTAACATAATTTTAGTGTGTAAAATTGCTCACTAACCTTTCCTGTGTGAAGTTATATGCAATTTTACAACTTTATTGCCATTACAACATAACGTCGTAAACTATACAATTTCCGTGACAAAAACAATTTTACAGCTAATAATACACACATTTTAACAGAAGAATTATTGTAAATGCTTTTTTAAAATCCTCCAAAGTCCTCCAAAAATCGTCGCCATTTACTTCCATTGTAAGTGGCTCACTGTTACCTTGATTTTTGCTTTTTTAAGAGAAAACGAGGCACAAGTTGAAATAATCTTTGTGGAAATCAACATTATGGCACAAATGTTGTCAATTGAGCTAAACTTAAACTAGAGTATTCCTTTAACACATCCATTTCCCTGTAGAACAATACAATCATGTAAATATTACATTTTAATCTACTTTTTTACTAATTTAATCATGTTTTGGCATGAAGAGTGACTTGTTTCCATCTCTGTGAGTACAAAGCCACAGGCCGTGTCCTAAAACAAATTGCACAAAGCGTATTCTGACTGATGTCTTCCCTTCCTGATGAACATGCGAGGGAGGAGGAGGCACAATAACATCCCCAATCCCTCTTGCCCTACAACCTGTTTACATCCTCTGTTCTAAGAACCGACACCATTATGTGTGGGAACACCACGTTAAACCCTTCCAAATGTCAGGTACACAGAGAGAAAACAACCGTCTTCGTAACCACATGAAGTGAAAAAAAGACACCAACGCCTTTGCAATGTAAAATGCATAAAAGCTTTGTTTGTAATCACTCTTAAAAATAAAGGTTCTTTTTTGGCACCTATGGTTCCATGAAGAACCTTTAACATCAGTGGAGCCTTTCAATTGCACGAAAGGTTCTTTATGGTAGAAAAAGGTTCTTTTAAGAACTGTTCAATGAAAGGTTCTTTGAGGAACACAAAATTCTTTTATGGCAGCATTTGAACTTTTATTTAAGAGTGAAACATAATGGATTAAAATCCAAATGATTGCAGATAGATACACTGTGCATCATATGATGATTGAGCCTGTAAGCCAATAGAGTGGTCTTGGTGGAATAAACCTGCTATTACCCGTATCAGATCTATACAGGTGGAGCTGTGGAAGGTGGAGGGTTTCACTGCTAAGGCAAATGTTAACCGAGTATTTGAAAGTTGAGCAGCAAGCTCATTGGCTACTGATACAGCAGGAACCAATCAGCTGTGCCCTATAGAGAATGATGTGATTGCAAGCAGATTGAGTTAAGGACCTATCAGCCAGTGCCATCTAGAGTTTCATGACAGAACTTTGTATATATATATAAACAATATATTTTAAGTTTATTGCAAAATATGCATATATTTTGAAATATTTAAATATTTTGAGATTCACAATGCTTCATGGGAGTTCGTGGAACTAGAGAGACCTTTTGGTGTGTTTTGCTTTTTTCAACTCTGATTGGTGAAATTTTCTGTCACAGCATCATGGGTAATGTAGTTTTTCAACAAATTCTGCTGTTAAACAATTATTTTAAAACTAAGTTGAAATAATGTGGGCTGATGCCTTCAACAGAAGCAAATTCTATCAACCGCGTATACAGCAGGACTGTCTTTAAAGGTTTACAAGTTATTGTTCAAATTCAGTTTTTGCTTCTGGAACCTGACTGTTGCACTCTATGACAGCGGCCCTGATGAAGATTTGGTTTAAAAACAAAAGTGCAGTCAATATGGAGGTAATTGCCATGATCCTGAATGATTCTAGTCGAAGATCCATCAAGGACTGGTAGACACAGTTGTTGGCTGGTCTGTGCTACTTGCCATCAGAATAGCCTGACCTAATAATTTCCTCTCAAATTACTCTCTCGGTTTCACAAACATTCATATTAGGAGTAAATAAGCATGAATGGGTTGGAGTAAATTGCTACCGCTCACTAATCGCTTCTGTACAATATTTGGTATAAGGTCTCCATGACAACATGCTTTTAAATTTCAAGATTGTGTTGTGTTCTTTCCCAGGGATTGGTTGGAAATGTGCAGGGAAAATAACACTTTTACAAAACGTCACTTTTAAAGATGGGCTAAAAATGAACACAAAATAGGACAGGATGTTTTTTCTGTGTTCATTATTATTGTAAGAACACAGGATATGCCCTATAAATTGCTTTATTAAATTTGCTGCCCTTCCATGTTGTTTTGGATTAAAAGGAGAACATGAAGTATTATCAATCTATCATCTATCTATCATCAGATCTTTCTGGGCTTTTTTTTTTTTTTTGGTCTCTTTGCCAAAATAAGCTTTTCTTTAGTAGAAATTGTCTGAATTTAAAAGACCAAATGGATTAATAATTTTCTTTAGCAGGGATCTATTTTGGTTGTGTACATATACACTACCGTTGAAAAGTCATTACATTTTTTTTAAAGAAATTAATATTTTTATATAGCAAGAATGCCAGTGACTTTTAAAATGTTGTTTTTTTTTTTTTTTAGTAGATGCTGTTCTTATCTTTTCTATTAATCAAAAAATAAATCCACAAAAATATTTTAAAGCTGATAATTATAAGAAACCAAGTGAGCACCAAATCAGCAGCATTTTGGAATGATTTCTGAAGGATCAGGAGACACTGAAGAATAAATTACATTTTAAAATATATTTAAAATTGCAATAATATTTTATAATATTACAGTTTTTGCACAGTATTTTTGATCAAATACATGCAGCTTTGGTGAGCATGTGAGACATTAAAAAAGATTTCAGTATCATTTTAAATGTCCAGCTGGGAGAATTTTTTTTATATTTATTTATTCTAATAAATTATAAATATACATTTAAATATAGATTATAAATAAACATTTGTATAGCTCTATATCAACATCCATGCCATACATGTGCTAAGTGATTTCATATGATGTGTGGAACATTTTGCTTAAATTCACTTCGGATAAAATGCCCTTTACCTACGCACCTCTAGCCTTTTATCCTTTAAACTCATTGCTGTTATCTCCAGGAAGCATAAATCTACACCATCCATCATTCAATTACAGATATAGCATGAAACGGTAGTTATGCAACTACTGCATCACTTCAGGAGGAAATGAGGCCAGCTATGAGTTAGTAAAAAGGACAACACATATATATCAGCAGCACCCGTCACCTACGTAAAAATGTTTGCTGTTCCAGAGATGTGGCCGTTCAGGCTAATTTAATCATTTCTTTGTGTATTCAGCAGAGGCTAACTGATAAAAATGAACTCACTTGCATGCACAAATCCTAAAACACATTATGCTGGCATTCACAACACAAATATGACCTGACAGCACGGTCCCATGAGCTCTGACTTCTTTTGTTAAGCACAAAACACACCCGCTGAGGGTTAATGCTCAACTTCTGCCCTTAGTTACCAAAGGGAAAAGGCAGAAATCTATACATATCTGCTTATAGAACTGGAAAGGAAACAGAACAGGAGGTGAAGGCAGCCATGCAGGCTCCCACACTGAATGCCTGTCAGGAATGAATTTCAATAGAGATTCACCCCAAAGGTTCCTCCATGCATTGCTATCTAATGTAAGGGGCTGATATATTATCAGTTCCCCTTCGCAACCACTCCTGTTGACAGTGTTCTCCTTCTGAAAACAGAATGTATCCTGTTTCTGACCCCGTCCCTGTTTCACTGACCCTTGAGCACTCTAATAGGCCTAATAGGATTACATGTGCTGAGGCTGCTTTGAAAAACAGTCCTGAGCAACTATATCTTCTGTGACACCGTGTCATTTCTGTAGTGTGACAGTAAATGCAGAGATAATACATTTAAAAGAAATTTGCAGATGTATGAATTATGACTGCATTGGAGGCGCAGTGCAGCAGTGTTGTTTTAGTATCAGAGATACTATTATAGTTTTCATAGCTGCTATTTATGTTATGTTTTCACATGTTTTGCATCTCCTCTTCTTTTCAAAACAGTGTAAAGACGTCTGGGCATCGAGGTTATGATTTTCTGGAGTATTGGTGTTGAAATTTGGTCCCATTCTTGCCTGATCTAGCTGCTTAAGAGTTTGTGGTCATCTTTGACGTATTTTTCTCTATAGGTGAAAGATCTGGACTGCAGAAAGGCCAATTCAGACTCTTCTACGACGAAGCCATGCTTTTGTAATAGCTGCAGTATGTGGTTTTGCATTGTCCTGCTGAAATACACAAGGCCTTCCCTGAAATAGACGTCGTGTGGAGGGGAGCATATGTTGCTCTAAAACCTTGATATACCTTTCAGCATGCAAGCTGCCCAAACCGTATTCACTTATGCACCCCCATACCATCAGAGATGCTGGCTTTTGAACGCTGATAACACGCTGGAAGGTCTCCCTCCTCTTTAGCCCGGAGGACACGGCGTCCGTGATTTCCAACAAGAATATCAAATTTGGACTCATTTGACTATAGAACACTTTTCCACTTTGAAACAGTCTATTTTAAATGAGCCTTGGCCCACAGGACACGACGGCGCTTCTGGACCATGTTCACAATTGGCTTCCTTTTTGCATGATAGAGATTTAGTTGGCATCTGCAGATGGCACGGCGGATTGTGTTTACCGACAGTGGTTTCTGGAAGTATTCCTGGGCCCATTTAGTAATGTCATTGACACAATCATGTCGATGAGTGATGCAGTGTCGTCTGAGAGCCTGAAGACCACGGGCATCCAATAAAGGTCTTCGGCCTTGTCCCTTACGCGCAGAGATTTATCCAGTTTCTCTGAATCTTTTGATGATGTTATGCACTGTAGATGATGAGATTTGCAAAGCCTTTGCAATTTGACGTTGAGGAACATTGTTTTTAAAGTATTCCACAATCTTTTTACGCACTCTTTCACAGCTCTGCCCATCTTTACTTCTGAGAGACTGTGCCTCTCTAAGACATCCCTTTTATAGCTAATCATGTTACAGACCTGATATCAATTAACTTAATTAGTTGCTAGATGTTCTCCCAGCTGAATCTTCTCAAAATGTATTGCTTTTTCAGCCATTTGCTGCCCCCGTGCCAACTTTTTTGAGACCTGTAGCAGGCATCAAATTTGAAATGAGCTCATTTAGTGGATAAAAGTGTAAAGTTTCTCAGTTTAAACATTTGTTATGTTATCTATGTTCTATTGTGAATAAAATATTGGCTTATGTGAGTCTTTTAGTTTTCATTTTATTCAAATGTAAAAAATGTCCCAACATTTCCGGAATTTGCGTTGTATTATTAAATGTCTATTTAGATTTTAATTTTTGTTTCAGTTTCATTTATTATAGCAGGCTACATCACGTTAAACTGACTTGTAAAAAAAACAACAACAACATTTTGACAATTCTATTTTTACACTGTGCAAGCCTTACATTTATAATAAGTGTTTAATAAGTGTCTATATTATGGCATGTGGTATAGCTCTGGTGTTATGTTGTGAAACTCTGACTCAGCTCTTCAAACTGTTTGTGTTTCTCACTTCTCTTGTGTGATTCCACCTCCTTGTTATTAGCATTTCTGACACATGCTGCAGTTGGTGTCATCATTACACCAACTACTGGCTTTACAAAGTTAAAAAAAACGATTTGTGCGATGAACAAATTTACCTCAGTAGTGCATGTGCGATACAGTTTTGCATGTGTGAGAGATAGAGCCACTTGTTTGTGTGTGAAGTTAATCTAGGACCAGTGCTGATCCAACACTTCTGGGGGCCCTAAGAAAAATTTTGTGAAGGGGCCCCTGTCAGTGCATTCTTTAAAATAAAACAAATTTCCATAAACTTAAGTAATAATTACAATGGTTTTCAGTATGCAAGGTGCACTGCCAGTTTTCTGTAAGGTAATGGAATTAAAACATCAAGGAAACAAACTGCAAGTTATGAAAAACGTATATAAATACTGTATGTAAAGGGAATCCTGTTAAAACATTAAATTGGCAGTAAAAAAAAATTAAGTAAAATTAAAACCAAATTTTCGTTGACAGCCAAATAAATGCTTTTGGTTGTTTCAACACAAATTTGGGTCAAATATGGACAAACCCAAGTAGTTTGCGTAGGGAGGATCAGCTCTGTCTAGGACTGCACGATTAACTGAAATGTATTTTTTATTTGGCGATTATTAAATTAAATTGCAATATAAGCTCTGTAAGTTTGAGTCACTTATAACATGCATTTGAAAAAGCAACACGTGGCAAACATCTTTCCAAACTTGTGATAAGATGCGTTTACAAACCTGTTGATGTTCAACAAAAGAGGTCATTTAATTACGTTTTTACTCCAAAATCCTTTTGTGATCTGATGCGGCTTCATATCATAGAATTAGACAGAAATGCTATTATTTTATAGTATATTTCAGTGATAAAGGCTATGTCGATTAAATTACAAATATACATTATTCTTATGGAAATACCTGAGATGTCTAGAAGAACACAGACAAACCCTATATTGTAACAATTGTATGATTATTGTCTTCATGTTTCATCAGTCCAAACATCTCTATCTGTGTTTCATTCTGCTAGTGATAGCTGTAGGCGTTTGTCCATATAAGGGGTTCCTGGAATGTCATAGGGTTTATGACTTCTATGAGTCTCACTTTTGAACTTTCTGCGCTAGGGCGCCCTCCGGCTACGAGTATGAATGAAAAAGACGTGTACACATTAATGCCAAAGTCCCTTTCAAGGAAAGTCTGTTCACTTGGCGGCCATATTTGCAACGCCTCCGGGCAGCAATTTCAAGCATCCAAGACCAAGTCCTATCTATTTGATTGGGAGAATCCTGAAATCTCAAAAAACACTTGTCAAACTTATAATTAATTAACATGTTTCAAATCCGCAACAAAATCAGACATGAACTGTCCCATAAATGCTGTTTCTTATGCTCAAATAATGTTAAAAAGCTTAATTTTCAGGCTAGATGAGCCAATGTGCATATGCAGTCCTAAGCGAGAGTCTTCTAAGTTACGGCAGCTGCAGTGATGCAATGACTTTATTAATCAGCCATTGGCTCTGTTACTTAGAAGGCGGGAAGTGTTCCTCCAAATTGCACACAAATAACTAATAGGAGTGTCACAACCTATTTTTTATTTTTTATTTTTTTTTTTAAAGTTATTCTCTCTGCGGGTGAATACGATTTACCGACAAAAAATTAACAAATTACCGTCACAGATTTTTATCATAATGATTTAATATTTTATATTAACCTTTGCTTTCTAATGATTTATCCACCTTATTCCTGACTAGCCTAATGCGTTTTGAATTATGGGTTGCACTTCCGGTTTGGGGAACTGTGCTGTGGAAGAATTTCGCATTTTCATGGCCTGTTGAAAGTACCTTGTTGATGCTTTTACACTTTTAAATGTCCTTTTAATGTTCGTTGGTTTTAGAAAAAAACGTATTATTGCGTTCATAGAGCAAGCCTTTCACTGACTGTTTACAGCTTACCGGAAGTTACACCCATAATTCGCGCAAAGTGGATTTTCAAGTGCCCAATCAAAATGGATGGATTTGGATTGTGATTAGTGATATTGGGCAATGCAAACAAAAACGAGGTGTTGCGTTCCTGCAGTCTGCCACAAATCAAGGTTTATATTTTGTGTGCCCTGTATGGAACAGTAATGTCCTTTATCAGTCACATAAGTGATGTACTGCAATACTTTTGGTTGTTTTCAGAGATGGTAACATACGTTTTATACTTGAGCAACTGTGTGGCATGTGGGTCCTCTGTAACAGTGCTATGTGCAAAAAAGTTAACGTACAACCCTGCTTATGGCATTAAACCAACAACCAATCAGCATCACGAAGATCGAAAGAACTAACGAGTAAACCCATAAATGTCTTCAGCATTGCAAATCACGTCTGAAAGACAAGTTGATTCTTTGCTGCGAATAAAATGTCTAAAATGATTTTGTGATTGTCGTGTAGAGATAAAATGAGCTGCCTTGACAAATACGCTGTATATGTGGTGGATACATTGCCCACTGCTGCCCTCTAGTGGTTCAACATTACATTTTTTGTTTCAAAGCAATAAAGGCATGTCTTCAGTAAACTAATATTACCCTTATTCAGCAGACAATTATACAGAAATCTAAGACTTATAAACCATATTTCAAATATAAATATGAAATCAACTAAAATGGCACCATTTTGCTAAAACCTGAACAATGCTTGTCCTGAGAGAGACTAATTTAAAGATTTTTTAGTTTTAGCTGACATTACATGAAAATGAACAATCATGATAATACCATACATATATTTGCATATATTATTATTATTATTATTATTATTATTGAAGAAGAAGAAGAAAACACATCACTTCTGGAAATATTTACAGATTAGAAACTGTTTGGTGGCAAAGGTTTCTATGGGACAGGAAAAGACTACCAAGAACTACCAAGACCCCTTCAAAAATCATCTAAATTTTATCAACTCAGTTTAAGGATTGATGATAAGAACTGTGAAAACTTGAGATTGATTTGGCAAAGAGACATTAATAGTGACATTTCGTCCTACGGTGGAAGGTGCATAAAGGAAGCAAGAGGTAAATTTATCCAGCATAAAGTATTATATATGTATTATTATACTACAGTGAGACTGTTTAGAATGGGTTGTCTGATTGATAATAAATGCTGGAAATGTAAACAAGAAACTGGCACATACATTCATGCTCTCTGGCAATGTTCAAAGATTTAACCTTTTTCGGAAATTGTGTTGAAATATCTTGGAAGATGTTTGGGATTTGACCTTCCATTTTCATCAAGGATTTGTCTTTTAGGAGATAAATCTGAGATTCCTTAGATTAAAAATAACGAGTTTTCCCTTGTTACTGTGGGTGTAATCACAGCAGTACGACTGATACTTAGATTTTGGAAAGATATTCAATGTCCTTCACTTAAAATGTGGATTTAATCTATGATAGAGAATGTATCATATGAAAAAATGATAGCTAAAGCGAATGGAAATCGCATGGATGTTGACTTGTGGGAGAAATTTACTCAGACTGTCAATTCAGGCATGGATCTAGTATCAGTCATCCTTTGAAGTGATTTGCTTTAAAATGTCATTTCTATAATTATTTTCATTATTATTTATTATAATTACTTTTGTTTGTTTGGTTTTGTATACAGTGTATTTACTTATTTAATTTTATATTGGTTTGTGTAGTACGGAAGAGGATTAGGGCCAAGCAATAATAAAAAATAAAACCATCTCGAGATTAAAGTTGTTAAATTTCGAGAAAAAAGTCGAGATAAAATGTTGAGAATAAACTCGTTAAATTTCGAGAAAAAACTCGTTAAATTTCAAGAAAAAAGTCGAGATAAAATATTGACAAACTCGTTAAATTTCCAGAAAAAAGTCGAGATAAAATGTTGAGAATAAAGTCATTAAATTACGAGAAAAAAAGTCGTTAAATTACGAGAACAAATTCGTTAAATTATGAGAAAAATGTCGTTAAATTTTGAGAAAAAAGTTGAGATAAAATGTTGAGAATAAAGTCATGAAATTATGAGAAAAATGTCGTTAAATTGAGAAAAAAGTCGAGATAAAATGTCGAGAATAAACTTGTTAAATTTTGAGAAAAAAAGTTGTTAAATTTTGAGAAAAAAGTCGAGATAAAATGTTGAGAATAAACTCTTTAATTTCCAGAAAAAAGTCGAGATAAAACGTTGAGAATAAAGTCATTAAATTACGAGAAAAAAAGTCGTTAAATTACGAGAACAAATTCGTTAAATTATGAGAAAAATGTTAAATTTTGAGAAAAAAGTTGAGATAAAATGTTGAGAATAAAGTCATGAAATTATGAGAAAAATGTCGTTAAATTGAGAAAAAAGTCGAGATAAAATGTTGAGAATAAACTCGTTAAATTGAGAAAAAAAGTCGTTAAATTGAGAAAAAAGTCGAGATAAAATGTTGAGAATAAACTCAAAATATTCTCAATATTTTATCTCGACTTTTTTTCCTCATAATCTTACGACTTTTTTCTCGTAACTTAACGAGTTTATTCTCAATTTTATCTCGACTTTTTTTCTCGAAATTTAACGACTTTTTTTCTCATAATTTAACGAATTTGTTCTCATAATTTAACGACTTTTTTCTCGTAATTTAACAAGTTTATTCTTAACATTTTATCTCGACTTTCTCAAAATGTAACGACTTTTTTTTCTCATAATTTAACAAATTTGTTCTCATAATCTAACGACTTTTTTCTCGTAATTTAATGACTTTATTCTCAACATTTTATCTCGATGTTGAGAATAAAGTCGTTAAATTACGAGAAAAAGTCGTTAAATTTCGAGAAAAATGTTAAATTCTCATAATTTAACGACTTTTTTCTCGTAATTTAACGAGTTTATTCTCAACATTTTATCTTGACTTTTTTCTGGAAATTTAACGAGTTTATTCTCGTAATTTAATGACTTTATTCTCAACATTTTATTTCTACTTTTTTCTCGAAATGTAACAACTTTAATCTCGTGATGGTTTTATTTTTTTATTATTGCTTGGCCCTAATCCTCTTTCGTGGTTTTGTTATATATAAAGAAAACCAATAAAAACTTCATTTTCAAAAAAAAAAAAAAAAAAAAAAAAAAAAAAGAAGAAGAAGAAAACACAAAGACTTCAATATCAATAAACTTTTAATAAATAGTTTCTCATTAGTTCCTAATATTTACAGCCGGATCACCATTCACATAAACTGTTTCTATTCTTTTAGAGCACATTTTAGGCACAAATTAATTGGCTTTTTTTTTTTCTGAGGCAAACACCAGATTTCTTTGCAAGTTAGTGGCTAGTGAAAAGGAGTAATTATGCAGGTACAAAACAGGATGAAAATATATGACAAAGAATTCCATTCAAGTTTGGTCATACAGCTCAATGTGAAATGATGGAAAAAACCTTTAAATAACATTTACACGGTTTTCAATGCTGTAAGAGAACATAAATGGTCCAAAATGTTAGCTTAAAAACAAGTTACAATGACTAAGCCTGTGGAACATCTTGTGGATTTGTCTTGAAAATGGTAACATAAAAAAAAAGAAGAAAATCATACAAATACCAGAAAATGAAACACACAAATGAATAAAAACGCACAAAGACAGAAATAAAGTCATAGGTATGGCACCTAAAACCAAATAAACAAAACCCAGAGATCGGTTTTAAAAGAAAAAGTGATCTGAATGCACTTGAGGTTTTCTCTGGAAAATCGAACATTAATGTTGAGATCTGATAAAAGTATTCAAAGTTTCTCACCAGAAAAAATTAAGCACCGCAAATAGAAATCTGCCACAAAATTTGGGGTCTAAAATCACAACGGCGTGCCCGAAAAAGCGTAGCTCTAATAGAAACACCACGTTTAGAGTATAGTATTATACCACAGAACTTTGTAACCTTGTACACCCTACAGTAGCAGCATGTGTGATATTAGATTCACTGGATCTAGCGATGCTCATCCAATCACATCTAAGCTATTCCACCCACATCGGTGCTCGCGATAATATGAAAACTAGGTATGCGGTCAGTAAGCTTGTAACCCTGCTAGCCTGTTGTATCATGGCAGTGCTGACGTTCACAGGGAGTTCTGGTGGCGAAGCAGACGATGAACGGAAATCAAATATGCGCAGGCTCCGACAGGAGCGATACGGTTGACCCTTCTCAGAGCGTAGTCTTCATCTGGGTTTGGTAATTGTGATAAAAAGTCACTTAAAGGCAACTTTTACTCCCTCTGCACGATTCCGACACACCGCTCGTGATGGCAAGGGAGAGGAAGTACAAACTATTTCATCTGATGTACAAGAACAGAAACTCTAGTTCGAAGGAGCATGATACAACAGCGACGACTGTGTGAAATGACCTTCTTGGTTACGTTTTCCTTGAGGGTTCGAAAAGACGACACGCTCTTCTCTAGAAGCGTCTTTCAATCTGTTAAGTACAAAACCAAGAAGAACCAGTAGAAAGCAGCACATCAAAAGTTAGCCTGTAACGTCACGATAGACACGTTCCCTATTGTTACGGTTACCAGGTCTTTGGACGAGGAAGGAACATTTATACAATTGAAATTCTGAAAGAGAGAAAAGACACACACACACACAAAAAAAACCCCTATGTAACAGTAAAAATGAGGAAAACCTTCACCAAGTCCGTATCAGCACACAACTGTGTCTGCTTGCATTTCCCTCAAGGCAAAATGTCCTTCGCTCCACTTCCTGTTCCTCAAGGCCAAGGTCAGCTCCCGGTTGGCCCAGTTACGCACTTGTAATACGTGCGCCGGTTCCCACAACTCGTTCTGCCTTCGCCGAGCTGCGGGGGAACAAGAGAGGGCGGTGGTGTCATCTTCTGTAAAAAGGTGCACTGCTCACGTGCGCCTGGGGAGGTTGGGGTGTTGATGTGAGGGGGTTTGGGGTCCGTGCCCGCCCCCCTCGTCAGTGGGGTTATACGCTGCTGTCCTCCAGCAGAGGCTCCTTGCCCTCGCAGGGTCCGCCCTGAGAGCTGTGTAAGTGGCTCTGTGCGCCGTTGTTGTGCTTCTTGTAGCTGCTGGGCCGCATGTTGAGGGCGTTGTGCTCTGGGATGAAGAGAGCAACCAGAAGGGACAGCAAAACCGAGCATGCTCCGAACAGGAAAGGAGGGCCGGGGATGATGGCACTCTGAAGGGGCACAGATATACAGAAATTTGTGAGTGCATGCTTGTTGTGTAATACAGACAGATTTCTTGTTTCTGAAAGCACTCACCTCATCTGTGGGGTTGGCCATGTTGGGTTTGGCACCCTTCTCTGGGCTCTCTGCGGGGTCCATTTCACTGAGCTCCACGTGAAACAGGTAGAAGACGAAGCCGTAGAGCGCAGGACCCAGGCCGTTACATAGTCCTCGAATTCCTGTGATCATCCCCTGCACCACACCTGACCGAGAAACAGAGACGTATTGAATGAGACTGCATCTGCCCACAACTAAACCGGCTACTTCATATTATAACGTAATTAGTGTTGTCAAAAGTACCGACTTTTGTTTACAATTCAGCTTTGATCACAGGAAAAAATTACATTTTAAATTAAAATAGAAAACAAATATAAAATATATTGAAATACAAAATAGTAATTTCACAGTATTAGTATTTTTTTGATCAAATAAATGCTTGTTGAGCATGAGATTTCTTTCATAAACATTAAAACAAATCTTTTGAACGTTGTTTATGTATTTAAAATGTTTTGTATTTTTTTTAATAATTTATTATTGTAAATTTCAATGACATGACGTGCATATTTGTGTGTCAAAGTGCATTATTTCCTTTTAAAATAATTTGATAAATTCATGACATATCACTTTATTTCATTTTTAGTACATTAAAATACATGTTATTTTATGTTTTGTTATCTTAAACCCTCAAAATGTCAGGTGGTGCCACTGTCCAAACAAATGAACAGATGAAAAAAAATATTTAAAATAGTGTCTTAATAATAAAAAATTAAAAACTAAAGACTATTTTCATATAAACAAATTTTATAAATATCAGTAGTTTTAAAGCTGTTGAGATAATTGAAAAACTTTTGCCTAGAAATTTGAATGTCAGGGTGGCACAACCACAAACTTGGCTCTTTTATTAAGTAAACATGATAATGCATCATCCAGAGGACCACAACTGATGCTTGTTGGCAGAGTGAAACGTGTGTATATCTCTATCAAATACTGGTAAAAACTGATCATTTCAAGTATGGGTAGGTTGGTACACTTCCCATGTCAGGTGGTACAACTATACAACTATTTGGTTGTACCGCCTGACATAAAATATAACAATTTAATATAATTTTTTTTTTTTTTTACTATAGGCCATAACATGAAAATAATTAATCAGCTTATCAGTATCAGCCAGAATTCAGTGCATCCCTAAAAATACACCAAGGTCAGACAGTCATTATCAGGCTAATAGTAAATTAAGGGGTTTATTCTGCACTGGCTGATTATATATTATCCTGTTTATTACATGCTACCAAAAACATAGACAAGAAAAATCAAGTTCAGTTAATATGATTTTTTTTCTTCAAATGCCAGAGCCTGCATAGTGATAGAGAGACATGAAACTAGCACATCTTTGTTTTTGACAGCAAAATGCAGTGAATGACCCATCAGAATTTAAATATTCCATATAATAACAATAAACTGTGACTTAATAATTAATTAGGGCTGTCAAACGATTAATCACGATTAATCGCATACAAAATAAAAGTTTGAGTTTGCCTAATATATGTGGGTGTACTGTGTGTAATTATTATGTATATATAAATACAAACACATTCATGTATATATTTGAGAAATATTTACAAGTATATGTATTTATTTATATTTTTATATAATTTATATGATATATAAATACATTTTTTGTACATAAATAACATATTTCTCTTAAATGTATACATTAATTTGTGTGTATTTATATATACATATTAATTACACACATTACTCACACATATATTATACAAACTCAAACTTTTATTTTGTATGCGATTAATCGCGATTAATCGTTTGACAGCCCTATAATTAATACAAATTAATTATTCTGTGGAGGAAAAATAAATGTGCCAGCCAGAGGACTGCATAACTATATTAAGATATTTTTGCTGATGTTACTGTGGTGTGGCCGCACGTGTCTCACCTTGTTGGTCGGGGTCTGCGTTGCGGGACACTATGGCACTGATTGCTGGGAAGGTGATGCTGGACATGGCAGCAACAGCTCCAGCGGCCCACATCATCCTTAAGAGAAAAATAAACCATCAGCATCTCTCTCTCTCACAGACTCTCAGTCGGTTTCAGTTCATGAGCATGTGTAACTGGTTTTCAGGAGGTCATGTTTACTTGTCTGTTTGAGTTCTAGCCAAAAGACACAAATAGATAACTTCATGTGTGTAATGGCATGAAAAAAATAAGTCAGTACATGACATCTTGAATGAAATCCATTGATTTTCTTCTTCCATTTCCCAAAATTATGTTTCAGAACAGCAACTAGCTGTAAAATATCTTGTTAGAAATCCTTTAAATAAAGCTTATGAAACACTACAATAAGTATTGATTTCAAGTAAAAATCCAATTACAATCTGTGACTTGAAGTGTATCATGTCTAATGAAGAGTTTGCTGCCCTCTAGTGGGTTTCTAGATGATCAACTCACCAGGGCTGGGAGCCAAAGCCGTACCAGGCCAGCTGTAGGATTTGAAAGCCGAGGCCTAACAAGATAGTGTTCTTATTCCCTATGGAACGCATCAGGATTCCCAGGACAACCGTCTGCACAGAGAGATGAACCATTACTTTGCAAATATTCACTGGCTTCCCTTTAGATCCTAATGCCTGATGTAAGGGCGGGCGATACAAGACATAATTAACCGGTAGAAATGTGTCAGCCACCATAATCTCTATTGCGGTTACGGTCACATGACTTTGCTGAGGTCACAAAAGCTTATTGTTTGCATGTGTTTTTAAGCATTGCGGTTTAAAAACAATTTATTTTAAACCATTGAATCACAATAAGCAGCTAAAGATAACTGATTTTTATATGTGCACACTGAAAGATGGTTTCTGAGCACTATCGAAGAGACGTGCGCACATGAAGCCACTGCTCATACGGAGTTTTTGCCGCTAAACGGGCATCAAATACACGTCAACATGCCCGTCTTTGCGAGTATCCTTGTAAACAGTCATTTATGTCTTAAGTGAATGCCAACAGTTGAGAAAGAAAACACGTGTGTAACAGAATATTGCATCTGTGCATTCGGTCTTCAAGTGACAGCAGTCTAATAAACCTAAAGTCTAAATAAATATTTAATTTACACAGTGAAGATGTGTGTTTTTTATACATTTGATTACTTTATAAAATTTATGAAGGTTAGTATTTCTTATTCCTAGTGCTTAAAGTTTTTCAGGTGGGTCTATATCTTTGTTATATTGCAGTTTGTTGTCCTATTGCTTGTAATTAGTTTCTTTGTTCTTATGTCTGTTTACTTGTCTTCAGTAAGCTTGAGGTTTTTATGTAGGCTAGTATTATTTGTTTGTCATATTCAAATTGGTGAAAGCATTATGAAGTTTCAATATTATCAAAAATTGATTATATTAAAACCTTATTTAAAGCAAAAATAGCTATATTGCTTATAACACATCATTACTCATATCGTGATTTAAGATTTTGGTCATATCATCTACCCCTAGCCTGATGCGCTCGCACAGCGAGCCGATTAGTACGAATGAACACATGCTGTGCTTCTCAGAGTCACGTGGTACAAACTCACAATGGAAGGGGTGGAAAAAGCCTGGAAACCAACCTGAGCCAAGATGGACAGGATTCCCACCACAGCAATGAAGGCAGCAACCGTTTCTGACGTAAATCCAATGACCTGGGAAGATGACAATTGGCAGTTTAAGAACATCTTCTGATTTAGATTTAATCATTCAATTACAGAGCATTTTAGTTTTTTATTTCAGTATTATATAGTTATTAATACTTTGAATTAGCTTTTAGCCTTATATTTTCAGTTTTCATCTTAATTTTTAGCAGTTTTGTTATGTGCTTTTGTCATTTATATTAGATTTTTTATTCTAAACAGTTTTATTTTTTTAAGTTTCAGTAATTTTAGTACTTCAACTAAAACATTTCAGTTAGTCGCCAAGGTAGCATTTCTATTTTTAATTAAGTTTTTCATCTAATATTTACATTTTATTTTATTTCAGCCTTATTTTAAATAACAAAAATGTTTCAATAATTTTAGTTGCAATAACACTGTTGTGAAATAACCCTTTGATTTATTAATATAAAACCCATTAACATCAACAGCATACAGTGTCGTTCATGTTGTTTCAGCCTAATTTCCAGCCTGACAGCAGAAGAAATTAAAGTGTTACGTAATGATGTTTCTAAGCATTGTGTTTATGCATTTCACAAAACCACACAACACTCAGCTTTGAAATATGGACAAAAGGCATTCCAGCAGAAGCTGAGAGAGTTAAAAATCACATGACTATCTATTTCTAACTGTTTACTTGGAGGGTGAGGGAGTATATGTGACATGTGACTCACAGATATGTGACTCACTTTTTTGGTATTTGCTTAAGCTACAACAAGGTTTGAGTCTTTGCATAAACATCAATGCATATTCATGCCACCTGCAGCAGCAGCAACCTCAGAGACTGGCCATGCCACTAGATAAAAAGCAGTTCCAGTTGTGTGTCTTTGCTGCATCGATATAAAGGTGTGCAGTGTACCTGTCTGAGATACAGGAAGAAACTGGAATACTGTCCAGCCTCAGGCAGGTAGGACAGGAAGACTGTGATGCAGATCAGGAGAACCGTGGAGTCCTGGCCCACCTTACGCAAGGACTGTGAACAAAAGAGTCACAGAGAGAGCGTGAGAAAGAGGGAGGAAGACACTGAGAGAATGAGTGGGCAGAAGAACAGCAACATGATTCATTTAATAAGTGACAGACGACATCTTCGCCATTCTTCTTCAAATGCCAGCTCATGTTTTTTTTTTCTTTCCTAAATGGTATTCACACTTGTACTGATTTGAGGCAACAAGGCAAACAGAGTAGGAACATGCAAAATGAAATTTTAAAAAAAGTTATAGATTGGGAAATATAAAATGTTATAATAATGATAACAATAATAGTAATAATAGTAATGCAATATAAATATATATAAATAAATAAATATAAAAATAAAATAAATATATAAATACATATATCAAAAATATATATATATTTATATATTACACACACTTATTTAAACATTTGTGGTTGGGTTTTTAATGTTTTTAAAATAAGTCTTGTGCTCACCAAGGCACCATTTATTTGATCAAAACTACAATAATAAAGTAAAATTGTGAAATATTTTTAAAATTTTAAAATAACAGTTTTCTATTTTTAATATATTTTAAAATATTTTATTCATGTGATGGTAAAGTTGAATTTTCAGCATCATTACTCCAAGTCTTCAATGTCACATGATCCGTCAGAAATCATTCTAATATGCTGATTTGGTGCATTTCTCATTTTCACAGTTGATTATCACAGTGGTACTGCTTAATATTTTTGTGGAAACCATGATAATTTTTTAGGATTATTTAATGAATAAAAAATTTAAAAAGAACGGCATTTATTTGAAACAGAAATTAATTTACTGTCACTTTCAACAATTTAATGCAAAATCTTACAGACCACAAACTATTGAATGGCACTGTATATGTATTAAACTACCAAAAACTTAGCAACCAAAATTAAAACCGATTTATCAGTTGTCCGAACCATGATCTTGACTCTAAAATTAGACCACCAATCAAGTTCCATCAACCTTCTCATGTGACAGATAAGACAAAGGTCATTGCATCCCCATGACTGTACTTGCACAGACATCAGTGACTCACTGCAAAGGGGTCTGCCTGCTCCCAGGAGATGGGGGCCCCCCAGGAGGCCGGTCTCATCTTCTCAGGCAGGGACTCAGGAACCGCTACCAGGATAAAACAGATGTCGAGCAGGGCAATGGCCGTGGCAAGGATCACCACCAACGTATCTCCATACGCCACTGACAGGTACGCACCGATCGCTGGGCTTGTCACCAGGCTGGCTGCAAAAGTGGCCGATACCTGTGGGAAAAGATTTAATCAACTGTGGTGACCACAAGGGAAATGTTCTTAACACAATTAACACTTTAATTTCATTGCAGTGCCAAAAAGGAAACCACAGACGGCTGTTAAAATAACAGGAAACCAACATGCGCAGACGATTCTAGGTATAGTTGCTGTGAAGTTGCTTACAGCACAACATCAAAAGGAAGTCATGTTCCTCTGCTCACCAGGCCATATGCTGTGCTCCTCTCATGCTCCTGGGTGATATCGGCCACATATGCAAAGATCACAGAGAAAGTGACCGCAAACACGCCAGACATGGAGATCACTGCAAAGTACCACCTGTAGGATCAGACGGAGAGAATGATTAAGTCTAAAATAAAACATTTAGAGTGTTTCAAATGCTCAAAATAAAAGACTATAAATATGTGACTAAAATAATTGTACATTTATGAATTTGGCTAAAGTTTTCTCAAATGCTTTACAATTAAGATGACAATATGAACAAATATTGTCAATCAATCAATCAATCAATCAATATATAATACAATGACTGTGTCACTGTAGGGTTAAGATAACAATGTTATTATTGTTAATAAAAACTGAAAATATTAAAAAAAAAAAAAACATTTTAGTTAATATAAATAAACCTGAAATAATATAAAATATACTATAAATATTAGATGAAAAACAAAATGTAAAGTATTTAGTACAAGAGCTAAAATTACTTAAATAAAAATAAGGAAATTAAATAAATAGAATACTTAAGTAGAAATGACAAAAAAAATGACAAATGCACAAAACTAAACTACTAAAACTTAAACTAAAATTACAATGAAAGCTAAAATATTAAACGGTACAAAAGTATATAAATAATACTAAAATAACATTCACAAAGGAATATGCAGGTTATATTTGACCCCAAAATCAAATGAAAAAAATAAACTAAATATGGCATAAAAATAGTCTATTTAATTTTTATTAAAAAGCAAAAAAAAAAAAAAAAAAGATTTTTATCATATTAAAATCATTTTTATCACTTTAAAATAATTTGGGCTGCCCCCAACTAAACATTTTTGTAGTCGACTATAGTCATTAATTTAAGCCATTAGTCAACTAATCGCACAATTATATTAATTAAATTACTGAAATATATACTGGGGGAATACAACACCATAATGAGCCTTTAATATATTCAGGCATAATATAGCCTATTCCTCGCTCAAGTGCACGCATAAACTTGCTGCAAAGCACCAGCAAAGTATAAATGAGTAAGGGGACATTTTAATTATTTACTAATAAACTAGTGTTTTCTGAGTCAGTGTCAGCTGCAAAGATGAAGTTGACGATGCTGACTCGCCATCTCCGCAGCATAGTGGATACTCCTTTAGAGAGAAATGCACATTTCAAACGGATTACATAAGCAGAGAGGGTTCTTTATTCAAATTGGCTCATCTAAAAGTAGACATTTCAAGCTTTCTATAGATATATTTCTCATGTTTGTGAGGCAAGTATACGCCGAGTTTGTTCATTTTTGTGACGAGTTCCAGTTCAAGGAGACGGAGACGGCAGAAAGCGCATCCTGTTTTTTTTCTTTATTTTACAAAGACACAATGTTTTCTGGTTATTGTGAATTTACACAAATAAAAGTAGACCCTACAGTTTCAAATGATGTATTATTCTTATCTGTATGACCAAAAATAACAAAGTATTTTAAGTTATTTCCGCTGTTATCAAGTGATAACGCCGGCTACTCCGTGTCTTGCAGTAATCTTGCAGTATACTTTACCTTCCACACTCCGCACAAACACTTGGATCTACCTATCGCACAATTATTCAGGTTAACATTAGAGCGGGCAGCAAAGTAAAGTTGTTACTACTTGTGTTTCAAATGATATGCCATATTTGAGGTCAATGAATGATAGTCGAACGTTTGGTTTTCCTGCCTGACATACTGTAATTACCACAAGGACCCGCCGTTAACGATCGGTCCTTCACAGACTGCGTGACTCAACCATGAGGATTTTTTTCCTTCTGCGACTAAATGACTAATTTTGGTTGACTAAGCCTCTTCTAGTCAACTAACGTTTAGTCGACTATTAGGGGCAGCCCTTAAAATAATATGTAATAAGAATTAGATTTTCTGTAATTTCACATTAAAGTAGGAAACTGCTTCATGCAAGAGGCTTACCATGGGCTGATCTTCATGAGAGGGATGGGAGCGCAGGTGAAGAACACAGTGAGCAGCAGGAAGGACTTCCGGCCCCACACATCTGACAGAGCACCGATTAATGGAGCACTCAGGAAAGACAGCAGGCCCTGTGTGAATACAAGAGCACATGGCTTCCAGTTACTCTGAAAGTTTCGAAAACAACTGCATGGCAAGACCAGAGCTTGACTGGATCTGGCAAACTGTTTGCATCTTAATATTTCACAGTAATATTCGGGTCAGGCTGGATTGCAGGATCTTGTTTAAACCGGTAAATTCTGTTCCCACTTTACCGTATTTAAGGGCATCACCGTGTGACCTGGGTTTATCATAAATAAACAGGGCAACGTAAGAGTAGCTAGCCCTAATCATGACTCTTATCTCTTCTCACATCAGAAAGGGAGAAGATGAAAAGCATGAGTAAATGTGAATGGCTGGAGTCAATGTCCTACCTTGACACCATGAATAAGTCCGTTCATCAGGAATGTGTGCTGGGGGAATGTCTGATGTAACACCTGAAACAAAAAAACAGATTGACCATAAAATGTATGCTGTACATACATGCAGATAACATGTTGGGTACAGAATAACTAGGTTAATGATTCACTAGGTTTACTCTATGGCAGAGCTCATAAAAGTAGTAATACTTCTTGGCAATAAGAACTGGGTGATACGTCAAATATATTTGCACTGATTGTGTCACAAGTAGGCAACATCACATGAACATCACAAGTTGTTCAAGATTCTTCCTTCTCGTGAGTACAAGAGAATCAGGGATGCTTTAATAGTCTTATTTAAAATTTCAATTAATCAATTAAAAACTGACATTTTGTTTATTATTGTTATATTGGTGCATATAAATAAACGATTAAATATCTATTAAAATATCAAACTATTTCATTAAACATTTTGATCATACTTGGTAACAATAATTGTGTGGTTGAATTTGAAATGATATTCCTCTGGTAAATAAATAAATAAATTCCTTATAAGCCTTTTCAGAGCAAATAAATAAGTAAAAATACCCGTTAAATAATGTCAAAGCATGAAAAATACAGAATATTATCCATTTCCACATTAAAAATCATTAAAAGAGATTCTATGTCTGTAATTGAGGATATCAAATAATCAAGTAGTTCACAAGCCAAATGTGCTTCATGATCCAACTGGTCACTTGTTTTCCCACATAAATGTGTCATTGTTTTTGCTGCTTTACTTGTTAGAGGTTACAAAATAACCACCATGAGTACAAACATGTTGTTTTGACTGTGCAATGAAATGACCAACCCGTAATAAAGTACAAGGCAAGGAATGTTATTTAAGCGTTTTGAGATTCGAACTGCTTTCTATTTGAGGCTGAGCATAAGAACCACATTGCTGTTGAAAGTCAGGTGCATACCTCTAACTGGAGCAATGATTCCCACAGCCTGACTAATCATTAAACACACTGTATACAACAGTGTCAATGTTTTACAAAAGTGGACAAAAGAGATCTGTTCTCTTATGACTGGGAAACAAATCAACTGATCTGTATACAAATTCAAAGACAAATTCTTCAGTTCCAAGAAGTCAATATTACACATGGACTGAAGTCCAACAGGGCATATGCCTTACTTATAAAGTGGCATGTTCAATTCTGATGAAATTTAACTTGAAAAAAAACGTCGAAAGGCATTTATTAATTTTCTATAACTGCACAGTTAAGACATACTTAAAGGTGCCCTAGAATTAAATATTGAATTTATCTTGGCATAGTTGAATAACAAGAGTTCAGTACATGGAAAAGACATACATTGAGTTTCAAACTCCATTGTTTCCTCCTTCTTATATAAATCTCATTTGTTTAAAAGACCTCCGAGGAACAGGCGAATCTCAACATTACACCGACTGTTACGTAACAGTCGGGATCATTAATATGTATGACCCCAATATTTGCATATGCCAGCCCATGTTCAAGGCATTAGACAAGGGCAAAACATCTGGATCTGTGCACAGCTGAATCATTAGACTAGTTAAGCAAGCAAGGACAACAGCGAAAAATGGCAGATGGAGCAATAATAACTGACATGATCCAGGATTACATGATATTTTTAGTGATATTTGTAAATTGTCTTTCTAAATGTTTCGTTAGCATGTTGCTAATGTACTGTTAAATGTGGTTAAAGTTACCATCGTTTCTTACTGTATTCACGGAGACAAGAGCCGTCGCTATTTTCATTTTTAAACACTTGCAGTCTGTATAATTCATAAACAACTTCATTCTTTATAAATCTCTCCAACAGTGTAGCATTAGCCGTTAGCCACAGATCACAGCCTCAAACTCATTCAGAATCAAATGTAAACATCCAAATAAATACCATACTTACACGATTAGACATGCTGCATGACGAACACTTTGTAAAGATCCATTTTGAGGGTTATATTAGCTGTGTGAACTGTGTTTATGCTGTTCAAGGCAAGCGCGAGCTCCGGGGGCGGAGAGCACGAGAATTAAAGGGGCCGCAACCTATATATCGGTGTATAGTTCATGATGCCCCAAAATAGGCAGTTAAAAAAATTAATTAAAAAAAATCTATGGGGTATTTTGAGCTGAAACTTCACAGACACATTCAGGAGACACCTTAGACTTATATTACATCTTTTAAAAAGACGTTCTAGGGCAACTGTAAAGGGTTAGTTCACCCAAAAATGAAAATTCAGTCATTATTTACTCACCTTCATGTTGCTGCAAACTCAACATTCGTTCATCTTTTTGATGAAATCTGAGAGATTTCTGTCCCTCCATTGACAGCTATGCAACTACCACTTTGACGCTCTTCATAAAGAGATCGTAAAACTTATCCTTATGAATTGACCAGTTTAGTCCAAATTTACTGAAGAGACTCGATTGCTTTATATGATGAACAGATTTAGGCTTTTATCTTCATTTGTGTTCAGAAGATCATTGAAAGTCTTACGGGTTTTAAACAACATGAAGGTGAGTAAATAATGACAGAATTTTCATTTTTGGGTGAACTAACCCTTTAGGAAAACTGAAACTAAACTGGTTATTGATATTCAACTGTATGCTTACATATTGTCCTGCAAAAATCATTCTGCTCGTATATAGAAAACTATTACTTTTTTATCAGTCACTGTTATCATCATGGAAATGTAAACAGTCTAACAAACCCATAATGCACCTGTGAGAAACATTCAACTGAATTGAGAAAGAGAAAAAAAAAAAGGAGCATGTTGACCAGATCTGAGATCTGCACAAGAAATTATCCACATTCAGAAATGGGAATTTGCATTTCTTCACTTTCATTTTTTTTTTCTCATTTATTTAAGAAATGATATTGAGAGATGAAAACAAAGCATGCAAACACATTTCACCTGCTGTGTTCATTCGATATGGCACTGAAGCAGAGCTCGACTGAGCAAAGCTGTGCCACTTGCTGAGACGTTAAGTCTTGTCAGTGCAGCGTTCATCTGGAAGGCTTTGTTAGGCTCATTAGTGCTTCAGTATATCAGAGGCTACTAATCAAATAAAAGGCCAGAGCAAAGAGCACTGAGGCGACTCTCTGGCTCAACTGCACCAACTAAATGCAAATCCTCCTCCCACATTGCGAAATGAGGACAATGAATAAGCAATTTATAGACATACAAGACATTAAGCAACTAAGGACTGTTTCAATTTCAGCCACTACCAAAAGCCAACTGACCACTGGTGAAAAAAACTTCTGTTACATTATTTTTCTGTTTTAACAATTTCCATTACAAATAATAAGCATAACAGTTTGAGTGAAAAAGTATTCACATTTATATTTTGTATGCTGTGGCCAATAACTGATATCAAAGCTCAAACAATAAATATATAGAGTGTAAAATCAGACATCAGAACATTACAATGTACAATAGAAATAATGCATAACTGTTTAGTACTTTTGTAAAGTGCCATAGAAGTTAAGGATACCATTTAAACCAATGAAATAAGTTTTTAGGTAATGATTATTCTTTCATTGATCAATAAAAGTATTGTTTTGTTCACAGCCCTGTTTTTTTTTTTGTTTAACCATTTTACATTTTACAATGTTTAAATTCATTCTGCTAAATAAACGCAGAACAGACAGATGCCAAAGCCAATATTTGCATATACTGATATGGTAACAGAAAGACAGACACATTATACTGTACAGTACATCCCTAGAAACAAAGTAAACAAAGCTGGAAATAACACTGTGTCTACGATGGATGTGAGCGGAACGATGCGGCGCGACAAAAGACAATAAAACCCATTATAATCAGCGATGCTGTCTACACTGGATGCTGCGCGACAAAACACGACATGACAAATCCCCGAAAGTAAACTGATGCCTCGTTCAGTTTATGATGTACTCCAAGCACTCGTGATACTTCTCATAGAAAGGACAAATGGATCATTTGCAACAGTTGTTTTGTCGTGTCCAGTGTAGACTGCTGCGGTGCGATGCATCGCATCAATGGTCGCATCCGGTGTAGACACGGTGTAAGATTAAACGTGTAAAAGTACCGTTCAAAATTTTGGGGTCAGTAAATACTTTTATTCAGCAAGAGCTGCACTGCATTGAAAATTAACAGTAAAGAGCAAAAGATTTGTATTTCAAATAATTGTTGTTTTCATTTACACTTTTTTGATTTATAAAAAAAAATCCATTTCCACAAAAATATTTAGTACAACTGTTTTCAACGTTGATAATAATAAGAAATGTTTCTTGAGCAGCAAATCAGCATATTAGAATGATTTCTGAAGGATCATGTGACACTGAAGACTGGTGTAAAATTCAGCTTTGAATCACAGAAATAAATTACACTTTAAAATATATTCAAATACTGTTATTTTAAATTGTAAATTTCACAATATTACTATTTTACTGTATTTTGGTCAAATAAATGTAGCTTTGGTGATCATAAGAGACAACACCACTTTCAACTCATGCATTATTCAACAAAAGAAAACAGCAATTCCACTTTGCATGTAGTGTAAATTTAAGGAAACATCGGTTACAGTCAGAGCAATGGATCACTTTGTGGAAAAGGATTTTGCAAATAGCATGTTGTGTAGCATGCTGTGACTGTACTGGATACAGTGTCAACAAGAGTGTCATGCTGACCAGCATAAAAACAACTGGCACTGTGTTACAAAGTAAATCACAGGTTCAGCTTCATTTACAGCCATGTGGCCTGACAAACCCTCCAGTTCGCCTTCAGAATAAAAAGGTCATTATTAGCATGATGCTGTTTGATGTTGTTTTAATATTGCTTGGTCAATTATTCTCAATGCATCCCTCATCAACTAAAACAGAGTGCACCATTCTGCCCTCTCCATTTGATCAGGATTCATTTATTCATAAATTTGTACGAGGCTCCTCGGATCTGGGCAATGGGAAATGTCACTCCTTGTTTTGGACACAAAAGGAAGGGAGAATGAATGCAAACATTCATGGCTCGTAATTCGCTCTGATCTGAAACTGTCAATGAGGGCGATTAAACAAAACTGGTTTACCGTAAGCATGGGAGTGGTGAGCAGTCCCCAGGCGAAGAACTCCAGGAAGATAACCACCACTGCATGGTAGACACTGGGCTCTCCAATCCCCTGTGGCTAAACAAGGAGGAGTTACATTAATACAGAAGCTTGTTTGCACAACTAAATAAAAAACAATACAGGTAATTGTGACTTTTTATCTCCCTATTCTGACTTCTTTTCTCAGAACTGCGACATATAAACTCGCAATTGCAAGTAATAGTCAGAATTGTGAGAAATAAAGTCAGAATTGAGTTATAAACTAACAATTGCATATTATAAACTCGCAATTCTGACTTTTTTCCTCACAACTGAGATATAAACTCGTAATTCTGACTTTTTTGCTCGCAATTTTGACTTTTTCCTCACAACTGAGATATAAACTCGCTATTTTGACTTTTTTCATCACAATTCTGACTTTTTTCCTTGCAATTGCGAGATATAAACTCACACTTTTGACTTTTTTCTCGCAATTGCAAGATATGAACTCGCAATTTTGACTTTTTTCCTCACAATTCTGACTTTTTTCTCGCAATTGCAAGATATAAACTCGCACTTTTGACTTTTTTCCTCACAATTCTGACTTTTTTTCTTGCAATTCTGATTTTTTTTCTCACAATTGCAAGATATAAACTTGCAATTTTGACTTTTTTCTCGCAATTGCAAGATATGAACTCGCAATTTTGACTTTTTTCCTCACAATTCTGACTTTTTTCCTTGCAATTGCGAGATATAAACTCGCAATTTTGACTTTTTTCTCACAATTGCAAGATATAAACTCGCAATTCTGACTTTTTTCTCGCAATTGCAAGATATAAACTCGCAATTTTAACTTTTTTCTCGCAATTGCAAGATATGAACTCGCAATTTTGACTTTTTTCCTCACAATTCTGACTTTTTTCCTTGCAATTGCGAGATATAAACTCGCAATTCTGACTTTTTTCTCGCAATTGCAAGATATGAACTCGCAATTTTGACTTTTTTCCTCACTTTTTTTCTTGCAATTCTGATTTTTTTCTCACAATTGCAAGATATAAACTCACAATTTTGACTTCTCAGAATTCTGAGATATAAACTCACAATGGCGAGTTATAAAGTCTAATTCTGATGAAAAAAAAATTTATAAATTCGCAATTGCGAGTTTATATCATGCAATTCTGAGAAAAAAAGACAGAATTGTGAGATAAAGTCGCAATTATACCTTTTTTATTTTATAAATAATGAATCAGTGTATCGAATCATGATTCGGATCGCGTGTTATACAACAAAACTGCTGAAATCACGTGACTTTGGCGCTCCGAACCGCTGATTCGACACACTGATTCATAATGCTCTGAAGCTTCATGAAGCAGTGTTTTGAAATCGGCCATCTCTAAATAAGTCGTTATTTTGTTTTTTTTGGCGCACCAAAAATATTCTTGTCCCTTTATAATATTAATATTGAACCACTGTACTCACATGAACTGATTTAAATATGTTTTTAGTACCTTTATGGATCTTGACAGAGGAAATGTCATTGCTCCCTATGCAGGCCTCACGGAGCCATCGGATTTCAACTAAAATATCTTAATTTGCGTTCCGAAGATTAACGAAGGTCTTACGGGTGTGGAACGACATGAGAGTGAGTAATTAATGCCATTATTTTCATTTTTGGGTGAACTAACCCTTTAAATATAAGTCCAGGGTTTCCCAAACATGAGTTGATGAAATACTAACCCTAAATTAAATCAAATGTAACATTAAAATAAAACAAACGGGGCTGCATAATTAATTACGAAACAGTGACATCTCTCTTATCAAACTGAGATTATCAAATCAAAGGCTGTGATTTAAAGAAGTATAGCATGTTGGGAGGTTCACTTTATTTACATTCACACGTTTGTGGACAGAAGTTTGATGTCAATTACTTCCTACTGTCTTTTTAATCAATTTTAAGTGTAAGGACTTTGAAGAAGTGTTTCCTAAAAGGACACAGACTACAGATATGTGAATACATACTACTTGATTCATGAAATCAAAATTTGACAGCCCATTAGGAGCTGTCTTGACATTTAAGACCGAGCTGACTCTTTTCTTAAGCAGTTCACGACCAAAACAACATGATAAACCCATAAACACGTCATTCTTAGAGAGAACACCTGTCGGACAGGTGAAGTGTCGGACAGAACATATGTCATTAAAAGCATATTATTTAGTACCCTGACGGGACACCCACTTCTGTCACCATAAAGACTGATCATTTCTCTTACCTAATAATTCATTATCCCAATTTCAAGCTTCCAGTTTCGTTTAACGTTACAGGTTTAGTGAGCGCGATGTCTCGATCTGACTTGTTTGTCGCCAGCTGGCTTGTTGTTTTGACTGTCGGTTGTCTAATCAAACTATTGTGTCTCATATATTGTTGTTTATTTCTCCTTATAATACAGAGATACAAGCTTGAAATGACATTCAGAATAGAGTTGTTTCATCTCATCCTGTAAAAACACTATTTTAGCTTGCTAGCCCTGACTAGCGAATGGCTAACAGCCACAAAGAAATGTTTTACTCACAGTGCCTCCATCTTTAATGATGATTTTCTTAGCTAGAAGAATGCTGCGGTTCAGCCGCTTTTTCTTCTTTTTCTCTCCAGTCATTGTTAACTTATATCCATTCTTGTTTGTGGGAGATGGACCTGCGAGGTGTGGCTAAATATCACAGTTTACCGTTAGCATCCACGCTAAGATACGCGACTTCCTGTCCTCAGTTCTCGCTCTCGGGAGTTCCGCCCATTTTGTTCAACGCAGGTTTCTGATTGGTCAATTTGGCACGGGAGTGGTTCACCTCGCGATTTCATTGGCTGAGTGCATCGTCCGTGCGAGTGAACCCAAAGTGCTTATTACCATAATCGGGTATACAAAACAATGAGGAATCCCTCTGTCGTGTAAACTGCTGAGTGTTGTGTTGTTTGTGTTGGGTTTTGTCAGGGAAAAGAGACTCTTGGATGTTATTTTGTTCAAATTTATTTTAGAAGAATAGATTTGTTTTAAATTTCCATTATGTAATAAAAACGTTTCAGATTCAGCTTTTTCAAATCTGACATTGATAACAGCAATTTTTTTCCCCCTTTTTTTAACTCATGCCAGCTGCTATGGCTATGTACATGGCGCGAGTTATTCAAAAATTAAACTCAAAAAATATATTTAAAGGTGCAGTGTGTAAATTTTAGCAGCATCTAGCGGTGAGGTTGCGAATTGCAATATAGAGAAGCTACGGTGGCCAACACAGGACAAAGATGTCATCGTCTGAAACAGCAGAGAGTAGCCAGTCAAGTAAACGCGCTCTGTAGAGCAGTTTGTCAGTTTAGGGCTACTGTAGAAACATGTCGGCGCAAAATGGCATCTTAAAGGGTTAGTTCACCCAAAAATGAAAATAATGTCATTTATTACTCACCCTTGTGCCGTTTTACACCTGTAAGACCTTCGTTAATCTTCGGAACACAAATTAAGATATTTTTAACGGATCATTAATGGATCCTCTCTCAAGATCCATTAATGTACTAAAAACATATTTAAATCAGTTCATGTGAGTTCAGTGGTTCAATATTAATATTATAAAGCGACGAGAATATTTTTGGTGCACCAAAATAAACAAAATAACGACTTATATAGTGATGGCTGATTTCAAAACACTGTTTCAGGAAGCATCGGAGCATAATGAATCAGCGTATCGAATCATGATTCGGATCGCGTGTCAAACCGCCAAACTACTTTTTCAAAAGTATAAACAGGATTAAAGGTGCAATATGTATGATTTTTGCAGTAAAATATCCAAAAACCACTAGGCCAGTGTTATATTTTTTGTACACCTGAGTACTTACAATATCCCAAATGTTTCCAACTATTTGTAAATCGTGAGAAAATTGCAATTTTACCCAAGGCTCCTGGACGTGTGAGGAGTCGCTTGTCAATTGCGTCATACCCGCGTTACCCTCGGTTTCCGGTTTATTTTGTAGAAACCATGAAACACCAAAGACGCTTTAATATTTACATATTTTAATAGACAAGGGAACAACTGTTTTGATATATAGACAGAAAACTAATTGTTGTTATATAGCTCAACACCTTTAGTCTTATTCTAATTTTCTTGATTTTTTTTTTTTTTTGCACATAACATGCTTCACCATGCCTCAGAGAAAAACACTATTTTGTGAAGTAGCTAACATAGCATAATCAGATGCAGCTTTATTTTTAGTAACAGTAATACAGAATTTTCTCCATCATACAATACGTTTTAAAATTAATTGCATGCCATTTATCAACACAAGCCATCCAGCATTTAATATGATATTGTAAAACCGATCTATCTTACTGCAGTGTGTAACAGTGTCTCACAGCAGCCGCCGAGCGAACGCAAAGAGTAACGTTATAACATCATTTTCAACACACTCAAATGTATCTAATATGATAAACAGAGCTGCGTTACTTCATACTCATGACCGGAAAAGCGGAAGCGGCGTCGGCAACTGTGTCATAATAAAAGTCCCGCTGCTCGTGAGGCGTGTGTTGATCAATCGCTCCAGCTCCTCGTTCAGCTCCACAACACTCGCTCCTGCTCTGCTTCATACTACAGTAACGTTAATAATCGCATCCATGAACATGATTTCTTCCCGAGTCCAATCCCTATTCTTTTGCACCAGCCGTAGAGGTGAAGACCACATGTCCCAAGATTCTGCGCTCAAACTTGCCGTCATCAAGCTACGCCGTTGCTAGGATTCTAGCGACCTCTAGTGGACATAAATTTGACATATTACACCTTTAAACAAAGTTTCTCAAAGGGGCAGAAGTATTACAGTCCAGAAAAATATGTTTAATGGACAGTGGATTCACTTTGGTGTGTATGAGTTTTGAGTGTCCTATCCAGCATAGTGTGTAAATGACTTGATCCCAGCGATTATTAAAAGGAAATATATATGTTTTGTCCCAACATCAATATTGTAATTTGTTGTTTAAGCACTGATCCCATTTCGATTGCCATTTATTTTTGGTGTATGCATTTAATGTTGGTCTCAGATCTGTATCTGTAGATAATGCATCTTTGGCAGCACTGTCTGCTGAGTGGTCAGGTATCCTGCAGAAAATAATATTAATTATTCTTTGATTCAAAAGATGACAATTTGATTAAAACCTCCACAGTTGTTGGGTGATCAGTTTTTATAGATTCAATAACTGCATTTTTAAAAACAAAAATTATCCAGCACTTCACACATGCATGAAAGAACAGCGATGGTATGATTTCCAACATCTTCAAATCTCCTCAAAACAGAAAAAAAGAAAAAAATGTTTTGACAATATAAAAATATACACATATAAGGAGACTCATCAGATTTGATTTCATTGAGAAAGCACTGTTTTTCAGAACTATTTACACCACATACAGATATTTCACAGAAAACAATTAATGGAGCAATCCATTAACGAAGATAACGGTTCTCTACAGTTCCTTGTTTGTGATAAGAATAAAGAACTATGACTCCTCTAAAAACAATAACGTAGGCCCAGTCCACTCCAATGTGGTCCATAGAAAAACTTACATTAGACAAAAAAAGAAAAAAAGCTCTTAATAAAATATTTTAAACTACCAAAATGTTGCCAAGTTTATAAGGAATGATTAAATAAAGCAAAACATGATACAAAGTAATAATGGCTTTAAAGTTAAAAAATCATTAGGCATGTTACAAATGCATTCTATGAACATAATATGACAACAGGTGTCTAAGATAGCATGCACGAATCCAGCATTTGATTTATTCCTTTAAACAAATTGAGTGTTGATATGATCAGAAATGGGATACTGACTGTTGCTTGAACAGTTGCAGGAAAGACAAATATGTCCATTTTCTTTTTGGTGTTACCTAATGTCAATCATCCTCATCTATAAAAGGAATATCAAGGTCTGAAAATCGTCTCTTGCCCTGATTACTTGCAGAAACGGAGGTGTTGAGGGATTCGGAGACGTCTGGGCTCTGGATGACACACATGGACTGGACTCCATCACGGCGTGAGGCGGATTGGTTTTGGTTGCGGTCCTCAGCAGCCTGTTTGCTCCCTGGTTTGGGATCAGGGGTCGGAGGTTTAGCAGAATTCTCTGGCTTGGAGCTCTTCAAAGCAGTGTTCGCTGAAAGAGATGCCTTGGATTAGCCACTGGAGACTAAATATATGCAAATATCACGTAATAACTAAATATACAAACTAGGGATGGCAAAATTAACATTAATGTATGCATAGGATTATTTTTTCAGTTTAATGCATTAAAAATATTTAACGGAGCAAAACAAATCCGGTCCTCCCTTGAAATCGGGTCTCCCCAAACTGTCAGTTAATGATTATCCTAAGTATATATGAATGATATTAATTTAAAATACCCATATAGCCTACTCTATAATGTGTAAGAAAACAAATTAGTGCATAATAAAACCAACTGAACGTAATTTATTACACTTGATTATCTATTAATTAATACATAATAATTATAATAGTCTATTTAGTGAATAATTGAACATCATTAATTTGTTGATTTATAACTGAAATATTTGCACATTTAATACTTAATTTAACAATTACATTAAAGATGATTGCGAATACGTGTAGGGTAAGTGCAAATGCATGTATGAACTAAGCTATCAGGCTAATTGGTATCTATATGCTATGCTAGTACATAAGCTAACTAATACAGACAAAAAATGTCATTATAATGTAGTTGAAACAGCTTTTAACATAACATGATTTTGTAGGAATTGTAAACAGGCACTAAAGAGAGTACCTATTAAAAGCAATTTGAATCAATGGGATCGATGGGGGGGCAATTTGTCACTACACCATCATAATTTGGCTAGCGTTACATTATATGATGATCACACTCTTATTCACACAAATGCTTTTAAACAGACAAACAAGTACTTATGTGCACAGAAAGATGCGCGCAGTATCAAGTTCTCTTTAACGCTCGAACAAACAATAACGCACAAAATTAGGCCAAAATGGCCATTTTGTCGAGTATCGTCATAAGAGCAGTCTTAAAATGAGATAAATAACATCTTAAATGAACTTAAAGAGTTGTAAGTAAATGAGATGCGCGTCATGTTCTGCAGCGGCAGCTCTTAAAGTGACAGCAGCCTAATAAACCAGTTGCTGTGATGTCTGTCATTATTGTTGATCAAAGAACAAAGTTAACAGAAAATTGTAGCTTTGATAAGGATTAATCTATATTTAATTTATATTTTATGCAGTGAAGACTGTAAAGTGTTTAATAACTTTATTCAGGTAAATATATATTTATTATAATGGGTTTATGTGGAGATTGTTTTAAGTTCACTTAAATTAAGTTATTTTTATTTATTTATTTATTTTATTTATTATTTTTTTTTTAATTTTAAATCGCAATTAATCACATCCAAAATAAAGGTTTGTGTTTACATAATATATGTATGTACTATATATATATATACACACATGTATTTCTTAAATACAAACATGTATTTGTGTGTATTTATATATACACATAATAAATATTTTGGAATCATTTGACAGCACTAATTATAATTTTTTCATATTTCATAGAGACATCAGTAGCAGTATTAGTATCAGTGATACTGGCCTTCATTCATAAAAAGATGCCATTAAACAAATATTTTAAATATACTGTCTTTTAATTTTCTACATTAATTTCAAGAGTAGCTGAAATTATTATAAATATAAAAATATTAAAAACTTGCAAATAGTTACAGAAAAAAACGTGAGCTTAATTAGTTAATTCTTTTTAAATCTAATCGACAGCAAGCATTCTAATATTTGATATAAAAGCAGCAGAGCAAACCCGTGGTTAGTGAAACAGCAGGTTAAATAACAACAAGCACAATAACCAGCTCACCACAAGAGCAGCGAATCCAAGCCCTCTTTGACACAGAGCATGCGGGGCATCCAAGCGTAATGTGATTAAAACTTTCTGTACCTCAGTACTGACCTTCCGAGTCCAAACTCACATGATCTTCTAGCAGACTCTCAGAGCTGACCAATGATTCAGAGTCCATGTTCTCAGCATCAGAGCTATCCTGGTCAAACTCGGGCAGTCCGAAGACCAACTTGTTCCTAAACCACAGACAGAAGGAGTTTTGATAATTCTTCACATGAGAATAAACGTATTCTGTGCCCCTGGACAAAAGTTACTGAAGACTGAATGCATGAAATCAAAATGCATATGTGAAATGATACGACTTAAATCTGTGCTAGAAGACAATGAAAAATTGTTGATGAAAAAATAAAATGTTAAACATGCATTTCTCAACTCACTTTTCTTTCTTAATGGATTTGATCCGCTCCAGCAGGTTCTTTTCCATTTCAAGCTCGGCTCCGTCCATTGAGGAGGTATCTGGATTAAATTTTGGCCGCTCATATATCTAATGGAAAGTGAGATCATGAAATCATGTAAAATGAGAGCCAAGAGAAGCACTTTGCAAACTCTTATACCAGAGGGGCTAAATATTAGACTAGAAATGGCACATATATTTAAGCAATGAGGTTCGAGAGGCTGTATGAATACAGTAAGGCACGATGTGTTTGAAACGCCTACAGCTATGATGATATTCAGAATAGCAGAGCCTTGAGTGGTTTATTGCTTTTATAAAATTATTACCACATACTAAAAAGTATTAATTGCACAATATTTCATGAAAACAATATTTTATTAATCAGATCATTTAGTGTCATCTTTCCATTAGAAAATACATTCACTGACATCTACACTAAAGTTAAAAGTTAATAGTAGGGGTTCAGCATGCTGTTTACGGTGTGTAGGTGAACAGGTGTAATGCGTTATTACTATATTGTATATTTCAGCATAATTGGAAATCTGGATTGACACATAAGGAACCATAATTGTCATGATACTAATGCAATAATGCGTATTTTCTCTTATGTATATTCACTAATGAAATGATTTGAAATGCATTTATTTTGTGCCAAGTATACTTCAAATACATTTACATATTATGTACTTAATAAAAATACCCTGGCAATTGTACTTTTGGTATACTAAACTGGTATACATAAAAGTCTGCTAAATTGGAACAACTAATTTTGTACTTAATGCACTTTAATTGTCTGGAAGTAGTGCTGAGGTCCAACTAAACATATACTGAAGTATGTTTGATTGTGCTAAAGTGTTATACTTAGTGGTAAGAGTATACTTTAAATATCTTGCATTTAAAGACAGATTTTATTCAAAGATCATACAATCCTTACCTATAGTGACATTAAAACACATTTTAGGCTTAATATTAATAAATGTTCACTGTGCACAAGTAGTACTCGAAATAAAGTTTATTATAATTTTTAAATCAGTATAAGTCTCAAGCGATATGTCAGTAAATATGTTAATAGATTTAAACTATACTTAGTATGAAATAAATGTATTTTAAATATATTACTTTTTGACTAGGGTTACTATTTAAAAGTTTGAGGTTGGTAAGATTTGTAAATGTTTCTGCTCACTAAGGCTGCGTTTATTTGATCAAAAATACAGTAAAGACAGAAGTATTGTGAAATCGTATTGCTATTTAAAAGGTCATTTAAAGCTCCAGTCTTCAGTGTCACATGATCCTTCAGAAATCATTCTAATATGATGACACTTATGATAACACTTTACAATAAGGTTTCATTAGTTAACATTAACAATACTTCTACAGCATTTATTAATCTTCGTTCAACATTTACCAATACATTATTAAAATAAAAAGTTGCATTTGGTAACATTAAGGAATACACTGTGAACTAACATGAACAAACAATTAACTAACATTAACAAAGATTAATAAATACAGTAACAAATGTATTGCTCATTGTTAGTTCATGTTAGTTAATACTAATTTTAACAAATGAGAGCTTATTGTAAAGTGTTACCAATTTCTTTCTTTTTTTTAATCTTTTCAACTGTAGTATTTTGCAGCCTAGTATGTGAAGTTTCTTACCGTGTTCTGTCTCCTGAGCTTGAGCTGTTTAATGGCCATTGCTTCTGCATTTTCCAACTGCTGAATTTCTTCCATTTTCTGATTATAGCGCTTTGATTGCTCATTAATCAGAATCTCCACACATCTGCACATAAATGTTAACCATATGGTTCATATATGAGGCAATGTAGTCAAAGTAAGTTGTTTGCCTAGAATAATGACATTAACATCTTTATCATCAACCACCAGTATCAAGTCAAACCAGACAAACAGGCTTGTCATAAACAAGGAAGGCAAATAAACCAAAATGATTCTCACAGAGTGGTCTTGTTTATATCTTTCATACTCAGCAGAGGGTCAGAAGAATCAGGGCAGCGTAGAATGCAAGGTGCAAACACGATTGCCAGAGCACTAGCTGACATTCGATTGTGAGCTTCCTCTTTTGCCACTCTGAACATAAAAAGAAATTTGGCAAGAGGTGAAGCAATGCACAGGATGTTTTAATATTCAGCCTAGTCATATGCAATAGTTCCTTACTTCACAAGATGAAAAATAAGCCTTTCGAGAGTAGAGAAGTTTGAGGGAGGTAGTTCATCTAACTTTCGGTAGATGGCACGCAACCGCTCGGATGATTCTGGCAAATCTGGAGGGGGAAAAACACATGCCTTCTTTTTAACATATGTGGCATAAATGTTATATACTTCACACACAAAATTGCATGTGGTCAAAAACCTACCTGCAGCATACAGGAAGTCATTGTAGAGGCTGTAAGTCATAAGTGGATCGGGTAGTTCTCGTAACCACTGTTTGACAAGGCCGGTGATGGTGTGGATGGGGTAATTGTCAAGACAGGCAGTCTGCGGATCTGAGGGGAAAAACAAAAAAGCTTCAATTCAAAAAAAGTCAAGCAGTTATTTTAAATGAGATTTAAAGATTTTAAGGCCCTGTATTCACAGACAAGGCATTTAAGTACTTTTCATAAACATGCCCTAGAAGAATAAAACATTGCTGAGACAAAACATGGCAGTGTCATGTTTTAAGATATGCTTAAGTTGCTTTCAGTTAAAAACAGCTCAAACATGCATTTTAGTCTGGAACTAGCTTAAGCCTTGTCTGTGAAACTGGGGAAAAGAGATTTAAGTCAACAGTAAAGTACACGACAAAGGTCTAAACATTTAAGGCCCTGTTTACACCTGGTATTAAGATGGCTTTTGGATGATCGGATCACAAGTAGACGAGGGAGACACATACCCATTTACACCTGGTGTTTGAATCCCTCTTTTGTCTACTTTTGACCGATTCCATCCTGATTTCTTCGAGGGTAGGGTCTATGGGCGGGTTAATGTATGGGGTTTTTCAGATCTTTCGGTTTAATGGAGAAAATAAGCTCGCTTAATTTACATATGAATGAACCCATCTGGCTAGCGCACTTCCCATAATGTTTATGCATTAGGTCAGTAGCATAGACGGTAAAAAAATATGGACGTAGTGTCCGTGACATCACCCATAGAGTTCTGAAAATCATTTTTGAAGCGAAAATGAGGCCGCTGCCATCTGCCGTCACCGCACAGTCACTCCCGGATAACTGAAAATGGGCAAAGAGGCGGGATGTCGTAGTAGCCCATGTGACTGGTTGCTGAAACCACGCACGCCTAGCTCGACGTGACCATGTTAGCAAGAGCTATCTATCTTAGATACTATCTAAAATAATAATAAAGATAACAAGTTATATCATTAGAAAGTTCTAAAGCTTTACTGTCAATCTATGTTGTTTTTTTTTTTAAGATATAGATGCTCCAACACCAGTAATTAATTTGTGTGGGGTGTGCAAATAAAAACACGAAAAATCAAACAGAACTTCATACCTTTATAATGAAATAGAGATCGCGAGATGAATCCAATCCGTGGCACTTGGGTAAAATGTCCATTGCAAAACAAAAAAACAGTACTTTTTGTCCACGAAAGCGTTAAATCCACGAAATATTGATATATTATCCATTGTTTGCATCACATTTCTTCTGAATGATCTGCTCTCCATCATCGTTCTTCAAGAAATAATGCAATCCGAGCAGCGTTTATGTTGTAAAACTGTCTGTGATCGTATATATCTCACAAACAAATGAGCTCGTGTCCAAAGTATAAATTTTCAAAATAGTGCAGCAGTTTTTGTTATGACATCCAAGCAGTGCTGTCGGTGTTTTATATCCTCCTGCTATTGTCATTGTAGTAAATCTCAAGAACTTTTGGCTAATGCCACGATCCAACAACGTGTGTTCTGTTTCTTCCGCATGTGAGCACATGTACACAGACGCACATCAGTCTCGAATATTAATGCAGCAAGCCATATTTTATAATTGTATAAAAAAAAGAGAGAAAAAAGTACAAACACGGCTGAGATGCCAAATTCAGCGGCTGAAATTAGCTGAGGTGACATGACGGCTCACAGACAGCAGCGGCATCTACCTGTCACTCAAGTGACCACGCCCTTAATTATGCAGAACTTTAAGGCTTAATATAATTTAAAAGAATGAGTTAGAAAAAAATTCACCCCCCTCAGAGTTGTCATGAAGGGCAAAATTAGCAGTATAGACCAAAACCACAATTTGAACCAACTTGTAAACATGTTTTTTTCTGCTGTAAACTTGGCCTTTTTAACATGGGACTCAATGAGATTCTGCTCTCTTCTGCAGCCTGTCCCTAGCGGCCAGTCGATGAATCGCAGTTTCAGTCACTTCCATATTGGCTTCACGAGAAACTGGGGGAGGTTGCCGCTTGGTCAGTAGGTGGACTTTTGTGGCTGTTTGAAGGCATTCGACTACATGAGCGTTTACACTATGAAAGAAATCCGGTCTAATGCATTTTGGACTACCTCTGGAAGTGGTCGAAAGTGGACAAGCTCAAAATGTTTTAGACCCCGTTTACACCTGAATTTAGCGTCGACCACTTGTGATCCGATCGAATGAAACAAATCTTAATGCCAGGAGTAAACAGGGCCTTATTTTAAAAAAGCAGCCTCTAATTTCTGATAATGAGGTATTTAAGAGCAATCAAATCACACTATTACCTTTCTCTAGTATGTGGTGAAGCTCTTTGGCTCGGCAGGCTGAGCCGGACTTTCGGTAGATGCCCTCTGTGTACAGTCCATTCATTTCGACATGTACCAGCATCTTTTCCATGATGAAGGGAACAGAGTCAGTTGTGCGGGCCAAGGCGCAGACAGGAACACCAAAGTGGAGCGTGTGCTCACCCTCTTTCTGAAGAATGGAAACATACAAATAAACTATAATTATATGATCCAACACATCTATCATTACAGATAGAAATTAAACGATCACTATGTTAGTGAGGGTGTGTAGATGATGGCAGAATTTTTGAGTAAATAGTATGTGATACAGTAATACTGCTCACCTTCCTGGCACATTGAGCTGTGCACTTTACTGTTATCTTGCTCATACACTTCTTGTGACACACCGTCTTACAAGCTGCAACAGAAAGCACAGCATAAAGTACCTCAGAATCCTTGTCAATTTGCATTGGTCAGGGAAAGGGATGGTGGATACTTACAGCTGCACATGAAGGCCTTTTCCATTCCCCATATGTATGAGCTGCACTGGTCGCATGATTGCATAATGGTCACCTGGTATGTGCTAAACAAGTGACCCAGTGGGCTGTTAGGCTAACAGAGAGAGTAAAAAATGTGTTGTTTTGAAAGAGGTGCGATAAATATTTTCACATCATATATTATAAATATAAACATGTCTTTATGTCATGAAAATAACTTACATATGCATCTCTTTTAGATTTTCTTCTATTCCTTTCCTTAACCTGAAAATTAGACAAAGGGGCACGCAAGTTAAATTCAAGGATAACTGATAACTAGGTTCGCAGGAAATCTGACAGCTTGGTCCACATTTTCTAACACTACCGTTTAACCGTTGAAAACTGGAGTAAATGGCACTGAAAATTTTTGCTATTAGAAGAATAACATATTAAATTTACATTTTAAAATAGTTTAATTAATTTCACAATATTACAATTTTTACTCCATTTTAGATCAAATAATTGTAGCCTTGGTGAGCATAAGAAACTTAGCAGAATTATGTGAAATAGATTTCAATATGGTAAAAGCTTTCAAATGCAATTGGGTATATTTTGTAAACAGTGGGAATTGGATTTCTATGGAAATCCGCAGAATTCTGCAGGCCCAGATTCCTTGAGGGTCTGGTGATAACTTGCCTTTCATTTAAAAATATATATTGGAGCACAATTAAGCTTCTGTGCAAATGAACCCTTGAGCATTAATTAAACAAAGTTACACATAGCTCCCTTGACCCTTATCAGATTATTGTTGAAGAAACTAAAAAATGTTTAAAAAGTAAAACCAAAAAAAAGTTATAGATGTTACATTTATGAAAATTATTTACGTAAATTTAGTAAGTAAATTTTATTTATAGAGCACATTTAACTTCAGCTTACACTGACCAAAGTGCTGTAGAAAACAATCATGAAATACAATAAAATATAAATGAAATAAAATGAAATTAACAAAGAAAACAATTACTAATCCATAATTTAATAAATCGGGAAAGGCTAGGGAATAAAAATAGGTCTTAAGTCTAGACTTAAGAGCAATATTTTATATAAAATATATATTTTATAAAACATGTTGAACTCAAAAACTGCTAGAAAATCAAAGCCATAAATCTAAACAAGTTATGTTCCAAATTTGAGGTTGATATCTCAAAAAATGAGCTTTCAGTAAGATTTTTATATTAGGCGAAGGACAAAATTTGCCCCATTAGATGCCAGCAAAACTCAATTTTTTTATTACATACATACATACAAACCACATTCTGACATCCATACCAACACACACACACACACAATTATAGCAACATAATTTATCTAAAAAACAGGAATAAACAAGTATCTGCTTTATAGGCCAAACCCAAGAAAATGGCACCATCTGGTAAAAAAAAAAAAAAAAAAAAAAAAAAAATTGTAAAATTTTAAAATTTGAAGCCTTGCAAACAGAATTAAAGCCTATTAACAAAGACTGCACCATTTTATAGTTAAATGGCCCTGGGATTAAAAATTTAATGGGTTTCAAAGGTGCTAAAGAGGATGTTTTGTTTTATACATTTTTGCAATATTACTTGAAACTGTCTTTACTAACTGATAAAAGACTATTTATTAGGTGCACTGAAAGGAATAATATTAATATACATCATCTGTGCACAAGGTAGGGCCTTAAAAACATCAGCCAATCGTTTATGCGATCATCGCGTAAACGATTGGCCCTCTGGCTTGTCAATCACTGCCGTGACGTTCCTTGTGAGAGACGAGCGCGGCTGCGCGCTCCAGTAACTTTACACACTCCACAGGCGCCGCATGCAGTGTTTTTGTCAGGAGACAGGAGTAACAACTGCAGATTATGAGTTACCTGCGGTGAGTCCGACATAATGAATCCACTAACACGACACAGCGAATGCCGGTGGTAAACACTCGTGTTCCAATACTCGTGCACGAGTTTTGGGAGGCATTCCCTCGAAAGGAGGGGGGGTTGTTCTTACGCATGCGCTCATTTCAAAAACTCAGTAACAGTCTTTGGTTTCTCAGTCGACGAAAAGATCCTCTTTAGCACCTTTAAGGGGGACATTTTTGTCCTTAAGGTCCTGAGAGGAACTATTTTGTGTTACTAGTGTAAAATAGAAAATAAAAAAAAATCTAATAAAAAAAATGCACACCTGTGCCAAAATTTATGTAGTTGGCATTAACAGAGGCAAAATGATTAAAAAAAACAAAAAAACAAACAAACAAAAAAAAAAAACTGAGGACAAAAATGTCCATAAGATCGCACAAGTGTTAAGCTTCTCCAGTTACCTTACAAGGCTCTGCCTCCAGTCGCTTGAGCTCCCCCCTGATAAATCCATCCAGAACTGATTGGAAAAGATTTACCACCAGCGGCACCTCAGACGCTTTCTTCAGCCCTGCGAGATTGGCTACCTTTGATTGGTAACCTGACATCAGGATCTTATAGCCGATATTGGGATTCTTTTGGGAGCAGGAAACAGATCATTTCAAACATTTTCCAAAAACAACAACAACAACAACAACAAAAAAAAACTTTCAGTGCTTAATATCTACCGTATCTGTGAAACTATGATGATGGTAAGGTCAGAGATGAGCACAGATGAACTTACTGAGATGGAGTACATGCTTTTGATGGTGTCTCTGAACTGCGTGGTGGCTGAGAAGAAGATTTTTTCCGTCTCTGAGAGTTCCTTTGTGCGGGTGCTTAGATCGTTCATCTGGATTTAACATCACACCAACAGATTATGTACTTACAAAGTTGATAAGATATGACTATCAACAAAAAGGAACTACTGGAAACACTTAAATCCATCTTTGGAATTAAAAAAATGCCTTTACAAAAGTGGAAGAAAATAAACATCAACACAACCTGATTTCCCAAGAACTCATCCAGGTGGCGAAGTTCATTGGTATCGGTGATCTCTCTCTCCAGCGAAGCATTCCACTGTTCCTGAACGCGAGTAGCTCGGCTAATTTTAATGGTGGGGTTGCGACGGGTTCCAGGATAAGTGGCTGAGTTTTTGGCACGTGGAGAATTCGAGTGAGAGCCACTGGCTTTTGGTCCGAAGAAACAAAGGTAAATGAGAGAAAAAGAGGAGGAGAGTTATTGCAACTGGAAATAATAGACAGATAAATCAATAAATGCATTAAAGAATGAATGAAGTAGGTCTGGGTGTATAATACAACCTAGCTCCTCTTTTTCTGCCAATGTCTTTGCCATAGTAGTATTCCCATCCTGGGGTGTCAGACGCTTCTTAAAATATTTTAGGAATCCCCGCCTATAAACAGAAAATTGATAAAATATTAAAAACTGTTAAAAACCAAAATCACATTAGTAAGAACAGCGAGATAACAGGACTAATCACCTTTCTGGTGTGCTGGGCATTGCAATTACTTCCTCACTTGGCGTTCTTCCTTTGATACCGATGCACCCATCGGCTTCAACAGGTGACTGGATCTGAAAGACCAAAACAAGTTAGAGACTGAAAATGATTATCATGAGACTGCAGAAAAAAATAGCGAGGTGGTTCATTCAGCCAAATCCTGAACTTTGACAATCACTCTAATCAAAACTACACATAAAAATAAGTTTTTACAACATATGACACTTTGTTACCCATAGTCCCCACATGCATTCATATCAGCAAACCAACCACAGACAGCTCAGAAAAAGCAAGACCACATTCAAGCGGATGCAACAAGTTTAGCTGACAACCATTTAGCAAAGAATGTTGTGTAAAAATAATGTTCACTGAGAATGATTGGGCTTATTTCCTCCAATTTGTGCCATCACCAACATTAAACCTCCCACACTGAATCCCAAAATCCATGTTGACCTTTTTTGCTACGTGTTTTAGAAATATTTCAGATTGCTGAAAAAAATATTGTCTTGTTAATCCTGCAAAAAACCTGACAATTACTGTTAAATTAGTTAAGAGCCACAGTATCCACTATTGTGAGATCATTCTCTCTGGTTAAAAAGTAAATAAATAAGAAATAAAACCTTACAAAAACAGATACTGGGGCTGTTAAAGCTTAGAGCCAATTTTGAGGAAGTGAATGTTACAAAAAAGTTAATATTAAATAAAATGTGATTATGATTATTACTTTCTAGCATATAATATTATTTAAGACCCAATTAGTATTATAAAAGATGATTAAATCCCTTATATAACGGTATAAATTGTTTAAAGGCACAATATGTAATTTTTCACCACTAGAGGTCGCTTATTCAAAACAAAGGCGTAGCTTTTGAAGCCTTGATTTCGCGGAATCATGGGAGGTTTTGTCTTCATATCGACAGCCGGTGGAAAAGAATCCGATGGGACTCTGGCAGAAATCATATTAATGGATGAGCTAATGTATTAAAGATTTATAAACATTACTGTAGTATGAAGAAGGGTGTGGATGAAAGCCGATTGGCCGCTGGAGCGATTGCAAATGAGAGACGAGCGCGACACACGGCTCAAGAGCTTTTATTATGACGCAGACGAGCGTTTCCGCTTCTTCCGGTCATGTGTATGTGAGGTAACGCAGCGCTGTTTATCATGCAGTAAGATAGATCGATATTAGACATGGTAAAACATGGCGGTAAATCAAGAAAACGAGATTTAAACAATAAGACTTACTGTGTTGAGCAATATAACATGATTAGTTTTCTGTCAATGAATGCATCCAAACAGTTGCTCACCTGTCTAATAAAACATACTATATTAAAGCGTCTTTGATGTTTCCATGGTTTCTACAAAATAAAATGAGAAATCGAGGGTATCGTGAGTATGATGTCATTGATAGGCGATGCACAGACTTTAAATTGCTTATTTCTCTAGATTTAAGCATTCTTGGAAACTTTTGGGATAATGTAAGTACACAAGTCAACAAAATATCTAACACTGTTCTAGTGATTTTTGGATATTTTAATCCTAAAATCTTACATAATGTGCCTTTAAGCCAGACAAACATCAAAAGCATTGGTCAGTTTTAGGTATATAGAGTCAAACATTTAAAACATATCTGCAACCTAACAACCACAACATTATTCTTCTTACATTTATCTACTACATTCACTCATTAGCACAACTAGCAACGGCCTCAGTGTTCGTGTACGGTGTCAAATGATACAAAAAAGGTCAGAAACCAGCTTTCAGTGAGAAACATCCAAGTACAGGATCAGTCTGGTTTCTAAAGACAAAGACTCTGAAACGATCCACATATACAGCATCTACTGTTGATTCTTATGTTGCGTTAGCTGGTGCGTGCAAAAGCAAGGCCCACAGCAGCTCTTATGGTCTCTTTGTAACTGGGTCAGTTTTTTACCACAGTCTCCAGTACCCCGTGGATACCAGACTGGTTGGGAGTGGAGGGGCTTATGGGAGGTAGGGGAAAACTCCAGTACTCTGTGTCGCTTAGATCCGAATAATCCAACTTCATCCCGCTGCGGGGACGTGCTAGCCGGCGCTTGTGTCTGAAGCACTTACGGCTGTGAACCATAACCTATGATATGTGAACCGGTTTAGGTGGGGAAAAAAAAAAAAGAGTAACCTGTACCTGCTGATCGTTATCCATAAACACTGTAAAATAATCTATGAAAATCCCTTGATTTAAATGTTTGGGATCTGTAAGATTTTTTTAATGTTTAAAGTCTCTTCTGCTCATTTATTTGATCAAAAATACAATAAAATGGTAATATTGTGAAATATTATTACAATTTAAAATAACTGTTTTCCATTTTAATATATTTTAATTTATTCCTGTGATCAAAGCTGAATTTTTAGCATCATTAATCCGGTCTTCAGTGTCACATGATCCTTCAGAAATCATTCTGATATGCTGAGTTGGTGCTTGATAAACATTTTCTTATTATTATCAATGTTGACAACAGTGCTGCTTAATATTAATGTGAAAAACATGATACTTTTTTCAGGATTAAAAGAAAAGCAATTATTTGAAATAGAAATCTTTTGTAACATTATAAATGTCTTTACTGTCGCTTTTAATCGATTTAATGTGCCCTTGCTAAATAAATGTCTTAAAATTAAAATAATTAAAATAAATAAAAAAAATTCAACAAATCTTACTGACCCCAAACATTTGAACGGTAATATATACACATAATTTTTGTGGGGCAAAAATATGAAAGTACATTTTTTTTAGCATTAACATTTTTCATGTAACAGAAAGACCATAACTAGTTTTTAAACAGTACCTCATTTTTGGATGAGGCGGAGCTGTCCGACTCTGAAGAACTCATCCTGGACACATTATCCAGGGACTGAGAAACGCCACATTTCCTAACATATAAGAAATGGTAACAAATAAAGAAGGGATAATGCACTACCAGCCAGTCATTACTGCAAAATAAACTCTGGCAGGGTAAAAATGTGTGATAATTACCAACTGACTGAAAATTATTACATGGCTGCTTAAAAAAATAAATTAAATATTGATGATTTTCCAATCAAATATACAATTTAGTGGTCATTTTATACAAAAATATTTGACCATCAGAATCAAGTATTCCAGAGAGTTGCGTAATAAAGAAAAAACAACATAAAATGAGTCTTTACTTTAAAAAAATGATCAAAACTTACCCTAAACGCAATTTCCTCTGGCTTTGAAGTCGTAGTAACTCAGTAGTGATGTTCTCCAACTGTGCTTCACTGCTCCTCTCCTTCCATTTCTCAGGCTTCTCCTTCAACCTGGATGTCCTGTTGTGGCGTTGTAGGTGTACAGGATTTTGAGTCTCATCAGAAGCACTTTGGCTCATGTTCAGTGGAAGCGACACAGGCCGAGGGAGGCCTGAAGGAGATGGTTGTCTTGCTTTAATGCCAATCTTGCCTTTATCATCTTGAGCAGGTTGGTTGACGCTAAGTTGCTTTGTGATTCTAGGAGTTGGTTCTATTGTAACCTTAGGCTTGGTCTCAGTGTTTAACTGCAGGCTCGGCTCCTCCACCTTCTTTCGTTCAGGGGTGCGAGATTCGTCAGGCAGTGGCTTTGGCTGACTTGGCTTTTTCTCCTCAGTCTTGTTCAAATCGCCCAGTTTTGTTTGAGATCTGAAAGAACAATCAAAATGATTAATATTGTTTTACCCAAGTAAAAAACACCTAAAGGTAACTTGGACTTACGCCTCCGCTTTGAGTTTTTCTCTCTGCTTCAAATACTCTGCTCTCTGCTTGGACATTCGCCATGTAGCCTGAATCACAGCAGCTGCTCTGCCTCTGTATGTCTCACGCAAAAAACGCCACGATCGCTGAGGGATGAAAGAGGAAAATCTGCTCAGGTACATGATCATTTTTTCCAACCAAGTTCACAAACGCTTTGAGGGTCAGGATGGTTCACAATAGCAATAAATTAAGCAACAATGTATAATAGCATTACATAAAATGAGAATATGTTGTTGGAACATCTGTGTAATAGTAGTCTTAAATATTTTTAGTTTGTTTACAAGGAAGAGAAAGACCTTTTTTTTGAAAAGTTTTGAAAGAAGTCATTTGTGCTCGTCAAGGCTGCATTGATTTGATGAAAAATACACTAAAAGCAGTAATATGGTGAAACGTGATTACAATTTAAAATAACTCTTTGCAATTTTAATATATTTTACAATGTAATTTAATCCGGTGATGGCAAAACTGATTACTCCATGAATCAGCAGCCATTACTCCAGTCTTCAATGTTACATGATCCTTCAGTCAATATAGCCTCACAACAACTCATCATAAGCTAATAGATAATATGCAGATTTTGTGCTCAAGAAACATTTATTATTATTATTATTATTAATGTTGAAAACTGATTAATAGTTTTGTCAACTCAACCAGAGGTCCCCTGCTCAAATTTTTGATTTTGTTAATATTTTTTCTGTAGAAAGACAAACATAAATAGTGATGAAAGCCAAAATATTAAATGTCACAGATGTTTATTTACCGAGTAATACACTAATTTGTAGAGAGAAGGTCAAAATTACTATTTTCATCTGAGATTTGAACCAAATTAGAGGGGTGTAAAAATGACTTTAGAAAGATGGCAGCATCGTTATTTTATTTTCACACAGAGATTGGTAGATTAGTGAAATCTGTTGACTTTAGCAATCTTTGTTTCATTATATGCCATTGGTGACAGTTCAAAAATGGCAAAAAGCACTTCTTGTGTTTTTTTGCCTTAAGTTTGCATGCCTGTAACTCAAGAAGTATTAAAGAGATCTTAATATCCTTTTAGATTCTGGTTCTTAACAAACTTTCCTTTTGGCTATCTTCATTTTAAAGGCTCTCGATGGTTCAATCCCCAGAGATATGGAGATCTTACTGCGGCTCCATGAGTAAATTGGTAAAATGAACACATTTTCAGTGGTCAAAAACCAAATGTGGGTCACTTTGCACACAGCTGATACTTTTTTCTTTTAAAGAGGAATATCTGAAGAACAAATAATGTTGAAACTAGAAATGTATCTTGTGTTTTTCTATCAGCTCAATTGCACAGAACATGTCTGAGTGCCAAAAATACTCTGTTTCCAAAGTTCACATGCCTGTAACTCTAAAAGTATTCAAGATATCTTAATATCCTTCTAGATTCACATTATCAATAAACTTTTCTTTTGAAATCCTAATTTTTAAGGCCCTATGTAGTTCAGTCCCATAGATCCCCAATGTGACTCCATGTGCAAATTGTTGAATTTTACCCATTTTCAGTGGTCAAGAACCATTGTTTTTCGGCCTTTGAACAGAAAAAATATTAACAAAATCAAAAATTTGAGCTGGGGAAGTTTCCAAAATTTGGTTGATGACACGGAATGACCCAACAGCATTTATTTGAAAGAGATTTTTTGTAAGATTTTTGATCAATTTAATGTGTCCTTCCTGAATAAATTATTAATTTCTCTCAAAATAAATTATTTAAAGGTTAAAACATTACTTGAACCTTATGAAAGGAAGCAAGTAATATCTAGGTCATAGAGTTTCAGCTGACAAAAAAAGGCATACGTCAAATTATAATTAGAATTGAGATGCACTGTTGATCTGGTTTATTGTTTTCAGGCAAGGTTATTTAAGATTGTGTCCCCAGCCAACCCCAGGCCAACCAAATGATGGTACCTGTATGGTTATAATTCCTTTCCTCTCACGCAGGTATTGTTTCCTCATCAGACAGGCACGAAACCATCTCTGCAGGATGATGATGCGCCGCATCACCTCTTTATGAAGCGCTTCCTGAAGCGTTTGTCTCTCTGATTCTTTCAAAAACACCTGTGAACACAGATGAGCGGTCAATTATGGAAAGTCGGAAAAATTAACTGAATGTCAAAATGCAGATTGTGTGTATTTCTTCAGTGAAGAGTGAAATTGAAACAAACCTTGGTTCGGCCAATCTGAAAACTGGAGCTGGGCAATCCCATTTTCATCAGCAGGTTAGTGATAGCCTCCTGAGGTGTTGATATTTCCTTTGGCAGCAGCACTCTGAACTGATCTGTAAACTCCTGCAGGGACAACGTAAGATTAAACCATAATGAAAATTAATGAAAGCCATTTGGGAACGTACCTTTATTTACCTTTGTATGTACTGTCGTCTCTGATATTTTACATGAGAAAATACATCAGGACTCCTTGCTCTTAGATAACTCTACATTTCAGCTAAATATTCATCAAAAGAGGATCTTATTGGCAGCAGGTACTGATCATAAAATGACAGATTGAACCATCCAGCCCTTCTGCTTCCATCTGAGGGCACCACTGCTAAACTCAATGGGGTCAAGGACAGAGCTATTCAAAGCTGGTCAATAACTGCCAATAGGACTTGACTTCCTAATTTATGTGTATTTGTTTTATCTAATTATTTTATTTTTAGTCTGGTCAATTTTCATGGTATCTATTTGTATATAATTCATTGAAGCTTTGATATAGTGTGTTTCTGATACAGCTGAAACTTATAATAAAATGATGATCCCAAAAAAAAAAAAAAAAAAAAGATTTTCATTCTTTGCCTACCATTATGTATTTTTTCATATTAACTAATATTTATAGCAGGGCTATCAATCAAATAAAACATCAAATTAGGCATGATCAGCGTTGGGGAGTTATGTAATCAGATTACTTTTTTCAAGTAACTAGTAAAGTAACATTACTTTTAGATTTACAACAAAATATCTGAGCTACTTTTTCAAAGAGGTAACGCAAGTGACTTTGTTTTCCCATGCATTGACTGACAGCTCTCCTGTCACCATGTTAAGTGTTAAGTGCAGAGACGTGTGTGAACATGATGGGTATTCTAGTCCTAGACTAAATGTGAACATGCATTGACTCATCTAACTTGCACAAAAAAGATTCAGTATTCCTCAAAAGGAATACAATCTGTGAAATGCAAAATCAAAAGAGTATGCAAACCTCCAATGATTTAATATATTAAATAAAACAAATACTTTTAAGCATTTAATCTCACTTTAATAACCAATGTACAGCTGCTGCTGACCTTCGATGATTCAGTTAAACCATAAGCAAAAATGACTTTAGATTTTTTTGTTTATATTGGTAAAGTAAGTGTTAAACTTTCTTCTTTCACATCCTATTCTTCTGCAATCCATAAGTGACGGCATAGTTGAAAGGTTTGTTTGAGCTGCGCCCTCTACTGTACACGCATCAATTTGTATTTCCTTCAGCCTTATTATTTCAATTTTGGTGTGAAATGGCCATTTGCCCCAAAATATAACTTTTTTGTAATAAAAAACAAACAAACAAAACAACAAACAAGCCCAGCCCAGGTGAGAAAAAGTAATGCAAAATTATTGTAACACATTACTTTGTAATAAAATGTAATGTATTTAGTTACTTTTTAAGGGGGTAATGCAATACTGTAATGCATTACACTGCAAAAAATTCTGTTCTTACTTAGAATTTTTGTCTTGTTTCTAGTCAAAATATCTTAAAGTTCTTAAATCAAGAAGCATTTTCTTGACAAGTAAAAATTATTTTCTTGTTTTCAGGAAAAATAAGTCAAAATTAAGTATGTTTTTCCTTAAAACAAGCTAAATAATCTGCCAATGGGGTAAGCAAAATAATCTTAGTCCAAACTGAAAACAAGATTATATAGCTTATTCTTAGTTTGAAATAAGATTATTTTGCTTACCCCATTGGCTGATTATTTTGCTTGTTTTAAGGAAAAACTTTCTTAATTTTGACTTATTTTTCCTGAAAACAAGAAAATAATTTTTACTTGTCAAGAAAATGCTTCTTGATTTAAGAACTTTAAGATATTTTGACTAGAAACAAGACAAAAACTCTAAATAAGAACAGCATTTTTTGCAGTGTACTTTTCCCAATACTGGATATGATACACTTATTAAGGAGTCAAATTAATCTCTAAAAATATCAACATCTGCTGAGAAGTCTTCTTCAAATGAGGATGACATTAAGAGCCTTGTTTCTGCAGACTAGTAAAGCATTAAATAGACATTAAAAAAAATCAATATATGCATATTACTGGCATACAGTCCACAGCAATCCATTTTGTAATAAAGTTTTTTATTTATTTAAAGTTAAAATTATATTTCTTATTAGGAAATGTACGTAAGGGTCAGGGGGCATGATCTAAATGGGTTATTTACCTCATTATTTATCCATTAAATTGAAAGTCCTAATTAATAATTATTAATTTAAAAAAAGTTTATATTACCTTGAAGGTGAATTTGGCTCCATACCCGGATCTCCTAATCCGAACCGTCTGAAGCATGCCTGTGTACCTCAACTGCTGAAGGACTAGAGCATCATCAAAGTGCATTTCCCTCTGTAAACACATTCATAAACATTTATAAAAGAACAATGATCCATCACCCAATACACATAATAGATTCATCACAAAACTTACGACAGCTCTCCACCATACCTTATCACCATTAGATCTGATACAGCGGACAAAGAACGGTTCTGCTTTCCTCAGGGTTTCCAACAGCTTGCTTAGTGATGCCTGGACAGTATTAGATATGAAATCATGTGACTCATTGATTTGTCCATCAGCATCCATTACACCTCTGTAAATCATATCAAAAACCACCCTACAGCTCAGGGGCTTTGAGCCTTTTATCTCATTTACAGCTACCACAAAAGAGGCTTTCACACAGAGATGGAACAAACCAATCCTGAGCCCTATGATGAAGGAGTTTATGCTCTCCACACTACGATAATAATAATAATGCTGAACCTGGAACTGAGCGCTGATGCTCGGAGGTTTCTTCTTGGTGTGCAGATGGAGCAGGGACCTGGTCGCCCGGTTGTGCTGCGTGAGGCCCATGATGAACTTCAGAGACTGTGAATCTATGAGATTCTGCATAGAAAAGAATAACATTTAATGCAATCGCTCATTTTAAAATATAATAAATGAAGAACTAATACAGATACAATGCACAACAGAAAATATAATTTTTTACATTTTCTGAAGTGGGTCTCACTCATGTACAAATCGCCACCTTGATGCTAGGGTTTTCTGGGTAGTTGACAGGGAGTTGCTTAATGTTTGGTAGCACGTTGCTGGGGCATTGCTTGCTGGTTACTCATTGGACCAAGTCAAAAAATGCCCAAGTCTCTGATATGCTTGACCCTAAAAATGTTTTGGGAGCTTTTGCAATGTACAGGTGCTGGTCATATAATTAGAATATCATCAAAAAGTTGATTTATTTCACTAATTCCATTCAAAAAGTGAAACTTGTATATTATATTCATTCATTACACACAGACTGATATATTCAAATGTTTATTTCTTTTAATTTTGATGATTATAACTGACAACTAAGGAAAATCTCGGAAAATTAGAATATTACTTAAGACCAATAGAAAGAAAGGATTTTTAGAAATCTTGGCCAACTGAAAAGTATGAACATGAAAAGTATGAGCATGTACAGCACTCAATACTTAGTTGGGGCTCCTTTTGCCTGAATTACTGCAGCAATGCGGCGTGGCATGGAGTCGATCAGTCTGTGGCACTGCTCAGGTGTTATGAGAGCCCAGGTTGCTCTGATAGTGGCCTTCAGCTCTTCTGCATTGTTGGGTCTGGCATATCGCATCTTCCTCTTCACAATACCCCATAGATTTTCTATGGGGTTAAGGTCAGGTGAGTTTGCTGGACAATTAAGAACAGGGATACCATGGTCCTTAAACCAGGTACTGGTAGCTTTGGCACTGTGTGCAGGTGCCAAGTCCTGTTGGAAAAGGAAATCTGCATCTCCATAAAGTTGGTCAGCAGCAGGAAGCATGAAGTGCTCTAAAACTTCCTGGTATACGGCTGCGTTGACCTTGGACCTCAGAAAACACAGTGGACCAACACCAGCAGATGACATGGCACCCCAAACCATCACTGACTGTGGAAACTTTACACTGGACCTCAAGCAATGTGGACTGTGTGCCTCTCCTCTCTTCCTCCAGACTCTGGGATCCTGATTTCCAAAGGAAATGCAAAATTTACTTTCATCAGAGAACATAACTTTGGACCACTCAGCAGCAGTCCAGTCCTTTTTGTCTTTAGATGCTTCTGACACTGTCTGTTGTTCAAGCTGAAACCCATGTCTTGCATACGTCTGTGCGTAGTGGTTCTTGAAGCACTGACTCCAGCTGCAGTCCACTCTTTGTGAATCTCCCCCACATTTTTGAATGGGTTTTGTTTCACAATCCTCTTCAGGGTGCAGTTATCCCTATTGCTTGTACACTTTTTTCTACCACATCTTTTCCTTCCCTTCGCCTCTCTATTAATGTGCTTGGACACAGAGCTCTGTGAACAGCCAGCCTCTTTTGCAATTAACTTTTGTGTCTTGCCCTCCTTGTGCAAGGTGTCAATTGTCGTCTTTTTGACAACTGTCAAGTCAGCAGTCTTCCCCATGATTGTGTAGCCTACAGAACTAGACTGAGAGACCATTTAAAGGCCTTTGCAGGTGATTTGAGTTAATTAGCTGATTAGAGTGTGGCACCAGGTGTCTTCAATATTGAACCTTTTCACAATATTCTAATTTTCTGAGATACTGAATTTGGGATTTTCCTTAGTTGTCAGTTATAATCATCAAAATTAAAAGAAATAAACATTTGAATATATCAGTCTGTGTGTAATGAATGAATATAATATACAAGTTTCACTTTTTGAATGGAATTAGTGAAATAAATCAACTTTTTGATGATATTCTAATTATATGACCAGCACCTGTATATTACCAGTCAAATTTAGGATGCCTGAAGTAAATTTGTTTCTCATGATTCCACAAAACTTGAATCAAATGTTTTCTATTTTAATATATTTTAAAAATGTAATTTATTTCTGTGAACAAAGCTGAATTTTCAGCATCATTACTCTAGTCTTCAGTGTCACATGATCCTTCAGAAATCATTCTGATATGCTGATTTGATTTATTATTACATTCTCACTTCTTATTACGTTAACAACATTTTCAATTGAAAAATATTTTTATGACTCAAATTGTTGGAGACAATGTGGTTCTCAGGATGCCAACCACTTTCACATATTTTGGAATTGCCCTAACAAAGGTTTTTGGAAAGATAGGTACTGGGTTTGGGCAATGTGTCAATGGTTTTCCAGGAAAGGAAGAACAAATATATGTATAGAATAATTCATGCTTCAAGCAAAAAAAAAAAAAAAAAAGCAGCTATAGCTAGATGCTGATATAAACCTAACCCTCCACAAAAACAGGATTGGATTTATGTTTTAAAAAGTATATTTAATATGAAGAAAATTACATTTTGCATGAATTTTCAGAAAGATATATTTGTTTATTTCTGGGCCAAATGGATTGAGTATATAACTCCTATTGAACCAAATACTTTTGTTATAGAATGAGTGTTCATTTACGACCACCACCTCCTTCTTTTGTAAAAAGATTTTGTGTTGAAATTGAAGATTTTTTATTATGAAGAACTTGTCACTTGAGAGATTTTATATATTTTTGATTAATGAATATATTATTTGTTAGCCAGATATGCTGTAAAAGTGATAAATGTCATAAACAGATGTGGTGAAATATAGTTGTGTTACACAGTTTATTTGACACAGAAAGTTTTTGTAAAAATGTAAAAGTTGTTACTGTCACTTTTGATCAAATTTAAAGGATTAGTCCACTTTCAAATAATATTTTCCTGATAATTTACTCACCCCCATGTCATCCAAAGATGTTCATGTCTTTCTTTCGTCAGTCGAAAAGAAATGAAGGTTTTTGATGAAAACATTCCAGGATTATTCTCCTTATAGTGGACTTCAATGGAGCCCAAACGGTTGAAGGTCAAAATTACAGTTTCAGTGCAGCTTCAAAGAGCTTTAAACGATACCAGACGAGGAATAAGGGTCTTATCTAGTGAAACGATCTGTCATTTTTGAAAAAAAAAAAAGTAAATGTACATGCTTTATATATCATAACAAATAATCGGCTTGCACCTGCTTCCGCCAAAACCGCATTTCCGTATTCTTCAAAAAGCTTATGCAGTATGTCCTGCACCGTCCCTATTCAACTTACAGAATGAACGCGGCGCCAGTTCCGTTTTTTTCCCGTAAGTAGAATAGGGAAGGCTTAGGAATACAGCATAAACTTTGAAGCTGCACTGAAACTGTAATTTTGACCTTCAACCGTTTGGGCTCCAGTGAAGTCCACTATAAGGAGAATAATCCTGGAATGTTTTCATCAAAAACCTTAATTTCTTTTTAACTGAAGAAAGAAAGACATGAACATCTTGGGTGAGTAAATTATCAGGAAAATATTATTTGAAAGTGAACTAATCCTTTAAGGCATCACTGCTGAATTCAAGACTAAAACTATAAAACAGCCTTAGTAAAAAACCAGGACTAATGCATGAATTTACCTTAGGAATTAGCTGCTTGTGTCTGTTTGGCCTGTTCTTCCTAGAATGTAGCAGCATATAATTAGGATTTGATTACAATGAAGATTTGGTATAAAAAAATAAAAACAGCAGAATATCCCATTTGATTTTTTCCCCAATTAAATTGCACAAGCGGAAACAGAGAGCAGTAGCACCGCCACAGACAGATGGTCACAGAACACGCGGCCCACTCACTGAGTGAAGAGACGAGACTTCCTCACAGAAATTGTGGACAGACGCAGCTTTTGAGGAACTTCACCTCCATACTGCTTTAGGGAGTGGAGAACTTTGGCATGCAATTCCCTGATTCACCCCAACCCCAAATCAGAAAAAGTTTAGAAAGGAGATAAAACAAAAACAATAGGTAGTAAACAGCTGGAATAAGTCAGTTCAATCACCCATTTCACAGAAAGTACATGCAGTAACCTCATTCTTAATCCACAGAAGGAAATCATCATCATCAAATAGAGAAGAACCCAAGATCCTCGAGTGATGGTAAACTTACTTCTTGTTTTCAAATGTTGCAAAAATGTCCTCAAATGCTTCGAGTGGACCCTCCTCAGACCGATCAAAGGAAAATTCAATCAAAGACTTCTGGCTGTAGAGATTGAATTGCAATTTTAAGCACTTGAACTGCCATTTTGTATGGATCAAACTTAAAACAAACACTTTCATTTGGCATGAATCCATTGTTCCATCAAGACGTCATACGTCTACAGGAACTGATCCAGTCCATTTACCTCTTCAGCCTCTCTACCACAGTGCTGGGTCTCCTCATTTCCCCTAGAGAAAGTCTGGAGTAGCGCCTGACCTGATCTGATAGGAAAACAAACATGTTAAATCAATGCTAATCCACTTCTGTAAGCTGTAAGTAAAAATGTGTTAGTAGATCGTTACTTGGATGTTTTTCCGCCCAGTTGCGTCCTGCCTCGTTAAACACGGCCAGTGTGCGTATGGTGGCCCGGAGGATGCCCCATCTGAACACAGCCACTGGATTAGCCCCGATCAGCTGGCGTAGGTAACTGCACTCACTACTACGAAGCAACGCAACAATATCTGGCCTCATGTGGTCTGTGTTCTTCTCTCTGAAGTCCTACAGGGCAGCAACATCACAAACGCTTCTCAGTATTGGTTTTCCACCATAGACACATCATTTGTAACACAACTACACTCCACATGTTTGTGCAAAGGGAAAGTTTAGTTTCAGGGTCTGTTCCTTTACCTTTATCTGGTATTTGACCTTGCCAGCAAAATGCCGAATGACAAAGGCCGGTTCCCGCACTGGCGTCTGCACAAAGAACGCGTTGTCCTGGTGCTGCTGCTTAAACTTCTCTAGCAGAGTGCTATCTGTGGCTTGAGGGAAACTAGAGAGGCCATAACACTTAACATTAACAACTGGACTACTAAAAACCACATAAGCCACTGGATGCATACTAATTCACATGCTGTATTATACATCCTAAATGGTTTGACAGATGCAATTGAAGGATTTTTTACAATACAGCAGTAATGAAATGCCATGCTTTATGGAAGTGTTTCTCAACTCTGGTCCTCAGGACACACATCTAAGAGTGTTTCAGATCTCTATTTAACATTAAAGTCCCCTGTAGTCAATAATATTATCCCTTAAAGGGTTAGTTCACCCAAAAATGAAAATTCTGTCATTTATTACTCACCCTCATGTTGTTCCACACCCGTAAGACTTTCGTTAATCTTCAGAACACAAATTAAGATATTTTAGTTGAAATCCGATAGCTCCGTGAGGCCTGCATAGGGAGCAATGGATCCATAAAGGTACTAAAAACATATTTAAATCAGTTCATGTGAGTTCAGTGGTTCAATATTAATATTATAAAGCGCCGAGAATATTTTTGGAGCGCCAAAAAAACAAAATAACGACTTATTTAGTGATGGCCGATTTCAAAACACTGCTTCATGAAGCTTCGGAGCATAATGAATCAGTGTATCGAATCATGATTCGGATCGCGTGTCAAACTGCCAACGGCTGAAATCACGTGACTCTGGCGCTTCGAACAGCAGATTCGACACACTGATTCATTATGCTCCGATGCTTCCTGAAGCAGTGTTTTGAAATCGGCCATCACTAAATTAGTCGTTATTTTGGGTTTTTTTGGCGCTCCAAAAATATTCTTGTCGCTTTATAATATTAATATTGAGCCACTGTACTCACATGAACTGATTTAAATATGTTTTTAGTACATTAATGGATCTTGAGAGAGGAAATGTCATTGCTGGCTATGGAGGCCTCACGGAGCCATCGGATTTCATCAAAAATATCTTAATTTGTGTTCCGAAGATTAACGAAGGTCTTACGGGTGTGGAACAACATGAGGGTGAGTAATAAATGACAGAATTTTCATTTTTGGGTGAACTAACCCTTTAAATATGTCATCTTTTATCACCAAAATGACATATGTAAACATTTTTTCAACTTTACTGTAGTAAACGGTGCACGGTGGCAAGTGGAAATACTGGTTTAATTCAGCCATATATGTTTGAACCAGAAACAGACTCATCTTAGTTTATGTTTCAGAAATGGTAATGTGTTGTATGTATTGCTCTCTACAACGCTGGATAACAGTAATTAATTTGATTAGCCTTTTGCTTGATTACGTTATCAAACAGCTAATAATGTGTTGCTAATGTTACACAAACCATGTTCCCGTTCACCATCTCTGAGTCAGACAGCTGCTCCTTAAAATCTTAATATACATCATATACATAGTTCGCCCACTATATTGCTAAATGTACCCGATTTTTCATATCAACAGGAAAATATTCAGAAATAACCTGGCTTCTCTTGAGACTCCCCTGCTTCAAAGCACAGTTAATGATATGCTTAAGCCTGCCCACATGTTGACATGATTGGTTACAAGGTATTTTGGTGGTGTTGACTGATGAATTTGCACGTGGTTTGTCTTAAAGCATATTAAAAACACCACATAGACATATAAACAACATTAAAAACCTGATTTTCTCCACAGGGGGTGTTTAAGAAGCTTATGAGTTGAATCAGTTTTAATTAATTAATCATTCTGATAGGTGGGTCCTCAGGACTAGAGTTGAGAAACACTGCTTTATGGGATTGAACTCACTTGCTCTCCTCGTCGAGCAGATAAAACAACCCTGTGGGCTTCTTGCTGAAGAGACTGATGCAGCCAATGTTATCAGGGTAGTCAACAGTGTGCCATGTGATTCCCTCTGCCATGTACTCCTCCTACAACACAATGCAAGCATGAGGAGATGTACGCAAAGCTATAGACATTCACGTCCACCATGATATAAGGAGACATCAAAAACACAACTCAGATGTCATAACTCACTTGTTCGAGCGTAAATATGCGCTGATTGCAGTAATACTGTAGTTGCTCATTAGCATAATTAATGCAGAACTGTTCAAAGCTGTTTGTCTTGAAATCCTCAAATCCAAATATGTCCAGGACACCAATGGATAAGCACTGTGAGGAACAGAATAAAATAAAAATACAGTGATATTAATAATAAAATACAATGTCAAAAGATTTAAAGCGTCAAAGCAGATGCTTTCAGTTTGCCACTTAGATGCATGTAGTCAAGTCAAATATATCTACACACAAAAAACATTAAAAAAAAAAAAGAATTAAATGATTAGATAAATGTAAATATGATATTTAGGCTTGCACTTTGAATATATTTCATAATAATAATAATAATAATAATATACATAAAAAGCTAATTATGTAAATTGAATTATTAATAAAGAATATTATATAGAATAATCACAATATAAATTTAAAGATTATTTAATTTAAATGTTTTTTGATCTTAAAAATATATTTAATAGTAATATATATATATATATATATATATATATATATATATATATATATATATATATATATATACACATGTAATAGCCAATATTATATTATAAAAACATTTTCAAGATCAACATTTAAATTTAAAAAAATCTTATATATTCTATTATATATTATATATTCTTATTATATATTCTATATAATATATTCTTTAATATAATGCACTTGACGTATTTTGCTTTTTAAATATATATTATTCAATATTATTATTATTATTATTATTATTATTATTATTATTATGCAATATATTCAAAATGCAAGTCTAAATATGTGTGTGCAAATACAATATAATATATAAATAAATATTAACAATTTTATATATATACACATATATAAATGTATCTTGACAGGACCCATACCGGGACAGATTCCTCCAGATCTCTCTTGTTGAGTAGAGAATGGTTGATTCGCAGGACAATCCAGTCGAACAGGGCACTGTACAGAGACTTGGCCATAGAGTCTCTGGCAGTGATGGCCTACAGACACGAGTCAAGAGGTCAGCAGATTCTCAGAGAACAGAAATGAAGACAGACAAATGGAGAGGATAGAGCGGCAAGGGACCTCTTCAAACAGCTGACTTCACGCATAAGTTATAATAGATATACATTTAACACATGACTAGTCAATGCATAAATGGTAAATGTCATCATGTGCACCACCCAACACATCCTAGATGAATTACCTCATTGAGGCTGTAAGGCAGAATTAACTTGTCATTAGCAGTCATTGCTTTCCTTGTAGTCAGTGCTTCCACAAGCAGCTCCACTTTAACCTGTAATTTAAGAGCAATGATATAAAAACAAATGGTAATTGTCTGTTAAGTGGTCTTTTATTGTGGTAAATCACACAGAAACAGAAATAGTTTTAAAAATAGAAACCTCACCCCACAATTCTCTGGAAATGCTGTGCACTGACATCTAATGGTTAACTGGGCCACCACCACTGCATGCTCACATAAACACCAGCTGGATCATGATTTTTAGAGGGCTTAGTGGATTTTTCCATTTTTGCACTTGCTGAGCTGTTATTTGGCTGTCATTTAAAGGTTAACACATTCTGTGACAGATCAGGTGACAGATTCCTGCCACACTATGTTCGAATGCAGCTTTAATATTGTAATGTTTGTTTTGCTTACAGTTTATTTCAATGGTCCACTTTAGACACTCTGCTAACTATAAGTAACTGCATGTTGCAAATTACAGCCAAATAACAACTCAACAAGTGCAAAATGTGTAAAAGATTCCTACTGGAATATCTGAAACTGAATCCTCTAAGAGAGTCCTCTAAAAATCACGATCCAACTGGTTAAATTGATTCTTATTTGATTCTACAATATGACATGTAATTGTAAATTTGGGTTGAGGTTAGTAATGATGACGGTGTTTATTCGAGTGTGCAGTGGTGGTGGCCCAGTTAATCAATCGATGTCACTAGACCGCATTTCCAAAGAATTGGGCGGTGAGGTTTACTGTTGAGCATTTAAAGTATTTTTATTTCTGTGTGGTTTACCACAATAACAGAAGTTTAGCCTCCTCTGATGAATTTATATTGAACATTAAAGTAGCCAATGGTACCTTGAGAAGGTCAGAGACAGCTGAAAGGACATGATCCGGCCCAACTTTAAGACCCTCGCCAGCATCTTTTGGCTCATACGTCACATTTCCCAGGTACAGAATGGCAGAGAGCACAGAGAATATCCTGAAAAAGACCATCCGTTGAACCACATTAAATCCGAAATATATTCTTTGGAAGGTGCCTCAAATAAAACATTTCCAAGCTACATGATATGTAACAATGGTATGTTTTAGTAATTTTAGGCAATATACATTGTAAATCGTATGACACATGGGAATGCATCTCGAATATAACTGAATACATTATTAAAAACATTTAACACTGAAACGTCGTCATTCTTTGGAAGACAGCAGCTCATAATGATCTAAATGTGTCAGGTCTGACATTACTGCACTCTGCACGTCATTGTCCAAAAGAGCACAGTGCACATTGAAAGTCTTGATGTAATTTCCCCCTTCATGACAAGCACAGACATGTACCAGAGAAGAATTCTTCATTTGTTAGTCACGCATACAGATGGTAAATTTTCAGCAGTGTAACTTTAGCCCTCTAGGACAAACCTAATTATACATCATAAACCTTATTTCCATGGAAGTATTTTTCTGTATTTCTAGATGTCTTCTATTTATAGGTAACTGTTGAAGTACAGTTCATTGTATATATATATTCATTCATATATTAGGCAAATTATAAAAATAGTTAATAAATATTATGTTTGTAATTAAGCATAATAATTCATTATAATGTAATCGCTGGGAAGACCTTTCAAAATAATTTAATATAGAATAATAATAGCTGATAGAATTCCCATAGCGGATATTATTTTTAAAAATATACAAACCCGATTCCAAAAAAGTTGGGACACTGTACAAATTGTGAATAAAAAAGGAATGCAATAATTCACAAATCTCATAAAATTATATTTTATTCACAATAGAATATAGCTAACATATCAAATGTTGAAAGTGAGACATTTTGAAATGTCATGCCAAATATTGGCTCATTTTGGATTTCATGAGAGCTACACATTCCAAAAAAGGTTGGGACAGGTAGCAATAAGAGGCCGGAAAAGTTAAATGGACATATAAGGAACAGCTGGAGGACCAATTTGCAACTTATTAGGTCAACATGATTGGGTATAAAAAGAGCCTCTCAGAGTGGCAGTGTCTTTCAGAAGTCAAGATGGGCAGAGGATCACCAATTCCCCCAATGCTGCGGCGAAAAATAGTGGAGCAATATCAGAAAGGAGTTTCTCAGAGAAAAATTGTTATCACCATCTACAGTGCATAATATCATCCAAAGATTCAGAGAATCTGGAACAATCTCTGTAAGGGTCAAGGCCGGAAAACCATACTGGATGCCCGTGATCTTCGGGCCCTTAGATGGCACTGCATCACATACAGGAATGCTACTGTAATGGAAATCACAACATGGGCTCAGGAATACTTCCAGAAAACATTGTCGTTGAACACAATCCACCGTGCCATTCGCTGTTGCCGGCTAAAACTCTATAGGTCAAAAAAGACGTCATATCTAAACATGATCCAGAAGTGCAGGTGTTTTCTCTGGGCCAAAGCTCATTTAAAATTGACTGTGGCAAAGTGGAAAACTGTTCTGGGGTCAGACGAATCAAAATTTGAAGCTCTTTTTGGAAAACTGGGACGCCATGTCATCCGGACTAAAGAGGACAAGGACAACCCAAGTTGTTATCAGCGCTCAGTTCAGAAGCCTGCATCTCTGATGGTATGGGGTTGCATGAGTGCGTGTGGCATGGGCAGCTTACACATCTGGAAAGGCACCATCAATGCTGAAAGGTATATCCAAGTTCTAGAACAACATATGCTCCCATCCAGACGTCGTCTCTTTCAGGGAAGACCTTGCATTTTCCAACATGACAATGCCAGACCACATACTGCATCAATTACAACATCATGGCTGCGTAGAAGAAGGATCCGGGTACTGAAATGGCCAGCCTGCAGTCCAGATCTTTCACCCATAGAAAACATTTGGCGCATCATAAAGAGGAAGATGCGACAAAGAAGACCTGAGGCAGTTGAGCAACTAGAAGCCTGTATTAGACAAGAATGAGACAACATTCCTATTCCTAAACTTGAGCAACTTGTCTCCTCAGTCCCCAGACGTTTGCAGACTGTATAAAAAGAAGAGGGGATGCCACACAGTGGTAAACATGGCCTTGTCCCAACTTTTTTGAGATGTGTTGATGCCATGAAATTTAAAATCAACTTATTTTTCCCTTAAAATTATACATTTTCTCAGTTTAAACATTTGATATGTCATCTATGTTGTATTCTGAATAAAATATTGAAATTTGAAACTTCCACATCATTGCATTCTGTTTTTATTCACAATTTGTACAGTGTCCCAACTTTTTTGGAATCAGGTTTGTAATTTTACTTGAAAACATTTTTCACTTACTGCTTTTTGGTCGGAGGCAGAAAACCGACCATCTCCATGGCCTGTTGAAGTCTCCTGAATTCATGTTTCATCTCCTCTTGATCCTCCAAAATTGGGATTTCCTGTGTGGGGTACACATAGAAGAGTGAACAATTAATGGAAGAAAAACTAAACAAACAAATACAACAATTGCTGACTTACAGTTAAAGGGATAGTTCATCCAAAAATGGAATCTCTGCCATTAATTACTCACCCGCATGTTACATTACTCACCGTTCCTTCGTTCATCTTCGGAACACAAGTTAAGATATTTTTGATGAAATCCGAGAGCTTTTTGACCTCCGATAGACTGCAACATTATTACCACTTTCAAGGCCCAGAAAGTTAGTAAAGACATTGTTAAAATAGTCCATGTGACTACAGTGGCTCAATCTTAATGTCATGAAGCGACGAGAATAATTTTTGTGTGCAAAAAACAACTTTATTCAGTCTCCTACACTATTCACGTTGTAAACACAGTGCAGCACTTCCAGGTTGTACGTCAGAATGCTGGCTCATTATTGAGCGACGCTAGTCACATGAGCAGCATGACGCTGACGTAGGAGCTGGCCAATAATGACCCACATGGACTATTTTAACAACGTCTTTACTACTTTTCTAGACCTTGAAAGTGGTTGATTTGCAGTCTATCGGAGGCCAAAAACCTCTCGGATTTCATCAAAAATATCTTAATTTGTGTTCTGAAGCAGTCTTACAGGTTTGGAACGACATGAGGGTGAGTAATTAATGACAGAAGTTTTATTTTTGGATGAACTAACCCTTTAAGTATGAATAAACAACTATACATTTAACATGGACAGGACAGCCCAGAAAATTTAGTCTTGGAAGAATGAACATTCTCAGGATAAAGAATGGTTCTTTTCTCAGGACAAAAATCTGACCAGCTCAAGAAGAGGTCTCTATTTGCTCTCCATTTCATCTCACTGTTGACCCGAAGACAACCGAGAACATCGTTAACACTAATTAAACCTGAAACAGCTTTATTAATGAACACTGATTCTTTGTGATGGCTGTTCTGAGAGTTACTTGTTTGAGGTAGTGGTAATCTTCAGGCCGCAGGAGCTTGAACTCATCTTTCTCCTCTTCTGAGGCTCCAATCAAAAGATAGTAAAAAACATGGTAATTCCTGCAGGTTACATAACAAACAGGCATGGAATTCATGTTGTTGTGAAACATTTTCCACATCTCCAGCACTTTCAATTCAAATGTAAAACGGATATAGAAGACGATTTTCCTGTTTTTTTTACCTTTCAGTTTTTCCTCTGGATACTAGACGGCATTTCTCTAGTAAATACTTCTCAACCACAGCCCTGAAACATTGAGCAAACAGCATTAGATCAATTCTGGCATGTCTTTCTGTCATTTTTTGTAGAAAGGGGAATGAGATCAGAAAATGTCATATGGTGGATCTGAACCTGAATTAACAGTGCATCACAGCTCAACATTTATTTTCCATTAATAAATAAGCATTTCCTCATTACATAAAATGCATTGTCATCACGTTCAGAAAATGTCTCATGTGAGCAGCTGTGGGTGTTCTGATGGGCAGAAGTTCACAGATTACTCACCCTCTCACAATGCCACTCTCCAGATAATTCACTTGAATAAACTTCCCAAAGCGGCTCGAGTTGTTGTTGTATGCTGTTTTGGCATTGCCAAAGGCCTGAGGAGAAGAGAATACATCAGATATGCAAATTTATTTTGAAGAAGCAGATAAATGTTTCAGACTAAAAGAAAAACTGTTCATGAATGCTGACAGACAACTCGTGTTGAGGCAAAAATGGTGGCCTAACTTAATCAACTTAACCTCAAACACAGAGACTTGATCCTGAAAACACAGCCAACAGCTTGACATTAGATTATCATTATTATTGGTTTCTTAAACTACACACACAAAGTTGGTTGTCATAGACAGATTACAAGAACTCTTTTAGTGGGCAGCACAGAGCTCATTTTTATATCACCCACAGAAACCACAAACAAATGTGTACTACATCAACTCAGATGGCCTTGGCCTCCATTTTGATTTGTTAGTTGATGTAGTTAATGCTGATGTACGAGTAATTTTATCCATGCTAAAATACTTCTTCCTGTTCCAGTTAAATGTAAGAGTTCACCCAAAAATGAAAAATTTATCATCATTTATTCAGCCATGTCAGTTCAAACTTGTATGAATGAAACATTAAATAAAATGTTTTGACTCTCTGAACCACTCTTTTCCATACAATGAAAACATATTTGGCCAGTGGCTGCCAACCTCTCAAAAAAAAACATAAAAGCATTCAAAAATACTTATAAAAATTACCTATATGTACATGGGTCATTGACAAATAAGGTTTTTTAAAAGTGTAATGGAGATATAATTCATTTTGAAGTTTTATTAAGTGTTAACAATGAGATTATGTGGTTTTTATAATCAGTTAACACTGCTTTTGTCATTTTTACATGATGGACAAAATTTGTCACCAAAAAAAGTCATGCGGTTTAACCAAAACTTCGGTTTTACCGAATGGCACTTTTGGTTATACCAAATGATGATATTTTCAAACAATGCTAACAGGCTCATATCTAGCTAGCTAGCAAAATGAAATCAAACATTTTATATTTAGTACAAGTTTTTAAAATATTACAACATTTTCCATGTTTTATAGCGGTTGTACCGAATGACCTGATGTTTCGGGACATGTGTAGGAGCACATGAAAACTTGAATTTTTCAAATTTAGTTAATTTGCTTCATGACCATGTGGTCCTTTGCAGGTGTCTGAATGATGTCACATCCTGTCACATGATATTGACCGCATGACTTGATCCAAAATGGTCCCTTTATATTGGTTACTCCAAATGACATCAATGAAATTCATTCTTTCTCATAACAAAGCAACGACTTCTACACATAATTTTAATGCCATTTTGCACTATGTTGATATATGATGTTATAAAATCATGCCAGAATAAAAAATGTATACATTTATTACATTTTAAGATGTTTTAATCACAAATGAAATGGCTGTATTGGCCTTTGGACGGTTAAGCTGAATGACCTTTTGACACTTCAAAATCTTTAAAATACCTTTATATGTATATTGTGGATGTCATATCTTTGTTTTTTATTATTATTGAGGTCTTTGGACAAAAAAAAAAAAATGACCATCACATGATTGACCCATATAGACAAGGGGAGTTTTTGAGAAAAAAGGGAAGATTTTGACACTGCAGTTTTTAAATCTAAACTTTGTGTAGAAGGACTTTGACATGTGTAACATGTACCAACAGGCTTTCACGTTGCTCTCTATTGATTCTCAATACGTGCATACTTTCACCACGGACTGTACCATTACCATCGTTCAGGAGTCAAAACTTTATCTTGCTGTAAACTTGTTTTTAAACAAAGTTTCCGTGTCCCACTTCCTTGTTAAAATTGTGTAGGAAGAGAAATACTGAGTAAAGAAGGTCATGAAACACCTGAATAGAGAGAACGGAAAAAGATGTTCTATCTGTCAAATGATACGTTTTTAATCAGCTGGCCTGACAGAGCCTGTCTTGACATGCTGACGTACACCGACTCGTTCTGGTATTCTGACAAAGCCAACACCCAGGGCTTCTACACATGAAAGTTAGTTCACCCAAAAATGAAAAATCTGTCATCACTTTCTTACCATCATGTCGCTCCAAACCTGTGAGACTTTAGCTCATCATTGAAAGTCTATTCACCTAAAACTCTGATGATTCAAAACGTTTATGTCTTTTCAGAAGACAACCGCTCGATTCATATGGATTTGTTTATCTCTTTATGAATGTTTGTCAGAGTTTTGAGTGAATAGACTTTCAATGGAGGGACGGAAATCTCTCAGATTTCAATAAAAATATCTTCCTTTGTGTTTCAAAGATGGAGAAAAGTCTTGCGGGTTTGGAACGACATGAGAGTGAGTAATTGATGACAGAAATTTCATTTTATGCATAAACTATCCCTTTAAGAGCTCAACAATGTGGCCTCAATCTGAGACACTGCTGTTTTTCCCTTATCCCTTTCACACTGGAGAAGTAAACAGACAAAGGTCAACTGCACTTCTCAGATGCCATATAGAGCATTAGCACCTCTCACAACTACCAAATGAAACTGAAAACTGAAATGCAAAAACAGACTCTGTCAAAAGTCAAAGTTCAGTGAAAGTGAGAGTACAAATAAAGTGCAAGTGCAACAAATTTTACTCTCAAGATGTGATGACCCAGTTTTTTGTGACCCAGTTTTGTTTCTCATAAACATCTGTTCAGTACATTTTCAACACTATATAGATTTTTACATTTTAAGAAAAACATGTAATTGGTGTTTGTCCCTACAAAAGTGTTGCACATGGTTTCTAGCACATTGATATGCAGTTGGTAAGGTTTTAAAATGTTGTTAAAGAGTTGTTGGAGTTTTCTATGTGGTTAATACTTTACTCAAGTCTACCTTTAACTCTCTAGGATATTCTGGTTACTACAGAAGGCTTACAAACTGCTTCATTGCAAGTTCATGGGACTTTTTTATCATCATATAATGTCAGAATTGTGAGATATCAACTTGCAATTGCGAGGAATAAAGTCAGAATTCAGACGTTTTTCTCGCAATTCTGACTTTTTTTCTCAGAACTGTGTGATATAAAGTCGCAACTGTGAGTTATAATATCAAAATTGCGAAATATAAACTTGCAATTGTGAGAAATAGTCAGAAATTGACTTTTTTCTCGCAATTCCGACTTTTTTTTTCCTCAAAACTGTGATATAGCCCGGTTTCACAGACAAGGCTTAAGCTAGTCCTAGACTAAAATGCATGTTTGAGTTGTTTTAACTGAAAGCAACTTGTACTGACATATCTTAAAATATGTCAAGATGCACACCAGTATTTTTTTTTAGTGAATGTTTATAAAAGCTACTTAAATGTCCTAATTGAACTAAGGCCTAATTCTGGCTTAGGCTAAGCCCTGTCTGTGAAATTGGGCCATAAAGTCGCAATTGTGAGTTATAATGTCAAAATTGTGAAACAAAGTTGCAATTGAGAGAAATAAAGTCAGAAATCTGACTTTTTTCAAGTATATATCTTGCAATTCTTACTTCTTTTCTCAAATTTCTGAGATATAAACTCACAATTGCAAGTTATAAAGTCCAATTCTGATGAAAAGAGATTTATATCTTGCAATTCTGACATTTTTCTCTTCATATCACGCAATTGTGACCTTGTATCAAGCAATTCTGAGAAAAAATCATAATTGCAAGATTGTAAATTCACAACTGCGAGAAAAAAGTCCGAATTGTGAGGTAAAAAGTCACAATTATCTTTTTAATTCAGTGACGGAAACAAGCTTCCATATCAGGCTGATCACTTAGAAAGATAAAAGCAAATCTCTCCTCAATAAGTCTCATGATTTGAGACATCATTAGTCATCTGTAGATCAAACTTGCAGCAGTAGGTTTAAGACATAAGTTTGGGGATATGTTCTAACCCTAAATAAATACATTAAAAAATAGAAAAAAAAGGATGTTTGCCTCGCCCAAAATTTCCATAACATATATGCCACCACCTTTCCTTTCTGGCTCTATTTCAGACATATCTCTTCTTATTTTGCTACAAACGGTGCTACCTTGTCAATTTCATAGCATTTAGAGTTACAGAACAAGTATGAATTATGCCTAAATTGAATTGTAATGGATTTCTAGAGATGAACTCTCTAGAGGTTAGAGCTATAAAATTCCATTATCTGTACAAGGGCTAAGCTGTTCGAATCAAGACATAAAACTCAATTATCGAGGAGGTTGGGTCTCTAGTGGTGATGCATAATAGATAATAACACTATCGGACAAACAATGTGCATATTGTTAGAGGGGTACACCACGTGAATGCAATACACAAAGGTTTCTATGAATTAGTGAAGTGGAACACAGGGACAGGTGTTTTTGATTCAACAAAACCAAAAGCAGAGGCCATAGAACTCAGTGTGAAGCAACGCTTATTTAAAAAGTACAAAAAAGTATCATAGCACTACCATTTTTTTTTTTTTACAATAAATGTAAATTTATTTAGTTGGGAGATCTTTTATATACAATAAAGTGACTTAATATCAGTATGTGCATTGCCTGAAAACTAACCTTGCTTTGCTTGCATCATGTTTAATCAGCATCAGTAAAAATACCATGTTAATCTTTAATATTTTTTGTAGAAAGTGTGATGCATTTTTTTCAGGCTTATTTGATGAATAGAAAGTTCAAAAGAACAGCATTTATTGAAATAAATATTTTATAGCATAATAAATGTCTTAACTGTAACTCTTGATCAGTTTAATGCATCCTTGCTGAATAAAAGCACAACCCGAATTCCAGAAATGTTGGGACGTTTTTTACATTTAAGTAAAATGAAAACTAAAAGACTTTCAGATCACATGAGCCCCTGTTTTTTTCAGAATAGAACATAAATAACATTACAAATGTTTAAACTGAGAAGTTTTACACTTTTATCCACTAAATAAGCTCATTTCAAATTTGATGCCTGCTACATGTCTCAAAAAACTTGGCATGGGGGAAACAAATGGCTGAAAAAGCAAGAAATTTTGAAAAGATTCAGCTGGGAGAACATCTAGCAACTAATTAAGTTAATTGATATCAGATCTGTAACATGATTAGCTATAAAAGGGATGTCTTAGAGAGGCTGATTCTCTCAGAAGTAAAGATGGGAAGAGGCTCTCCAATCTGTGAGAGAGTGCGTAATACTCTGTGGAATACTCTAAAAACAATGTTCCTCAATGTCAAATTGCAAAGGCTTTGCAAATCTCATCATCTACAGTGCATAACATCATCAAAAGATTCAGAGAAACTGGATAAATCTCTACGTAAGGGACAAGGCCCAGGCCCTCAGACAAAACTGCATCACTCATCGGCATGATTGTGTCAATGACATTACTAAATGGGCCCAGGAATACTTCCAGAAACCACTGTCGGTAAACACAATCCGCCGTGCCATCTGCAGATGCCAACTAAAGCTCTATCATGCAAAAAGAAAGCCATATGTGAACATGGTCTAGATGCACCGTTGTGTCCTGTGGGCCAAGGCTCATTTAAAATGGACTGTTTCAAAGTGGAAAAGTGTTCTATAGTCAAATGAGTCCAAATTTGATATTCTTGTTGGAAATCACGGATGCCGTGTCCTCCGGGCTAAAGAGGAGGGAGACCTTCCAGCATGTTATCAGCGTTCAGTTCAAAAGCCAGCATCTCTGATGGTATGGGGGTGCATACGGTATAGGCAGCTTGCATGTTTTGGAAGGCACTATGAATGCTGAAAGGTATATAAAGGTTTCCAGACAACGTCTATTTCAGGGAAGGCCTTGTGTATTTCAGCAGGACAATGCAAAACCACATACTGCAGCAATTACAACAGCATGGCTTCGTCGTAGAAGAGTCCAGGTGCTGAATTGGTCTGCCTGTAGTCCAGATCTTTCACCTAGAGAACATTTGCTGCATCATTAAATGAAAAATATGCCAAATGACCACAAACTCTTCAGCAGCTGGAAACCTATATCAGGCAAGAATGGGACCAAATTCCAACACCAAACTCCAGAAACTCATAACCTCGATGCCCAGACTTCTTCAAACTCCTTTGAGAAGAAGAGGAGATGCTACACCACAGTAAACATGCCCCCGTAAACTATTTTGAGACCTGTAGCAGGCATCAAATTTGAAATGAGCTCATTTTGTGCATAAAATATTTGTGTAAAATTTCGTTTAAACATTTGTTATGTTATCTATGTTCTATTGTGAATAAAATATTGGCTTATGTGATCTGAAAGTCTTTTAGTTTTCATTTTATTCAAATTTAAAAAACGTCCCAACATTTCCAGAATTCGGGTTGTATTACACTTACTGACCTCAAACTTTTGAACGGTAGGGTATCAAGGAAGCTAATCTAATCATTTCAAGTTCATGTTTTATTTATAATTTTCTATGACACATGAGATCCAACAATCATATAATCTATTTATTTGAATAATACACATCAAATATTAATGGTCACAACTTCAACGTATGACCATACACTAGTTTCAATCTGATTGCTTGTTCTGCTTCCTTTTGCATAACATAATATAACCTAATGTTTTTTTTCATCCTTCTTTGTAAGAAAGTCTATTTTAAACCAGTACGCATCATGCAAGTCACTTGTTCCTCTTAGCCATTCACTTTCTTTGTAAGCAGTACTGCAGAACTGAGAGGGGCTGGGACGTGCTGATAAAAGAAAGCTTTTAAGAAAAACAGAACTTGTTCGACCGGTTTAAAATCAGATTGGGAATCCCAGTTGGTTCGTGCATGACAAATGGTGACTGACAGCTCAGTTTAATAGGGCGGGACTTCGGGCCACAGTAAAGAAAACCCATGAATTATGAGCCATTTCCTCAATAGAACTACATTTGCACATTAGTAGCACAAATTCTGAACGGGAAATGTAGGAAGTGGACTGTTCAGAGATATATACCATACTTGTAATGAATACATTGTATAAACAGTGGAAAAACTCAAACTCCTAAGAGTGTTGTGAATTCCCTTCATTGTTTATGTATTAACAATGGTAACACCTAAAAATATCAGAGTGTTGAAACCCTTAAACTGTGACTCAAAGTGTGTTTCATGATCTATAGTGTCTATTTAAAGTGTTCAAGGAGACAGAGGTCTGTTCGTTGTCCCCTTTTCCCTGGGAGATGCAGAGGAAGCGTTGTGAAAGTGCCCTGGTGTGTGGTGTGGCCGAATGGTTTCTAGATCCTTATTTGACCATGCTTAAGGGAGGAAAGGGGGAACCATCCTCACATAATTTGTTGCATTTGATTTACGGACAGTGTCAAACTCTTCAGAGTTTCACTATTAACAGTCCTCAACATGAACAGCTAAAAGCATGCAAAATACATTGAGAGGGCAAGCCACTTCCTGCAGAGAGGTCATCATTTCCGCCCGAAAGAGACTCCTTATCATTACATCAAGATATAGAGATGAGACAAGCTACCCAATAATAAATCATGAGACTACAGTTACAAACGTGATACAGAGCGTACAGGAAAAAAACTTAAAGTAGTGGATCGATTGCCCTGTTTGTTCGGGTGTTTCTTCAACTTCAGGCACTTTTATGTCCTTTTTATTAAAAGGTATCCTTGATTATGATTTCAGTTTTTTAACTTTAGTTAATGTTGCTGTTTGAGCATAAACAACATCTGCAAAGTTACGACGCTCAAAGTTCAATGCAAAGGGAGATATTTTCTTTTAAAGAATTTGCTGTTTAAGGACTACAACAAACGGCTGGTAGGGACTACAACGAGCTTCTTCCCGGGTTAGTGACATCACTAACCCTAAAATTTACATAAACCCCGCCCCCGAGAACATGCAACAAAGGAGGCGGGGCCATGTTGGGCTGCTTTAGAGAAGAGGAAGAGTTGTTGTAGTAGAGTGTTGTTGTCATGCCGTTATTTTACACCGGACTGCTTCACAAACGAGGGTCAATTCAATGCTGGATTTGCACAGAAGATTAACATGCTAGTCGATGAGTTGAACCAACAGCAACTACATAAATTTATCCACTAACCATTCAGAAATGTCTAAAAGTTGTAACTTCTTCCTGAGTCTCTCCATCAGTGTCGACTCCGGTTTGAACAATGTAAGGCTGAACACCGTTACTGACAATCCTCATTTTGGCTGCGTGAGATTCTCCAGCTTTGTTGTTGTTGAGCAACCGAAGCACGAGCTGTTAAAGCTCCGCCCTCTTCTGAAAAGGGGGCGGGAGCAGCAGCTCATTTGCATTTAAAGGGACACACACAAAAATGGTGCGTTTTTGCTCAAACCCAAATAGGCGCAAATTTGACAAGCTAATAAATGATCTGTGGGGTATTTTGAGCTGAAACTTCACAGACACATTGTGGGGACTCCAAAGACTTATATTACATCTTGTGAAAAGGGGCATTATAGGTACCCTTTCAAACTTTTTATTTTATTTTTGTTATATGAAGATCACCTTAAAACTGACTACCTGATATAAGTAAGTTTAATTACTAAAATGACTAAAATATAAAGCTGCAATAAAAAAGAATTAAGCTAGACAGAAATATTTTAAAAAATCCCAACAAAAAATAATAAAATGACAAAAAGCACATAACAGAATTACTAAAACTAAAATTAAAACTGAAAATGTTAAAATAAAAGCTAAATATGAATAATACTAATACAAAAGTATATACATAATACTAAAATAAAACTGACTTGGATACTGAACATGTTATTTAATATTGTGTATAAAGGATACAAAAATTCTAGCTATGAAATAAGCATTAGCGAAACATAGTCTGAGTTCAAGATGATATTTTCATGGTCTTGGTCTTGTTACGGACTCAAGATTCGGTCTTGATCCTGACTCAACCTTCTTTTGGTCTTGGTCTTGACTGATCTCCATTATTTCCACTACAGAAACACTATTAAACCCAATACATCATTTGAAATGTGGTGGAAATGTCTCTTGAAGTGCAAAAAAGCCCACTGTTGAAGAAACACTGTTTATTGCTGATCCCTGAACAAGGCTGCCATTCATCCAATGCACATAATCCTCGTGAAACAGCAATTACATCAGGGGCTCAACATAACTTCCCACTTTACACCTTTCTTGGTTTCCTATTACAACTAGATTGCTACCAGACTTCAAAGTAGAAAATAAATAGGTGATAAACCTCAAACCCACAGCAAGACTTACCTCAAGCACAGGGCCTGCCCCCAAAATCGTTCGTTCCACTCCACTAGTATAGCCCTTCTGGCTGAGGGCAGTCAGGCAGTGAATAAGGAAGTTGGTGCTTTGGGTTTTACCAGAACCACTCTCTCCAGAGATGACGATGCACTGGTTAACCCGTTTGTTCAGCATTGTGTGGAAGGCAGCATCCGCAATGGCAAAGATGTGAGGTTCTAGCTTGCCCAGCGTGTGGTTCTCATACATCTTGACATATCTGGGATTGTAGATGGGGAGAAACTTGAAGGGGTTGACGGCGATAAGGATGTTGCTTGCAAATGTGTAGATCTTCTGCTTGTGGAAGCGATGGCGTAGGGTTCCCAAGATGCTCTCCTCCGTCAGCTCGGGGAGGTTACATAAATCGTTGTATTCCTGAGGCTGCTGCGCAACAAAACCCCGAGTCACAAGTCCCTGTGCCACCTTTTCTCGCCGTACAGACTTCATAACGTCATACTGGATGGTTCCATCGTTGCATCCCTCTTGAAGGGCGAAAAAGTATCCGTCACTTTGAGGGTGCTTATCTTGGGCCTTTCTAGGCCAGAGCAGGACTCTTTGAACGGGCAGATCGCTCGCTTGAAGGACCCACTCCTCTCCGCCGTACTCTTGGACCTCCACAAGGACGTAAGGCTTGGATGCATCCAGGTCAAGTGTGGTGAGAGCCATCTTGATGACAGTGGCAACTGTTGCCTCTTTTGGGACCCTGAGGATGCATCCTTGCCCAGGTTTGATGGACAACCTGGGGTAAATTTGCAGAGTGCATAGCGTTTCATCGCTTGTCGCCAAGCCGTTTGTGACATTCATTCTTTAAAAGCACAGACATGCATCAGCATACCGCACTGCACAGTACAGCATGATAAAGATCTGGAGATGAAAGAGAAGAATGCAAGTTTGAGCAAGAAACAGCAGTCAGGCCACCAGTGCACTTGTACATACTTGTCTAATGTGAGAAATGAAGCAGTTTATAAATAAGCATAAACTGTGACACACGAACAATATATATTTTTAATTTCAGCGTTTAAGCACTGCTTCATTTATTCTTTACTGTTTTTCTCTGTCTATTTTGGTTAAAGGATTAGTCCACTTTCAAATAAAATTTTCCTGGTAATTTACTCACCCCCATGTCATCCAAGATGTTCATGTCTTTCTTTCTTCAGTCGAAAAGAAATTAAGGTTTTTGATGAAAACATTCCAGGATTATTCTCCTTATAGTGGACTTCAGTGGACTCCAAACGGTTGAAGGTCAAAATTACAGTTTCAGTGCAGCTTCAAAGGGCTTTAAACGATACCAGATGAGGAATAAGGGTCTTATCTAGAGAAACCATCACTCATTTTCTAAAAAAATACAACTGTATATGCTTTATAAACGCAAATTATTGCCTTGCACATGCTTCAACTTACAGAACAAACGCGGCGCCAGTTCCGTTTTTTTCCGTACGTAGAATAGGGAAGGCGTAGGACATACAGCATAAGCGTTTTGAAGAATACAGAAAGCAGTAGCACTTGGAAGGCGATCATTTGTGTTTATAAAGCGAAAATGACAGATCGTTTCTCTAGATAAGACCCTTATTCCTCGTCTGGTATCGTTTAAAGCTCTTTGAAGCTGCACTGAAACTGTAATTTTGACCTTCAACCGTTTGGAGGCCATTGAAGTCCACTATAAGGAGAACAATCCTGGAATGTTTTCATTAAAACCTTTATTTCTTTTCGACTGACGAAAGAAAGACATGAACATCTTGGATGACATGGAGATGTCAGGAAAATTTTATTTAAAAGTGAACTAATCCTTTAATTTATTCTTACTGTTGCATGTGATGTGAACCATGTTAAAATATTATGTGACAAAAGTTTTCCTATAGGTTCATAACAGGTTTTTGCCGACATGAAAAAAATAAAAGTAAAATATAGTAAATTGTAATATACTGCATATATTATAGTATTTACAACACTTTCCCCTGGTTTCACAGATAAGGCTTAAGCTAATCCTAGACTAAAATGCATGTTTGAGCTGTTTTAACTGAAAGAAACTTGCACAGACAGATCTTGAAATGTCAGTGCCATTGTTTTGTCTAGGGTATGTTTATAAAAGCTTCTTAAATAACCTAACTGAAATAAGGCTTTATCCTGGCTTAGCCTAAGCCCTGTCTGTGAAACCGGCCCATAGTTAATGAATGCTACTGTACTTTAGCTTTTACTACAGTAAACTGTAGTGTATTCATTGTAGTATAATATACCCTATAGCTGTAAAAAACCTTATTTATTGGGTAATTTATTTATATTAGGCTACTATAGTTGTTAGATTACTAAAGCAACTATAGAATTACCGCAACAAATGAATCTAAGTACTTTACTATAGTAAAACTATAATATTTACTAAAGTATTTTTACATGTGGGTGTTTATATATATATATATATATATATATATATATATATATATATATATATATATATATATATATATATATATATATAGCTATATTTAATGTGTGTGTGTGTGTGCGTGTGTGTATTTGAAATTTAGATAAAAATACAAAAGTACAAATTCCATACTAGCATAGCAAATGTATTTCAATATAAACAACAGCGCAATAAAAAGCATCCAATAATCAACAAACACGACACAAACGTCAGGACGCGTTTAACAACATCTACTCACAGTTCAGAAAATCTGACTAGTTGTCTTTCAAAGGATTGGCAATTAAAAAAATTAAAGTAGAATATATCAAAATAACACCAAAAAATCTTACCTTTTTCAAAACACCCTCGTTGAGATCCACAGCAGAGTAATTTCCAACAAGGAAAAATCCCTATCGTGCTTTCCAGATATAAACTTCCAGCGCGTCAACTACTAGTAAAAGCCGTTCACCTGCATTACTAAACCGACATACACGGCACAGGTAAAACAATTAGTCCGTTAACACCATACGTGACTGAAACGAAAATCTTCAACGACAAATAAGGAAGACTAGTATCTCGCCTCCTGAATGTTGACGACACTGGCGACTTGTTACTTCCTGACATCGCAGAGGTTTAATTGCAGCTGATGTGTGTGTGATGACACGCCGCCCTCGCCTGCATTCACACTGACACTGCAGTTGTCACGCGCTGAAACACCTGAGGAAACACAGACTATACCAACATATTCCCGTCATTTCATACTTAGATGAAATGAAGTGATCTTCTTTGACCTAATATATGTTTGAAGTACCCCCTAAGAGTCAATAATAATAATAAAATTAAGTTAAACGTTCTCTGACGTCGGTTCATGGTCACATGACATGCAGGTAAACAATTTTTTTTAATATATATATTTTTAATATATTTAGAGTGTTTTATTTTGACTGTTTTTTATTATTTACATTATTTTATTTTATTTTTTATTTTTTAATTAGCTTTTCATTTAAGGGTTAGTTCACCCAAAAAATGAAAATAATGTCATTTATTACTCACCCTCATGTCGTTCCACACCTGGGGCCTGTTTCAGAAAGGAGGTTAATTGAAAACTCTGAGTATGTTAACCCTCAAATGAGGAAAAACTCTGCGTTTTCTGTTTCAGAATGGGAGGTATGTCAAACCTGAGAAAGCAGGGTAAGTCAAGCCTGTTTCTGAAAGAGAGGTAACTTATACTCAGAGTCAGTTACTATGGTAACTTACTCTGTGAACCTAACCTGGTTGGGAGCAGGTTTTCTTTGGTAAACCCAGAGTTTCCTTCGGTCTCCTCCCCCTTTTTAAAGTGAAAGTGATGTTTAAATAGTTAACTCATTCATTCACACTGCAAAAATGAGTATTTTTCATCTTATTTCAAGTACAAATATCTAAAAATTCTTAAATCAAGATGGATTTTCTATATAAGAAAATTATATAAGATATTTAGTCTTGTTTCCTCGGGGGATCGAATTTACTCAAGTAAAATTATCAATATCTGCCAGGTAATAAAAATAATCTTAATGCAAACGGAAAGTGTCGGAGTGTCTACCCAGGTGAAAAAAAAGTGCAGTAAAATACACTTTATTTTAGTACACTTAGTACACTTCCATAATGTACTTAAAGTGCTCTATTTCCGTGCACTTATTTTGTACTTAATGTACTAAAAGCTCTTCTTTAGTACTTCTTCATATAATCTTAAGAACATCTAAGTGTACTCAACTGTGCTATTTTGAGACACCATGAATTTGAACTAAAATGTGCTTTTAACATACTATCTCTGTATTAAATAAATGTATTTAGTTACCACTTGGAGTACACTTGAACCCATCTTTCAAACACTTTTAAAATAGACATGATGTATTTCAAATATAAGATTAATATATAAATAATATATACAAAATGTATTTATAATAAATTGCCTACAACATTACGAATACATTTTGTATATATTTATCATATATTATTCTTATATTTTAAATAATTCATAAGTGTTTTTCCTATGTCTGATGAGTACATTTAAAGGTATATGAAAGATGGGTTCAAATGTACTCCAAGTGGTAACTAAATACATTTTTTAATACAGAGATAGTATGTTAAAAGCACATTTTAGGTCAAATTTATGGTGTCTCAAAATAGCACAGTTGAGTACACTTAGATGTTCTTAAGATTATATTAAGAAGTTCTAAAGTACAGCCTTTAGTATATTAAGTACAAAATAAGTGCACGAAAATAGAGCACTTTAGGTACATTATGGAAGTGTACTAAGTGTACTAAAATAAAGTGTATTCTACTGCACTTTTTTTTCACCTGGGGGAAAATGTACTTATAACTAGTACATTAGTAATATATTTGTAAAAAAAAATCAATGTCATTTAAACTTAGGATTACTATATAAAAGTCTACTAAGATTGAACTAATTTTAAAGCATTGAAAGCACACTTTTAACAAATACACAAATAAAACTCCTCTGTATATTTTTTTGTGGTAGTATACTTTATTTCATTGCACTAAAAATCAATTTAAGTAGTTTTGGTATTTAGTATACTTTTCCAAGTGCAGTGAAGTAGCCTACTACTGAAGTACAGATATACATTGAATTAGTGCATTTATAGTGTATAACTTTGACACTTTTATTTAGCAGCAAAATAAAGAATGTACTACAAATGTACTTGCTTGTATTTAAGTATTTTTTTAATGCACTCAAGTATACTTTTTTTTTCTCTCCTGGGTATTACTAAGTGCAAATTTACAGTAGCTCCGCCCACCAATGTAACACCAGGTGAAAACTGAACCATGTTCTAGTGGTTGCAGTGGTGTAGGCACCGTGCGGAGAATTAACTTGTGATGTGATTGACTGGGTTCGAATCCGCCTTTTGCTGAGCTTTCCCATCACATATCACATCAGAAAGGCTTTTCTTTCAATAAAAATGAAGAAAATTTTCTAAAAGTGGAAGTAAATTGCCTAACGAGTGTTTAATAACGATAAAATCATTTACACTCTTATTATTGCATCCTGCATTATTTTTTTCTTCTTCTTTTTTTGCTTGTGGGATACCATGAAAATAAATATTAGTTCAATAACTGACCATTCTACCAGTTTTCACCTTTGATATTAAAGCAGTGATAAGAATTAAACTTGCATTGACTCAGAAGTATGTGGATGTCCTTTTGTCACGTGCTGTTGCCATGGTGAATCGTAATATCGGAGCTCCATTGATAATGGCTTTTCATAGTCGTGGTGCACGCGCTTAACTCCGAGTCAACCTACTCAGAGTCGATTGAACTAACTCAATTCAGCTGTTCTGAAACTGAAAACTCAGAGTTTCCCATCTCAGAGTAAGTCATCTCAGAGTTGAAGTTTCAACTCAGAGTTGGTTGAACCTTCTTATTGAAACGGGCCCCTGTAAGACCTTCATTCATCTTCAGAACACAAATTAAGATATTTTTGATGAAATCCAATGGTTCAGTGAGGCCTGTATTGACATTTTCTCTCTCAAGATCCATTAATGTACTAAAAACATATTTAAATCAGTTCATGTGAGTACAGTGGTTCAATATTAATATTATAAAGTGACGAGAATATTTTTGGTGCACCAAAAAAACAAAAACAAAATAATGACTTATATAGTGGTGGCCGATTTCAAAACACTGTTTCAGGAAGATTCGGAGCGTTATGAATCTTTTGTGTCGAATCATGATTCGGATCGCATGTTAAACCGCCAAACTGCTGAAATCACGTGACTTTGGCGCTCCGAACCGCGGATTTGACACGCTGATTCATAACGCTCCGAAGCTTCATGAAGCAGTGTTTTGAAATCGGCCATCACTAAGTCGTTATTTTGTTTTGTTTTTTGGCGCACAAAAATATTCTCGTCGCTTTATAATAAATTGAACCACTGTACTCACATGAACTGATTTAAATATAAGAGAGGAAATGTCATTGCTGGCTATGGAGGCCTCACAGAGCCATCGGATTTCATCAAAAATATCTTAATTTGAGTTCTGAAGATGAATGAAGGTCTCACGGGTGTGGAACGGCATGAAGGTGAGTAATTAATGACATTATTTTCATTTTTGGGTGAACTAACCCTTTAAACTGGGAAACCCTGACGTGAGGTCATGGATTAGTGTGTGACTTCACCATGCATTTTTGGTTCTTACCAGTAGGTGGTAGCATACAACACTAATCACTTCCCTTTAGCAAGGTCTGTAAGGGTCACTAACTAGTGAGATGTTTCAAAATGAAAAGCTATATTTCCCTTTTTCTCGATAGCAAAGTATAGCAACTTTAATAAAAAAAACAAACAAACATTATTACCATCTATAATGCAACAGAGTAAGAAAATCCTAGATGTTTAACAAATTATTTCATTTAAAATAGGCTAGTGTCATCTTTTGTCTGTTGTTCTGTTTGATAATTTCAAATCTTTCAGTCTGATTAAAGACTGTAATCCTGAACATTTTAAAAAACACTATACATATTTAATTTAGGGCTGTCAATCGATTAAAAAATTTAATCTAATTAATTACATACTCTGTGATTAATTAATCTAAATTAATCGCATACATAATTTTTGCTGTGAAAGTATTAAATATTTCAATTCGTCTTCGGTGGTGACAGACATGGTCATCCACACAAACAGTAAAAAGTGCCCTACCCACGTGATCTGCAAGCCCGATACTGACAATAAAGTACCCGTCACTCTCACTGTAATTCTTTCTTGCCCTCTTTGCAAAAAAAAAAAAAAAAAAAAAGATTTAGAAGTTATATTAACTAATAATATAATTTTCTACCATATACAATTGAATGCACCAGCTAACAACAACTTGCTTTGTTCTGGTTTCACCTCACTCCAGTCTAAACTAACTGATTTTATAGGTAGGCCTAATTTACTACACATTGTCATTTAAATAACCTGAAAATATTGTGGATTATTAAGGCTAATTTTACTAACCACTCTTGCTAAATGGGGTAAGCACACTTATGTTCTCATTTCAGAGTTCTTCGAGTAAATGATTCATTATAGACCGTGTGGACAGATCAGTTGTTGTGATGATATATTAAAATGAATCTGTTCAAATGAGTCATTAGGTCGCGAATTGGACATTAGCGGACGTTGACGCGTTGCGTGCGAATCGCGATTGTTATTAGGATATCGCAAAAGATTTGTCAATACAGAAAACACTTCACCACTGGATAAGATTTTCTTTTTGTTTACTGAAAGTGTGGTTTATGTCAGCTGCACGTGCAGGGCGCCTGTCAGAGAAGATGAGGTGACTAGGCATGTGACGGTATCAAATTTTCATGTTGCGATTAATTGATGAAGCTTTTATCACGGTATACGGTATTATCACGATATTAAAATAAGTTGCAAAACCATTTTTGTCATAGTTTAACAGGTTTAAGAACTCTTTTTGTAATAAAACAAAAACAACTCTGACTGAAATTTTCAAACAGATTAAAATGCAAAAGAAATAGGCTATAAAGAACAACAGATAACACTTTTCTCTATTTAATGCATTAACTAAGATTGAGCAATAGCTACATTTGTTACAGAAAGTGTTATTTTTTGTTAATGTTAGTTTAGAAACACAACTGATCATTGTTAGTTTTATCTCAGGTCCATTAAATAAGTTATTTTGATTTTAGTAATGTTATTAAACAGTAACTAAGAAATTAACATTAATTAATAATAATTAATACTTTATAAGTATTTTTATTGTCAGTTTAGTGATAATGAATTAACATGTTAACTAATGAAGCTGTATGTTTTCAAAGTTTTAATGAACAATAACAAATAATCAGAACATTTCTAATCATTAGGGCATGTTGTAGTCCAGATTAAAATATAAAAATGTTTAGGTTTGAAAATAAATATCCTTTTAAGTCTTTTTTAAGTATTCAGTATTTGGTGCTGTGATGAACAACACTGAGATTACAAAAAAATGAATGGCTGTTTGAAGCATTTTAAAAACTTCACTAGCGCAGTTACTTTGTTTGCACGGTTTCCGTGGTAACCGCTGCACGCTGCTGTTCCATCAGCGCCCTCTGCTGTCAGAGAGTGAACGCGCACTTTCATTCAGCTCGTCTCCTTCACTGGTTCCGCCATGTGCTTCTCGTGCACGTTGGGATTGTTTACATTTGAGCGCGTGTTCTTTTGACGCAGAATACAGCGGTGTTGTGCATTTTATACGATTGATGGGTAAATTATTCTTAATTGCCTTATAAAAAATTAATATTGGTAATAAATTATTATTTACGGTATTCTGAAGTGCCGACGATTACAATATAGTGCATATTCATTATCGCGATTTATCGCATTACCGAATATCGGCACAAGTCTAGAGGTGACGTTCTTTTGAGCACTATTCAGTTATTCAGGAAAAACATTCTCCGAATGCGCCTCGTGAAACATGGATTCGGTCTTACGAACTTTTAGCATTGTGTCAGTTGATTTAGATTATTATGTGTGAGGTAGAGAGAGTGCGAAGACGATGCTTACTTTGAAGACAAAGAGAGCTCGCGCGCACGAGGGAGGATCTCTGCTCGTTCTGTCCGTCAGCACAGCAGTCGTCTCCCTCCTTTTTTTTAACGCGTTATTTTTTTCTCAGATAATTAATCGAAATTAACGCATTATTTTGACAGCCCTAATTTAATTATATATACAATTTTCATTAAAAACAGTATGTCTTTCTAATATGTTTCTTCATAAAGCTTTGAAAATAAATAAATAAATGATACTAGTTTGCATGAGTTTACCATTATTACCAGTTGTCATGGAAGACTTGTCAACTCACTGTTTACAACATTACGTTACATCAAACAGGAGTCTCAAATCGAAAGAGAAGTGCACATTTTATTTTTTATCTTCTTACGTACACACTCTTCCTTTCTCGTATATTTTATCCTCTCTCTCTATATTTTCTCTCTGAACATGGTAGCAGCTTGTGAGGAAGGGAGTGGTTAGAAGAGAGAGGGGAATCACTGTTTCCGTTTTTTTGCAGCAGCTCTCAGCAAGCGGACATGTGCTCCGAATCACACATCACTCTAACCACATTACTGCATAAACAAACATCTGGTTTCCATAGTGACATGCTCTGCATCCTAGCAACAGAAATAAATACCGAGATGTATATTATTGCGTGATAACTTCTACTGCGCACTTTTTTACCACATTTGGATTTTTAGGTTATTGATGCAATTGATGGTTTGGAATGCGAGTTAAAGTTACAACGCAACATAACATGTAGTTGAAACGGATATACACCACCTCTTTTCGCAATACACCCTACTGGGACATTTATTTGGTTTAGTAGTAAAGTATTTGTAATTGCAAATGTGATATTTATCATCAGTGTGCATGGATAAGCCCACTAAATTACTTTTGTCTTGACAAATCTTTCTTTAACATGGGTGACAAATGGCAAGCATTAAAGAACTATATAAAATGCATTAGTTTTAATGTAGATTAGTTCAATAACTTGCACTTAAAGGGATAGTACACCCAAAAATGAAAATTGTGCCATCATTTACTCACCCTCAAGTTGTTCCAAACCTGTATGAGTTTCTTTCTTCTGCTGAACACAAAAGAAGATATTTTGAAGAATGTTGGTAAGCAATTAAGCATTGACTTCCATAGTATTTTTTTTTCTATAGCCTCTATGGAAGTCATTGGGGTCCATCAACTGTTTGGTTACCAACATTCTTCAAAACATCTTCCTTTAAGAAAGAACTTCATGCAGGTTTAAAACAACATGAGGGTGAGTAAAAAATGGCAAAATTTTCATTTTTGGGTGAACTGTCCCTTTAAGTGAGATTGTAATACTTCCAGATTGTATGGACCCACCCAAAAATATTTAAAAAAAGATTTGCTAACATTTCTGTGAAAGTCTCCTCACCAGAATCCACTTAAGATACTTGTAGTGCTTGATGATGTAGAATAGCAATAGTTACACAACCAAGAGGCCGGATATGGGCCATTTAGAGTTTATTCAATGGCCTTTTACCAGAATGTCAGTTTGCACTGTAGTTAGACCTTTTTATGGGAGATAAAAGATGTTTTACTGACCAAACTCTCAGGTTTGCTTATATACACACACTATATCACATTATTTTAATGTTAGGGTCAGGGGCGGCGCTAGGGGTGGGCTAAGGGGGCTGGAGCCCCGAATGTTTTCCCAAAAGCCCCGAATCTTTCAGGTTTGAGCTTTCTTAACAGTGCTCTCAAAATATAATTTTTATAATTAAAAGAAATTAGTACAAAAGTGTTGTAATTTCCCTATACTGTTGTGTAAAGTTAGTAACTAATAAAATTGTCATTTATTTTAGAGTGCATGTGTTACAATATATGGAAATTGCTGTCATGAATAATTATATAATATTAAAACATTATTATATTATTATTTTATTAATAATTATTTGGCATCCAAAAACAATGTAGACTGAGACTTTATATCACAACTATAAAGATGTTTGAGCCCTCTTTAATGTCCAGGTACAAGTCAATGTTGTTTCTTTGTTCAATGTGCACACAGTATGGGCTTAAGCTTTTAAGTTTTTGAGCTCTCAAAGTGCACCAGATTGATGCATTTAACCTTAAAATGTACAAAATTTTCTTCCGGGGGGGCATGCCCCCCGACCCCCCTAGAGGAGGTACGCCCAACAAACTTTTACAAATTACAGTGCCAAATAATGTACATTTTCTGAACAACAATACTACAACAAAAGCTCCTTTCATGTCAGTAAAGCTGTTAACAGAAAATTAAAATGTCATTGGACAAATATTGATTTGGGCTAAGCCCTGGATGTTTACAATGTCTGGCTCCACACCTGGTTAGGGTAGATTTGTGTCTCACAAGATATACTCAAGTCATGGTGGCAGCATATCCTGATAGGAATTTCCTGAGTGACAGCATTCATTTTCAGCACATATCCTCTTGACTATACAGAAAAAAAAAGGTTTGTGAATTTCGTATTTTTTCATGTCATTACATTGTTTAGAGCATAAGAAAAAAATGGGAAAATAACATGTTATTTTATTCATATGCTATGTCCTCGGTAGAGGACACCAGGACTCAGTTTTTAAAAAATAAAATAAAACATGAATAGACATGAAAAGGCAAAAACAATGGGACTTTTTTTTTTTTTTTTTTTTTTAAATTCGCCAATAAATTTGTAGGTTTCAGATACCAAACTTTGAATAAAGATGATTCTCAACAATGTACTGAAAGATATAACAGAATGATTTGATATACCATTGTGCTTTATGCAGAATGTGTGTAAAATGGCCATTTTTCCCATTATATACAATGTATATAAGTTGCATATTCATGTGTTTTTGGGGCAATATGCAATGTAAAAAGAAGTGTAATAACTGGAGTAATAATTGGCAAGATTCTCGTAATAATATCTAATATTTCATAGGGATTTTGATATATAATTTCTTTCCCTATGTCTCCGTAATAAACATGCTTTAAGTCCTCCTCTACAGTGGACATATATTAAATCAATGTCTTGTTTCGTAACAGAATGTCATATTTTAATTTGAAACCCCATAACATTTTCCTTAGATGTGAATTTATGACAAAAAAAAAAAGAAAATTAGTCATATTTAAATGATAATTACAAAATATTCTCAAATGAGGGTGTTAAATTTGTTCACTAAATTAATGTCAGCCATTTTAAAGACCAAGGAGAGGGAGTGGTCATGGTGAAACCTCTGAACATTTGGTATCTCTGAAAGTGCTCTTTACAGGACATCCAGACTTAAAGGATTAGTCCACTTTTAAATAAACTTTTTGAAGCGTTAAGAATACGGAAAGCGGAAGCATGTGCAAGGAGATCATTTGTGTTTATAAAGCATATACAGTTGTATTTTTTTCAAAACTGACCGATGGTTTCGCTAGATAAGACCTTAATTCCTCGTCTGGTATCGTTTAAAGCTCTTTGAAGCTGCACTGAAACTATCATTTTGACCTTTAACCTGTTGGTAGCCGTTGAAATCCACTATATGGAAAATGCTGGAATGTTTTCATCAAAAACCTTAATTTCTTTTCGACTGAAGAAAGAAAGACATGAACATCTTGGATGACATGGAGGTGAGTAAATTATCAGGAAAAGTTTATTTAAAAGTGGACTAATCCTTTAAAACTGTGACATATAAGGTCTCAGAGAAATTCACTAAAATATAATATCCATATACTATAGAGAGGACAAAAAAACAACAGGATGGGTGTCAGGAGGATATTAGAGGTCTTCAGCTCCTGGAAGTACATTTTTATGTTTGTTTAAACTATTGCAAGGTCATCCTAAACAGACAGGTCAGATTTCTTGTTATCCTCCAGGCTGCTGGGATATAGGATAGTGGTGAAGTTTAGTTCCGTTTAGCCAATAAAACAAGAATTCAGCTGAGTTACTGCATGAATGAGAGAATAAATCGTCTGCTCATGCGCAGAATTGAATTTCTTGTGAGGAGCATTTGCAGTTTATTTGAAGGTTGAAGAAAGAGAGAGAGAGAGAGATACCTAATTTGGCATGTAATGGGCGGATTGGCGGTGGGTGGAGGGGATCCCTCATAAACTGGGGTTATAAGTGTCCTCACTTATTGAAAAGTCAGATCCAAGACCGCGCCTCCTTGTTTCAGCACTGCGAGAGACCGATAACGGGACAAGCCGGTAAGAAACAGGCGGAGGAGAGTTTAATATTAAGACATTTCTAACAGTTATGTTTATTACTGACACAGATTCTTTATAGCTTATAAGAGTGTTTTACTTGCGTTTTGGATTGTGATGATGGCGATAAAATGCTTTTAAAGATAAATGATTACAGTATTTTGGCGTAGTGTGCGATCAATAAAATTAAATAAAATGTAAATATAGCCTATTATTTCCTGTCACATGTTGCGATCGCACGTGGAAATCTTGCATCTAAAATGATGACGGAGACAGAAATGTACTTTTCTGAGTTTACATTTTTGACTTTTAAAGTTTTAATTTTGAAGTAAAATTCATCAATCTTGTATTAATAGGTGCGTCACGTGGAGAGGCACGCCCACGTTAGGATGATGATCTCATATCTAATTATAAATATAATTTTCATGTTTTGTCAACTTTTAGCCATTTTATTCATTTGATCCGTTCATTTGATGCAGTTTGTTTTTATTTACTGCTTCCATGATACTTAAAACGAGTTTATTTTGTTTTCCATTTAAGCTTAGTCTGTTTTGGCTTCCTTTAGGTTTATGATACAAAACGTGCATTTTTCCACTGTTAAACCTGTTGGCAGTCAACATACAGCAGGCACTTTATTCTTTCTGCGCATACGGCAGTAGAGAGCTTGTTTCTTTCCTGTAGCTACAGAAAATAACAGCACTGTAACCAGATTAAGGGAGAAAATTGAGTTACTTATGGCATGTCTCAGACATCAGCCTGACCTCGTCTAGGTCTCCATGTCATGCCATGTCCTGTTTTCTCATACTTTCCTTGGATCTATTTACAGATTTATTTTTCCTTGACACAGGCAATTTCTGTTGCACAAGGAGAACTCATCGTGTTAAATGACAAAAGCAAAGCGAAGGAGATTCCTTTCACTATTCAGTTTCTGTAGGGACCAATTCTGAAAGGGAATGAAAGAAGTATAAAAAGAGGGAAAAGTTTTGAAGGGTGGGCGTGTGGTAGTACTGCAAGTAAGGAAAGGGAATTCAGTGGAAAACCATTCACATCCCTCTTATTTTGTAGTGTGATGGGATGCAGAACATCTGGAATAGATCTGCAAGTTGGAAAATTTGACACTAGGCAGGGAAAGAGCACAAGAGAAGTGGGAAAAATGAGGGAGTAAGGGATAAATGACTCACAGCTAAGCTATTCCCGCCTGTGTTTAAAATATGAGTCGTCATGAGGTGAAAGGACATGCTTTTTTCCCTCTTCTTCTTCTTTTTTGTCTGTCCATGTCTGCATGGCTTTTTACCATGTCTTTTGTCCCGTTTTTCCTAACTATGTTCTCCTCCATCCACTTAACCCGAAAATGTAAACATGCCTGTCTCTTTTGTTTACTTGAACCTCTCTGACAAGATGAAGGAGGTATTCCTGGCTGTTACAGAACTGTGTGGGACGGGGTCTCAATGCTCCGATTGTTAGCATATCTGGCTCCTCCCACAGACGTTGATGACAGATGGATTGTAGGGTTGAGTAAAGGTCTCGCTTGTGCCGAGTTTGTCTAAATAGCTCGAATACATTAGAGATCATTTCACTGACTCCCAGTCTGGAATCCGAAAGACACTCAGAGACGTTTTGTTGTAGAGCACCAATTTATTCTGTATGTGACCATTTAGTTTGCATGAATATATGGCTTATTATTCTACTACCCATGTGACCAAAATGAAATTATTGTAATCACTGATTAACTTCTGCTTATACTCGGTAAACAACCTCACTCAAACTCCAAACATTCAAGTCATGATTTACTCAAGCTCTTCTTGCAATCCTGTATGAGGGAGGAACACATGATTTTCTTGGCATCATACACAAAAATCACGTAGAAATATGTGCCTGGTTGCTATTGCTAGGAGTAGGAGACGCATTACAAATGAAAAAAATATGTTTTCAAAACATGTTTGATATTTTGAGCTGATTTTGGAACATTTCTGCTAAATGCATAAATATTCAATATGTTTGATATCCTCCGACTGGATAGAATCGTAGTCTGAAGCTAAAAAAAGTTTGTGCCCATCATACACAACACAGTTTTCTGCTAAATCTATCAACTATGAGTGCCTACAATGGCTCTGGTTTTTCACAACTAGTCTGGAAACTTTCTTCTGCGTTTTAGCTACAACTGAAAGTCAATGGAGTCCAAAACAACATTAGAACATTGCATTTGTGTTCCATAGAAGAAAGAAAGTCATACAGGTTTGCAACAACATGGGCTGAACTATCCCTTTAATCTGTGAGAAATCTATTATAGATGTTTTGTTTATATTTTTGTGTGTAAATATAATTTTTTTTCTTACTACTGACCAGGGCTTGACATTAACATTCAATACCGTGGGGGAAAACTGCCATATAGATATTTTTAATATTATCTCATAATTTGGCCGCAGGTGTATTAGGCTGCTGTCACTTTAAGACCTGACGCACGGATCCATTATATTGTTACACATACTGATTGTGTTTACGTGAATACTTACCAAGACCAGCATTTTGACATTATTTTGTGTGTATTTGACCGTTTAAGCGCAATAAGCAGTGAAAAATAACTCAATTGACCCTTAACCAGGAGTTTGATTGACAGACGATCTAACCAATCATAACGCCGAATCTGCCACTTTGTCTGACAAAGCAGTCGGGAGTTAGTAGATTAACATCGGTGGACTTAAACTTGAAAATGGCGTGTACTGATGTCTTTCCATGGTTAAAACATACCTTCTGATGTTCATTCATATTTATTTGATGCTATAAATTAACTAGTAGGAAGAGATGATCGGTTCACGAGCCGCTTGAGCTGAGGTGCTACAGCGATCTGTCACGACACGTTAAAGAGCCACAAAATGATATTTATTGTTCAAATTTCCTTAAAAATTAAAAAATTTCAAGACTTCGTTTAATATCAGAAGTAATCTGCTCTGTCTTGTCTGTCTACATGTTATCAGTGTCCTCTTTGCTCTGTGATGTATTGAAAGATCGGCATGGCTTGTCGGATGTAGCAACAGTAACTAAAGGGGGCGGGTCTTTGTGAACGGTCAATTTAGTAGTGAGAGGCGGCTTTATGTGCATGCACTTTGGGTGTGAGCATAAAATCTGCGGGAATGAGTAAAATTATGTGCAATAGAGTACCTCAGGGATGACATGTTTTTGTAGGCCAACTCGGAAGTTAGTGGCGCACGGGTTCCCTCGATTGAAAGCCCATGCATTTTTCCCATAGACTTTTGGAAAATAGCAAAAAAATGTGTTTAACGAAGGGTAATGACACTTACATGTTTTGTCTATCAAGATATTCTTTACAAGTTAACGCAACATTTATACATATTGAAGCCTAAATAAAGTCGTCAGATATAAAAAGCTAACAGTAGGCTATAAACGGACTACAGCACACCATGGTCGCGGATCAACGTCGCCACCACCAAACTTCCTCAAACTGTATTTAAAAAACGTTATTTAAAAACATGCTCGCTGATTATGATCTGTGCTGTGTATGAATACTTATCCACTTTTTCATGAGAAATGCTGTCCAAATGTCCTGTTTGTCATGATGACGTCTAAAGTCCCCGCCAAAGGAAGTAGTCCCTTTTAGCAACTTGTTAGCAACCGCCGTTTTTAAGACACAATAAAGGTTTAAAATATTCACAAGCGGGTTATAACTGGTGTGTTTTATGTCATAGATCAAAACATGAAAATATGTAGAGGCTTTGTTAACCACAGACCTTATTTCAGGCGATTTAGCAAAAACCCATAAAAAAAACCCATAGTCCTAAAATGCCAACTCGCTTCCGGGTTTTGCATACAAAAACACGTCATCTCTGAGGTACTCTATACATGCAATCCCATGCAGAAATTCAAGCCCTGTAACACCAACAATAGAGGCGGGTTTATATGTGAACTCGCAGTCGAAGAGATGAGAGAGAAAGCGCATCTGGTGTTTCTATTCTGTGCGAAATGAGTATCAGAAGCGCTATTTCGGTATTGATGTGCATCAGAAAAACAACACTACATTTCACTTAGTTTATTATTTTAGATGCCTTTTTAAAAGACTACAATTAAAAATTGTATATATTATATATAACATTCAGCCCTCCGAAGTGGCTAGAGGCTGCGTTACACACCACTGCTGAAATCCACCCTCATTTGGCAGGTTGGTGGGTGTTGATGTGAATCCCTGCCACTGACTGATTACTTTTTCTTCATTTTCTCCTAGACAACCAAGAAGAGACGGAATAAAAGTGGACATCCATTCCTGTTACTCACAGTTGACATTAATTGGCCTGTAAATCTTCTTTTTGTCAGCCCATCATGGCGGTGGTGTTGCGTTCCTCGCCTCTCCTGTGGGCCCGTGTGGCTGCCATGGTTTTCGCCTGTGTAGCATTCAGCGTAGCTCTATACGGAGCGAGTCTAACCCACGGCACGGGTGATTGGTGCGTGTTCTGCTGGAGTTTCAGTTTTGTTGGAACTCTTCTGATAATCTTAGTGGAGATGTTTGGCCTGCAGACCCGCGCCCCCGTTTCATGGAAGAACTTTCCCATCACATTCGCCTGCTACGCCTCCCTCCTCTGCCTCTCCGCTTCCATTATATTTCCCCTTTACTTCATGAAGGGCTATGCAGGTCGCACCGAGATATTCAACTGCCGCATCACGTCTACCGTATTCTCTTGCCTCGCCACCATCGCGTACTTAAGCGAGGTGAGTCTCAGCAAGGCTCGTCCGGGAGAGGTGGCCGGCTACATGGCCACAGCACCAGGGCTGCTAAAAGTGTGCGAGACCTTCGTCGCCTGCATCATATTCGTCTTCATCAGCGAGCCGGTATCGTACAACCAGAATGCGGCGACCCAGTGGTGCCTGTCTGTGTACTGCATCTGCTTCATCTTGTCGGCAGCCATCATCGTGATGTGTGTGGGAGAGTGCACAGGTTGCCTGCCCTTCTCCTTCGCCCGCTTCCTGTCTTCATACGCCCTCCTGGCTGTGGTCATGTATCTATCCGCCACCATCATCTGGCCCATATATAAGTTTGACGAGAAGCACGGAGGCCATAGCCACAGACCCAACTCCTGTGGCTCCGGCACCGGCCTGTGCTCGTGGGACAAGCTGCTGGCCATCTCGGTGCTCAGCGCTCTCAACTTCATTCTCTATCTGGCTGATCTCATCTACTCAGCCAGGCTGGTTTTTGTTAATGTTTAAGGGCAATGTTTAGCAAGAATTAATAGAAGACCGTAAAGAGTTAAAAGGCAGAAAGAGGGAAGTGGGTTGGAGAGTAACGATGTTGAAATGAAAGGTCATAAACTATATTCACTGTTAGTTATATATATATTTTTTGTCATGCCTGTTTAGCAATCATGTGTACAGAAGGCAAAAAGTTGGAGTTTTTAAAACTTTTTTTTTTTTAAAAGTGTAAAAAAAAAAAGTGTAAAATGTAACAACTGGACAAATTAATGATTATACATAAATATGCATGTGATTGATCAAAAATACAGAAAAAACAGTAAAATTGTGAAATATCATTACACTTTAAAATACATTTTCCATTGTATATATATATATATATATAAATATAAATGCAAAATTGATGTAAAAAATAATTTGTGTAATAGATGCTTGACAAAAATATTTTATATATATAAAATGGAAAATGTAGTTTAAAAAGTAATACTACTTTAAATGTAATAATATTTTGTAAATATTTTTGATCAATTAAATGCAGCATTATATATAGACACTTTAAAAAACATTTTCCATTATATATATATATATATATATATAAATGCACATTTGATGTAAAAAATAATTTGCATAATAGATGCTTGACAAAAATATTTTATATATGTATATAAAATGGATAATGTATTTTAAAAAGTAATACTACTTTAAATGTAATAATATTTTGTAAATATTTTTTGATCAATTAAATGCAGCATTATATTTTGATCAATTAAATCGTTTTGCATGTAATTGATCAAAAATACAGTAAAAACAGTAATATTGTGAGATATTATTACACTTTAAAAAAATATATATATATGCTTGACAATTTTTTTTCTTCTTTTTGTTATTTACATACAAGTAAATACTAGGTTCACTTGTTACATTTTACTTTTTTTAAATACTATTTTAATTTCTTTGTGCTTTAAGTTGCTTTGCATGAAGGATTTCTTCTTTTATTAACTACTATAGCTTTATAAGTTTGAATGAGAAAATGTCAAATTGCCAATCACCACAAAATTACCCTTGAGCTCATTCAGGTTAATCAGCATCCGTTATAAACTATGTGTTTGCACTTAATGTCTGTTATGTAATACTTGGTATGTTTCAGTACATTACACTGCTCTTTGTTGTATATGTGTCGGGATGAACCGTTAAAATGAATTCCTAAAATGTAACTTCTGTCACATAAGACACATTGACGATGAAGGGAAATATAAATGTATATTTGGACATATCATTAAACTTTAAAGACATCTTGAATATATTGTTGTTCTTATATATACATGTTGTACTGGTTTCATAGTTATGGGATATTATTGCTATATGGTTTTGCGAAGTATGCATATATGCTTCAAATGTTTTTCTTGTTAAATCTCTATAGAAACCATTGCTGTTCTTTTGTACTCCAGCGGACAGTATCAGTTACACAAACACCTCACGATAAAGAAAGAAAATGAAATGTTTGCTGTGCTGTAAGTCTCTGGGACCTGCATGTGCCTGTCACAGACTGTTACACAGTCCTCAATGCTTGAATGAGAATGTTTTCATTGTGTTATCAAAGAGCAAGAGAGCACGTGTGGCACTGTGTCTCTCTCTCTGTGCTGAGAGGAGAATAGCACACACCGCAGCGTTGTCTGAATGTGTAATCAAGCTCTGAATAAAAACCCTGACGAAGAAACAAGTGTGATCTCTGTGCATCTGCGCTCATTTACTATTGTATACAGTGATTCAGACTTACCTACCATTTACTCATGCTTTGTTTAAAGTTATGCCTGTGTGAAAAGATACAGAACATCTGTTGAATCTCCATCCCTGAACTAATGAATCACATTCTAGAACATTCACACACAGCGCACTCACCCAGAGGAACATTTAATTGCTCAGAGGTTTCTCTTTTACAGCTCAGGAGACCGGATTGTTCAGTTATGCTGAATTTATGAATCACCTTTGCCAGATGTGTTTCTCCTAGGAGAAATAAAAATCAAACAATTGTTGATAGTACAGAATATTAAATTGAAAAATCTCCATTTAATTTGAATTCAATTGCATAGGTATCTGTGAAAACACAAGTGGGTGAATTTTGATCATACAAACAGACACATATGAACCCGGCCTTAGGCAAGCCTCGGCCTTCAGTATGTGGTGTTTCAGGTTAATAAATCAGAGTTTTTGGTCCAAATCAGTTGAAAAGATGATTCAGTGACTCATAAGCTGCGTCACAATTCAGAGACTGCATCCTTTGAAGGCTGCGAAGGTTGGAACAAGCGTTGTTAAATGGGACAGTCTAGCCTACAGAGGACTGTTCTTGTTGCCTAGCAGTAACGTTTGTACTGGACTTTTTTTTGGAAGGTGTATTAAACTGTCTGAAAACAAAATGGGGTTCACAAACTGTCTAAAGCAGTGGTTCTCAACCTGCGGCCCATCACAAATGCCAATGCGGCCCACAATATGCCAATCACATTTAAAACATATATATATTCCAGTTTTACAATTTATTTTTGTTTTTAAATTAAATTAAAATGGATTAAATTAATATAATGTTTATATAAAATCATTTTCATGATCATATTATTTTCAGACATGCGCAGACCTTCTATATACTGAGCACACAGTTTTAATGAACATTTACAAGCGTGCACTTTGGCAAAATTCCAATAGTAGCCATTATTTTAGTAAATTTAGCTAGCAAAATGAACAAATTTGTTATTAGAGGAATAAAACGAAATGAGGAACATACCAATGAAGGAATACATTGCAAACAAGAAGTCGTAGCATCAGCAGCTAGTTAGTTTTAATTTGGTGGAATACATTGTTCTCATTTTCTGTGACATACTGAATATCAGGGGATTTGTGTAACCTTGAACAAGAGATTTTCACTTTGATATGAAGAAGTCACACTGCCAGACATTTCAACAGTTTAAAACAAAAACAAATTTCTTTTAGTATTTGTTGATTTTGCAGCGTGTGATAGAAATAAAATACCGCATGTGCCACCAGAAAATACCGCCTCTTCTGTGTGTGCAACATCTAGGTAAAATAATATTATCTGCTAATACCATAACATTAAATCTGATTGGTTTTCATTGGTAACGTCATATGTAAATGATATGCGGCCCGTGAGACTTGCACTTGGACCATAGTGCGGCCCACTGGGAAAAAAAGGATGAGAACCACTGGTCTAAAGCAGGGCTGAGCAAACTCGGTCCTGGAGGGCCGCTGTCTCTGCAGAGTTTAACTGCAACCCTGATAAAACTCACCTGCGTGTAATCCTGAAGACCTTGATTAGCTGGTTCAGGTGTGTTTGATTAGGGTTGGAACAAAACTCTGCAGGGACAGCGGCCCTCCAGGACTGAGTTTGCCCAGCCCTGCTCTAAAGCCTCATTTCCACCAAAATTACCCAGAACAATTTGTCCCAGGAACTTTTTTTCCCCCCAGACCTGCATTTCCATCGTGGTCTAAGGTACGGTGAAATTAGTCCTGTGATGTAGGACTGCACGTGACTTTCCCATTAGATTTCAATCTCCACATATAAGCATAATAAATCCTGAACCTCATCGTAGGTCCATCTGTCGTATTTTTAAAACTCCATTATTGATTCAAATAGCAAACAACTCTTACTGCATGCACCGCAACAGACTTGGTGGTTGAAATAAAATGCTGCATGGAGTCAACCAATCAAAATGCTACATGAACTCAATCAATCAGCATGTTCAGCTCCCAAGTCCCAAGTTTGAAAAAGTACTACCTTGTGAGTAGGGACTTTCTGAGGGGAATTTTTTTTTACCTGGAACTTCATTTAGACCCTAGTTCCTGTGGTTGAAACATACAGAGTACCACCCCAAAATCCCTAGTTCCTGGGGAAAATTCTTGTAGTGGAAACGTGACTTAAATATGTTCACCATGGTCCATTTTTACTCTTCTTTATATAATAAAGAGTATAATATCACATCTTACTAAGATACGTCAACATTTGAACTGCTTTAAAGGGTTTTTTTATTATTATTATTATAACACTTGTTAGATATTTGAATAAGTTGAAACCCAATACTTAGTTTAAAAGTGTAATTTGACAATTTCTCTCAAAAAATCCCATCGTCACCGGTGCACAATGAATTCTAGGATAGGCAAGGCCACGAAGGATCCCTCTGTTGTATCCTCCATCACGCAGGAAACAAAGGACACATTTGGTGGCTGTGTCTGAAGGAGCCTTCGAAATGGGACAACCTTCATCGCGCCACTCTGACGCAATCGTACTTCGATTGCGGCCTTTGAAGGATGCAGCCTCTGAATTGGGACGACTCGACTAGTAAGACTCACTGGACACTTCATTCAATGGACACTTTGCGATCACATCCGCTATCCACAGTTGAACTGACGCTGGTAGGTCATGACATGACAACATGGCGGATGTAGTACGTCCAGATTACATTCATACTACCTACATGCATACTATATAGAAAATATTTTTTTATTGGTTGCAAAGTAAATTCAAATTCAAATGTAGTACCTACTTAGACAGTACGCGATTTCGGACTCACCGACACTTATTTTGTTTGTGAATAAATTAGCTATTTTGAACTAATCAGATCAATTAATTATTCAACGACTCACTTATAATGACTTGGCACTTGGCACCACCTAGTCACTGCAATAAACATCTAGAAAAAGATGTTCTCAACCTTTTTGTAACGTGTCATTCTGTCTGTTTTGTTTCATTGTGTTTTGGTTCTGTTTTCCCTGTTCTGGTTTACCTGAGTTCCCTGTTTTTAGTTCCTAATTTATGCATCTGTTCTGTTTTCCGTTGATTACTCATTCTGTGTATTTAATTCCCAAAGTATAGTTCACTTTTTATGCATACGCGAGGGTCAGCGTACAGTACGTGTGATGCGAATTTCGTCATCAGAAGGGTACATGCATACTGTATGTGCACCGCCGGATTTTTGTAACAACAGACATGCGCATTTAATTTTTTTTGCAGTAATTAGTTTAGCCCAAAAAAATTAAATGCGCATGTGCATTGTTACAAAAATCTGGCAGTGCGCCTACAGTGCCCTGGGGGCATCGATTCACAAGGTAGTCAAAGAAAAACTGCATAAACAGAACAGACCGGAACACATGCAAGCTACAGCGACAATGGAGACAACAGATTCTGCGAAGAGGTTAGAAAGTACCCTCATTTGTATAACTCTAGCATGAAAGAATACAATGATGTTTACATGGGTTGTAACTTATGACAAGAGAATGCTCAAAACTGCTCATGTGTCGAACGCCTGTGTATGCGTACGAGTCAAATGAAGTATACTTTCCAAGGCTGTGCGTTTGACTGTGCGTCACTAGCGTACACGTAAAAAAATGAAGTATTCCCAGGGATAAAGCCTTCAGTTCATTCAGTTCTTTGTTTAGCCTTGTTTAGTGCGTCATTTGGGATGCAACTTCTCAGAATTTGTACCCAGTAAATATCTGAAAGCTTAGCATAACTAGAAAAATTCTCTATAAATATACCCATGATATTTCAAGATTTTATTCATTTACATGACTTTTCCAGGTCTAGACATCCTGGTTTTCCAAGGCCATATGAATCCTGATTCTACAAAGAAAAAAAAATGTTAATGGGGTGAATAAAAAGAAGAAATATCTTGATATTTTAAAACTTTTTTTGTATTATTTAGAATCATTTTAATTCATTTAATGATTTTGATTTTCTCCACAGTGTGGCAATCTGAGGAACCCTAAATGGTGCTTCAATTTTATATTTTCATTTACAGTTTACTGTGCAGCATTTTTATTACAATTACAGTGCAGCAGGAGACACACATTTACCTATCTGTCATCTAAATAGGAAGAATAGAGGGGTGTGGCCCATTCGTGCGAAACTGGGAACTGAACTCATTTCAAACATTTCCCTACATTACAAAACAACGAAATGGAAGGGCTCCAGGATACAGGAGAATTTTGCTGTTCGATCTGCCTGGATGTGCTGAAAGATCCAGTGGCTATCCCATGTGGGCACAACTACTGCATAGGATGCATTAATGATTATTGGAACGAAAATGATCATTTGGAGGTCTTCAGCTGTCCCCAGTGCGCACAGACATTTAGCCCCAGGCCTGTTCTGAACAGAAGTACCATACTGGCGGATATGGTGGACAAGCCGAAGAAACTGGAACTTCCAGGTGACTCTGAGATTTGTAGTGATTGCATGCCAGATGATGTGACCTGTGATTTCTGTACAAGTATCAAACAAAAGGCTGTGAAGACTTGTTTGGTATGCTTGGCATCGTACTGCCAAAATCACCTTCGAGCACACAACAAATCTCCTGCCTTGAAGAAACACAAGCTGATTGAAGCCACTGTGAACCTCAACCTGCTGGAGAAGATCTGTCCTCATCATGAAAAATATTTGGAGATGTACTGTAGAACTGATTATCAGTGCATATGTCCTATGTGTGTGATGGATGACCACAAAGGACACGATACAGTACCGGCAGCTGTGGAAAGCACAAAGAAACAGGTAAAGAACAAAATAACAATCATCTTTCTTGTTTTCGTCTTAGTAGTAGTAGTCTTATTTAACAAGATATTTTTTCATGGTTCTAAACTCTATGGAAGTCAAAGTAAATTACAGAAACCTTCTTTAGTAGCCCAAATCATTTTCCACTGAGGCAATGCACATTTTCCAAAGTGCACTCCAGCTCAATATGAACAGCTTTCATTGTACAGAAAGTTCATGCAACAGGGGGAAAATATGAGGCATTGAACTGATGTTTTTAAGGCTGTCCCTTGAGCTCAGGTTTCCAGACAAGTACCTGTAAATAAGTGTAATGTTATAAGGTTAGGATAATATAACAAAGAGAACTTCCTGCTTCACATTCAAATTTCAACTTGCATACACAAGAAGAGGGAAGCAGACCTACCTGTTAACCAGAGAGGCTTGACCTGTTGGCTTTGAATTTGTGGTCAGCTACTTTGAATATTCTAGATAAATATTCTCATATATAAATGTACAGACACATTTGTTTGTGACAACAGTAACTCATATTAAACAATCAAATAGAATATAAAGTTACCCTAAGAGATGTTAACAAATTTCCAAATAATGCAGAGTCTCTATTCTTTAGCATCAGATTAATTCTCCTCCACAGAATAATATTGATCTTCTATTTAAGCTTCTTCATCTTCTTCTGAGACTATTTTAAACAGAACCTCCTCCTAGAGCTTTCAAGCTACAGCCACCAAACCTGGCTCAAGCCTCGTACACACCGAGACGATTATCACACGCGCCTATTGGCAGTGTTTTTTGAGACGTTTTTTGTGTTCATACCCAAACGATTTTCACTGGCGATTCGTTGAGTGAACGTGCAAATTCACTCCCTGACAGTATATGGTGCTTGTGTTGAACGGTTGTAACGAAGCTGGCAGGGATCCATATGCAAAGCTTTATTGAAAGGTGAGCGTGGTCGTACAGGCATGGTCTAACAGGAACAAACAGGTACAGCAAGGGACAGGCAGAGACGTGGTCAGGATACAGACGGTACATCAGGGCAGGCAGATATCGTTCACAGAACAGCAGACAAGGCAAGGGTCAGGACAGGCAGCACAGGATCGTAGACGGTAGACAACAGGTTCAGTAACAGTCAAGCAGACAGGAAAGTAATGCTCGGAATTGTAACACAAGGAAAACAAGACTTCGCAAGGAGGTGGTGTGTGACTGAGTCCTTTATAGTCCAGGTAATGAGTCCAGGAACTGACGGTGATCATGACAACGGTAGAGCAAATAAACATATTTATGATATTAATAAAATTAAAGAAGATAAAAAAAAATACAGATATAAAATGGCATATGCATGACATATGAGAGATGGTAGACAGAAACGGTAGTGCAAATAAGTCACAATGACAGTAATGCAAGTGAACGGTAGTGCAAATAAACATTTATGAAATAGACATTCTCAACTATATTTCTTGAATGTAAAAGAAAAAAATAAAATGGCATATAATACACATCTGTTGATGTGGCCGAGAACTGGCAGAGCACCCATAATTTGTAGGGTCTTCCTCGTTTACTTACTTCCTCTTTGTCGTCTTGGTATCAATGTGTGCTTGGCAAGACCGTTTTGTGCTTGAGTGCCACCAAGTCATGTTTTACTGTAAGTTCAGCATCTCCAGGCACGTGAACAAAAGCGCCAATCTCATTGGCTGGCCAGTTTTTAACGTGGCGCATCAAACCAAAAAAAACGAACCCAAGACGTTTTTTAAAAAATGATGCTTTTACACCTGCCATTTTGTGCATCAGTGTGCACACTCACATTGGCACCCTTTGTTTAGTCGTGAGGCGTTAAACGGCGGTGATAATTGTGCACGACATTCGTCCCGGTGTGTACAGGCCTTCAGAATGTTCTGACTCAGTGTGCTGTCTTTTCTTAATGATCCGACTTACGATTTTCGTTAAACGGATGATTAAAACTACGAAAATTCCCTTAAGGCCTTTACACACCGGAACAAATATTGCACGTGATTATCACCAACGTTTAATGGCTTGTGACTAAACAAAGGGCGCCAATGTGAGTGTGCACACCGACGCGAAAAACGCCAGGCGTAAAAGCATCATTTTTTTTAAAAACGCCTGGGGTTAATTTTTTTTGGTTTGACGTGCCGCGTCAAAAACTGGCTGACCAATGAGATTGGCGCTTTTGTTCACGTGCCTGGAGTTGCTGAACAGTGTTGCCAAGTCTGCGGTTTTCCTGAGTAATTGGGCTACTTTTACACTGTTGCCGCGGGTTGTTTTTCATGTCCTCGGGTTGAATCGACCCCAAATAACGTGATATTTAGTCCCTGGAATGCGAATTTTACCAGGGGAGCCCCGCTAAAAACGCAGATTTTACCCCCCAGAACGCAATTTTTACCGTGGGACCCCCCCTGAAATGCGTCTCGAAAAACGCTGGCGATAAGCGCACGATATTCATCCCAGTGTGTACGAGGCTTTAGACTTTCTTTAAGGGGGTCAAAACTTTCGTCCAATAAGACTTGTAAGTATCTAAGCTGTCGCTAGCAAAGCATAATGACTATCCTGGGACAGCATGCTAAAACGTGCTAGCAATATGCTAATTCATGGTATCAAAATGTTACCAACATGCTAATTCATGTTATCAGCATGCTACAACATGTTAGCAACATCTTAAAAATGTTAGCAACATGTTAAATCAGGCTAGCAACATACTAATTCATGGTATCAATGTTAAAACATGCTAGCAACATGCTAATTAATGTTATCAGCATGCTAAAACATATTAGCAACATTTTAAAAATACTAGCAACATACTAATTCATAGTAACAACATGTTAAATCATGCTAGCAACATGATAAAATAGGCTAGCAACATGTTAATCCATGCTACGAAAATGTTAAAACATGCTAGCAACATGCTAATTAATGCTAGCAAAATGCTAAAACATGTTAATTCATGCTAACAACATGCCAAAACATGCTAGCAACATGCTAATTCATGTTGGCAGCATCCTAAAACATGTTAGCAACATGTTAAATCATGGTATCAACGATAAAACAGGCTAGCAACATCCTAAAAATGCTACTAACATGTTAACTCATGCTAACAACATTCTAATTCATGTTAGAAAAATGCTGAAACATGCTAGCAATGTGCTAATTAATGCAATAAATGTGATAAAACATGCTAACAATGTGGTAAAACATGTTAACAAAACATGGTAATTCATGCTAACAATGTACTAAAACATGTTAATTCATGCTAACAATGTGGTAAAAACGTTAATTCATGCTAGCAATGTCTTTCTCGGTGCACTTCATTAAATTTAAAGCTTATAAAACTTTCAAACTTACAGCTTTGTCAAACCAACATTAAAGTGTGTCTACAAACTTTTCAATCTAGTTATAGTTAAGAAGCATGAATATTACACTGAAAACACCTGTGTTTCTTCACAGAAAGAATTAGGCATGACACGACAGAAATACAAGCTCAAAATCCACACTAAAGAAAAGGACCTGCTGGAGCTTAAACAAGCTGCAGATGCCCTGAAAGTAAGATACTTCCAGAACTGCTTTAACTTAACAAAAATGAATGAATCATCAAATCAGTGTTGCCAGATTGGACATGTCCAAGTATCGTACCAGAAGCTCAAAATGATCGTATTTGGAAGGAAATTATCATACATGAGTTTTTAGTATAGATAAATGAACTAAATTAATAACTAATGATTTTTACTTAAATTTGAACTTACTTAAACTGGACAATCACACTATTTTAGCTTACAGCCAAAATTATGTACCCTCCGTCTCTGTAAAGCTATAATTTGACACAATCTGCATTGTAAAAAGCGCTATATAAATAAAGGTGACTTGACGAGTCAAACGTACAGAATACAGCTATTTATCTAGACCAACAAATTTTTGACATGACCTGCAAATTACCACAATAGATAAATAACTAGGCATACCTTAGTGGGAAACAACTGACCTAATCGCTGCGGCAGGAACGTTAACTTGTGATCGTGAGTCATTCTCCACGATGATTGGCTGAGAAGACGTAACATGAGAAAAGATGGATGACATGCCTAATAGACCAGGTAATATGTGTTAAATATGAGGTGAAATGTTCACTTTTCCATAAAAGCATGAAATTTTGTACAATTATACAGTTTGGGGCCCTGAACATTTTGTATTTTCTATCATATCTTCTGAATCAAACATGATAACACAGAAAAAGGTGATGTCTACCCCTATGTTTTGAGGGTCAAGGATTACAATGATACCATATAAAACAACATAAACTGTTCAGGTGAATAGTTAATGGTGAGTTCAGTGACATGAGAAGGAAATCACAGTATCTGAGAACCTAGGCTAGACTTTATAATATCATGTCTGTTGCATGCATGTTGTGTAGTTTCAAAAGCTTAATCCTTTTGTTCATTAACCCTGACAATACAGTGACTGTAAAGAGTAGAATATTCAGTATGACCTTAACAACTTAGCTTAAAAAGAATGTCAGACACAAAGATTTAAAGTCTCCATCACAGTCTCCTCTATGTTGACACAGAGCTGTGTACAGCTACATTGACACAGGATTTTTTTGTATTGCAGCCACAACTTAAGAGTGGACTAGCTTGCCTGTGGAAGTGTTGACCACAATGGTCTCCAATCGCTTGTGTCCATCCAACCCCAGATTGAGATGGCATATCTGGTGCCACCTCAAGTGCTTATCCCCAACAGTGTCCTCCTTGGTACACTGCTCTTTTGAGGTGCTGCACCAGTGCATCCTTAGATGAGGGGATTTGTTCCATTCCTCTTCCTTTCTTTGTGAACAAAGCAAGATGAGCTTGATCGATGTTGAGTTGGCTGCTGGTGCAATCACAGAGGAGAATTGTGAAGTGGTTCATAATAAAAATCACCTCCTGTGGAATGCTTTTTGGAGCCTTTGACAGGGCACTGAAGACCTCGGTTGTCATGCCTTCACTGGCTGTGATACAGCATCTACATTTGCAACCAGGGCCAAAAAGACAGGCATGACAACAAAGGCCAAATCCCCCCAACTAAGGATGTACTGGTGGCAACAGACTGGGGTTGGTTGAACCCAAGCATTTGGAGACCATTGTGGTCAACTCTTCCACAGATAAGCCAGACCATCCTTGAACTCTTAAGCTGTGGCTGCAAGAAAGGCTGCCGGTCGGCACTGCAAATGTAAAAAAGCTTCCTTAAAGTGCACAGCTCTGTGTCAATGTGGAGGAGACTGTGAAGAAGGTTCAACAACAAAACAATCAAACAAAATTTTTTTGAAGTAAATCTTTGTGTCTGACATTCTTTTTAAGCTATGTTGCTAAGGACATATTGAATACTCTCCTCTTTACAGTCACTGTATTGTCAGAGTTAAAGGATTAGCTCACTTTCAAATTAAAATTTCCTGATAATTCACTCACCCCCATGTCATCCAAGATGTTCATGTCTTTCTTTCTTCAGTTGAAAAGAAATTAAGGATGTTGATGAAAACATTCCAGGATTATTCTCTTTATAGTCAACTTCAAAGGACTCCAAATGGTAGAAGGTCAAAATTACAGTTTCAATGCAGCTTCAAAGGGCTTTAAACAATATCAGACAAGGAATAAGGGTCTTATCTAGTGAAACGATCGGATCGGTCATTTTCTAAAAAAAATAAAATAAACATGTGCTTTATAAACACAAATGCTCACCTTGCAAGTGCTTCCACCAGACCGCCTTCCGTATTCTTCAAAAAGCTTACGCTGTATGTCCTACACCTTCCCTATTCAACTTACAGAACTAACGCAGCGCCAGTTCCATTTTTTTTGTAATTTGAATATGGAAGCCGTTCTGGTGGAAGCTAGAAATTTAACTTGTTTAAATATGGATATTTTTTTATACAAATGCATTGCTTTGCTTCAGAAGGCCTTAATTAACCCCCTGGAGCCGTGTGGAGTACGTTTATGATGGATGGAGACACTTTCTTCAGCTCTTACTCATGGGTCCCGTTCACTGCCATTATAAAGCTCAGATGCGTCAGGATATTTATTAACATTTCTTGGATTATGTTCATCAGAAAGAAGAAAGACATATACACGTAGGATGGCTTGAGGGTGAGTAAAGCTTGGGAAAGCTTGAAAGTGAACTAATCCTTTAATGAACCAAAGGATTAAGATTTTGAAACTACACAACATGCATGCAACAGACATGATATTATAAAGTCTAGCCTAGGTTCTCGGATACTGTGATTTCCTTCTCACGTCACTGAATTCGCCATTAACTATTCACCTGAACACTTTATGATGTTTTATATCAGTGTTTCCCAAACTTTTTTTCTGGGGACCCACATTTTAAATTCGATAAATCCTTGTGACCCAATAAACATTAGGCCCATATAGTTCATATATCACAAAGAGAATTTATGCATTAAAGGGATAGTTCACCCAAAAATGAAAATTTGATGTTTATCTGCTTACCCCCAGGGCATCCAAGATGTAGGTGACTTTTTTTCTTCAGTCGAACACAAATTATGATTTTTAACTGCAACCGCTGACGTCTGTCAGTCAAATAATAGGAGTGATTGGGAACTTGAACAATAAGAGTCGAAAAAACTTCCATAGACAAATCCAAATTAAACCCTGCGGCTCATGACGGCACATTAATGTCCTAAGACACGAAACGATCGGTTTGTGCGAGAAACCGAACAGTATTTATATATTTTTTTACCTCTAATACACCACTATGTCCAACTCCGTTCAGCTTCCGGCTAGTGAGGTCTGATCGCGCTCTCACAACGGAAGTGATGTCTCGCGCTCATTGAAGTATATGGGCGAGACATCACTTCCGTCTTCAGAACGCGTTTTTTGACCTCACTAACAGGAAGCTGAACGAAGTTGGACATAGTGGTGTATTAGAGGTAAAAAATGATATAAATACTGTTCGGTTTCTCACACAAACCGATCGTTTCGTGTCTTAGGACATTAATGTGTCATCACGAGCTGCAGGGTTTAATTTGGATTTGTCTATAGCACACTGAAAAATAGTGCTCGACTTGGCGACCCATACAAAATCTCCCGCGACCCACTTGTGGGTCGGGACCCCGCCTTTGGGAATGACTGTTTTATATGGTATCATTGTAATCCTTGACCATCAAAACATAGGGGTAGACGTCACCGTTTCTGTGTTATCATGTTTGATTCAGAAGTTATGATAGAAAATACATAATTTGGTTATGGAGGAAAGTAAAATGGTTGCCATGGTGACCGCGAGGCGTTTTTGTAATGGCTCCATTGCTGAAAATGTTCAGGGCCCCAAACTGTATAATTGTACCAAAGTTCATGCGATTATGAAAAAGTGAACATTTCTTTTCACATATCACATTGGCTATAACTACATTCACGTTCTCCTTACAGTCATGACGTAGAGGATCCACAGCTAGATCAATGAGTATAAGCCGATTACAACGACCATCATTTGAAGTGTCACAAAATCCTGAAATTATTGTACATTATGGGATTTTTTCGGTTACTGATCATACATCGTACAGAGGTCAAAATTATCGCACAAATACGATAATTATCGTACGTCTGGCAACACTGCATCAAATGTTTTAAATCAAAAACAGTTAACCTGAAAATGAATCAGTTAACTCTTTACTTTGTATTAATAAATTAATTATTATTAAATAAAATATATTTAAAAATGTTCTTGTGCCCTAAAAGAGCTCTGCACAGGCTACTCTGGAAAATGGTGAACAGATCTTCAATGAGTTGATGCAGTCTATTGAAATGAGGAAGTGCAATTTCAGAGATCTGATCCAGGATCAAGAAAGGGCTGCGGAGAGCATGCTGCAGACACTGGAGCAAGAAATCACTGAGCTCAAACAGAGAGATCATGAGCTTGAGATGCTTCTGAAGTCTGAAGATCACGTTCATGTTCTTCAGGCAACCCTAAACCCAGTGCTGACTGAAAAATATACAACAAAATTGCTCAGAATGAGCCATTTGACAAATACTCCTCTCTTTCTCTCTCTTTACAGAACTGTCATTCCTTCTCTTCTGGCCTTCCTAACCCACCCATCACAATAGCTACACTCTCAGATTTTAGCAAGGTGAATGATGCAATCTCTACTCTAAGGAAGAAGCTTGAAGCTGTCTTTAAAGGGGAATGGCTCCGGATCTATCAAGCAGGTGAGTGGAAAACACCCTAAGCTGATCTTTCTGCCAAAGCAGTTCCTGTTTAGGTGATTTGCATTTGCTATGTAATTCTGCCTTTTTGTTCCATCATTTCCTTGTGATGTACACATGCTTTCCATTTTCTCTCCAGCTAGATCAATGAAGATCCTTCACTGTACAGTGCCCAAAATTAGATCAGAGTTCCTGCACCGTAAGTCAGTCTAACTGCACTAATGCAACATGGCATTTTACAGTGAAACATCGATTTCTAATTAAGCAACTCAAACAACAGTGCTGTTGTTCCAATTTCCGAAAACCTGCTATCACACCCATGCTGATATTCAGACCAACATCACAATGCAGTTTTACTTTACAAACTTTTAAACGGTAGTGTAGATGTTAGTATTCTTCAACTTCTCATCTTATTTATATATGATTTGAATGTGATACACCTTGAATAAACATTTTTGATCTCTTATCCTCTATCCATTTCTCAGATTCCTACCCTCTGCAACTAAATCCTTTAACAGCCCACAAGGACCTTCGTTTGTCCAATGGGAACAGAGAAGTGGCCGTTCAGAGCCAAGAGCAATCCTGTCCCGACCACCCGGAGCGCTTTGATTACTGGTGCCAGGTGCTGGGCACTGAGGGCCTGACAGGCTGCAGCTACTGGGAGGTGGAATGGAGTGGGATGGGAGTAAACATTGCCGTTGCATACAAAAACATTGCCAGAAAAGGGGAAAGCAGTGAAGCTCACTTCGGTCACAATGACAAATCCTGGAGTTTGTTCTGCAGCAGGAGAGGTTATGCTTTATGGCACAACAGGATTGCCAGTAAGATCTCAGAGCCTGGCTCGTCAAAGATAGGCATTTATCTGGATCATAGGGCCGGGACACTAGCTTTTTACAGCATTGATGACTCAATGACCCTCCTTCACAGGGTTCAGACCACATTCACACAACCTCTCTACCCTGGCTTTGAGTTTGTGTGCTGTGGAGCCTCGATCAAGTTGTGCCAGCTGGAGTGAGGGAAAAAGGATGGCCTATTTGGCATTGGAAATTAAAGAAAGTGTAAACGATTAAAGATAAATTCGACTCAACAAATATCAACACTAATTTTGCAAGAAATTATTACTAAGTAGGCTATGCAGAATATTCAAATTTTGGCCAATACTCATAAGCCGATAATTATTTTCATGTTATGGTCAATAACTGATAGCTAATGGCTGATATTAAAATAATGTGAATTAATAATAAAGTACTAAAAAGCTAAGTGAATTTAAACATCAAAAATGTATATATATCAAGAATGAATTAAAAACTTATATATTGTATATATGGTAGGCTACTTTTATATTGTGTACTCCTAATTGTACATTATGCAAAATATCTTTTTTTTTTTTTAGTCAGCGAAACACTTGTGACACATTTGTGTCTATGATCATGTCTTTCCATTTCAACTACCACACAGTGAACTGCTGTTATTTCTGTCTGTGGAATGTCTCTTGAGGTTAATATTGTCTGAATGCCTTTACACTTTTATTCTCTGTCAGTTATGATTAAAAAGTATGTAACGATCCAAATAAAATACATTTTGCATTATATTTACTTTGCCTTTCAGAGACAACCTCATTCTTCACATTGCAGAGTCTATTTCCCTTCGGTATTTGATGACATTTAGTATGTTTTAGCAGTACAAACACTCAAATAAATGGCGCAGGAAAGAAGCTTGAATAGCAACCAAAGCCTTATAGACAAAATAAGAGAAACAGCGACCTCTGGTGGCCAAAAGGGTTGAAACCAGGCCTTCAGAGGAAAAGCACAAGAAAAACTACTAGAGAAAAACATAAGCCCCCTGTTTCACAGACAAGACTTAAGCTTGTCCTAGACTAAAGTGCATGTTGGAGCTGTTTTAACTGAAAGCTTTATTTATCTTAAAATATGTCAGTGCCATTGTTTTGTCTCAAGATGCACACACCATTAATGTTTTTTTCTAGGGTATGTTTATAAAAGCTACTTAAAGGTGCATCTAGTGGTGAGGTTGCAAATTGCAATATAGAGAAGCTACGGTGGCCAACACAGGACAAGGATGTCGTTGTCTGGCATCTTTGTCCTGCAGAGAGTAGCCAGTCAAGCAAACGCGCTCTGTAGAGCAGTTTGTCCATTTAGGGCTACTGTAGAAACATGTCGGCGCAAAATGGCGACTTAACATGTAAGGGGACCCGCGGTGTATGAGATAGAAATGGCTCTTTCTAAGGTAACAAAAACATAACAGTTCATTATGTAAGGTCTTTATACACCACTGAAAACATAGTTATGTTATGTATATTATATTGCATTTCTGTCAATAGATCCTCCTAAAATGTACACATTGCACCTTTAAATGCCCTAATTGAACTAAGGCCTAATCCTGCCTTAGCCTAAGCCCTGTCTGTGAAACCAGGCCATACTTTAGTATCAGATGATTAAAAAATACATTTGTGAACTATAAACTGTTTAAAAATGACTATAATATATTAACTATAATTTTGCTTTAGAGTGCCAAGAACATGTGGGGCAATATTTCTCAGAGAACGACTCTGGAAGTCTGGATGAAGGTTAAGTAGGCTACTTTGGAGATGAAACGATGCGGGCTGATAAAGATATAGAAAGACGGTTCACTCCTATAAACCCTTTTCACATGTCCAGGTTTCTCAAAACGTTGTCATAGTTGGGTAACATTCTATGGCGGTGAATGAGAGAATACATTAAATATATTTTTTGTGTCCACATTTTCACAATAGCAAAAGAAAAACTAATCAACAGTGTTTTCACAACTTTCAAAAAGAGGAAATAAAATAGAGAGACTGATAACGGCAGTCAGAAGAGTGAAAGAGTCATTTTTACCGTCACTCCCAGCTGCATTAGAAACACCCTCACAACAGCGTTAACTTTTTTTGTAACTTGATGAAAAGGTAATACAATACTAAGTAGCCTATAGTGTACATACATTTAAAAAAAAATGAAAATATAAAAAACTATGCAAGATTTACGATGCTGATGACCGTTCTAAGTAAAAGAGCCAATCGCTGATTGATAAAGTCATTGCGTCACTGCAGCTGCCGTTAGAAGCTTTGGTTCCCATAGAAACCTAAGCTGTGTCTGAAACCGCTCCCTATCCACTATATAGTCCACTATATCGGGTGTCGGCCATTTTGTAGTGGTGTCCGAATTCTTAGTGAACGACTTCATTCCCTACATTCGTTCACTACTTTATACCCACAATTCTCTCTGATTTCGAGTGTACATTCTATGTACACTTGCTGAAGCACTATTTCCCAAAATCCAATTTTTTTAACCTTTTTTTTTTTTTTAAATCACTACTTGAATAAAACCTACTAAAATGTAGGGGGACATTATTATATAGATGAATTAAAAAAATGAAATTATATTAATAAAAATATTATTTTTATTATTAAAATATTATGTAGGCGTTAAATTTTAAAAGATGATAATTTAGTGGATGATTTAAAAAAAATTCGTTAATCATAGGTAGCGTATTCAAATCATAACGGTCGCCTGAGGGCGCTCAAAGACCACGTAATCTGTGAGCGTGAGAGTTTCTAACAACTTTATTAAAAAGGATAAATACATGAAATTATGTACACTTGTTAATGTGTTTATTTTTGTTTGCAGCATTTTATAGTATTAAATGATTATGAACACATTAAGCATGACAAAAAAATTATGCAATCGATTAAACTACAAAGCTGGCACAGAGGCATGTATGATTACAAAATGAAGTCATTATGATTGTTATCGTTATTAACATTGTTTTATAATGTAAATAACATGTAGGATAAAATAGTTTTATCGCGTGTCGAGCCGTTTCTGAGATAGATATCTCCGACGCACAGTGTATACGTCAGCGTCCGAATTCACTTACTTCATTTCGTTCACTCCATACAGATATAGTGCACTCAAATGCCATACACTATATAGGGATTAGTGAATGAGTGAACGAGTGAGCGGTTTCGGACACAGCGCTAGACTCGCGCTTAGGACTGCACATGCGCATTGGCTCGTCTAGCCTGAAAAATAAGATTTTTTTTACGCTATTTGGGCATAAAAAACAACATTTATGGGACAGTTCATGTCAGATTTTGTTGCTGATTTGAAATATGTTGCTTAATTGTGTGTTAGCCAAGCAGTTTTTGAGATTTCAGGATTCCCCCATTCAAATAGATAGGTCTTGGTCTTGGATGTCTGAAATAGCTGCCCGGAGGCGTTGCAAATATGGCCGCCGAGTGAACAGAAAGGGAACTTTGTTGATAATAAAGTGCTTTTTGGTAATAAATAAAATGTAACGTAGATATAATGTACTAGTTTATCTAAACTCATGTGAATGCACTGACAGGCTGAATGAATGATGTTTGGGATAACCAGTGTGAGAAACTAACTGAGAAACTATACCTCCAATGTGGTTTCAGACCATGTTACACTATGATAGTTTACCAGCGCCAGTTTCGGGCTGAAAATATGCTGATAGGATTTGGCAGTGCACCAAGATGCAGTTCTGCTTGTTTTGGAAAGAACACAACATTCCCACAAGACAGATTTTCACATAGTTACTGAGGTGAGTCAGATTAATTATACTGATTTACAACTGAGATGAAACTATTTGCTTATCAGCTCTACAACTTGAGGTTATTAAATCCAGATTTTTTAAAGGTCAAGTTGCATTAAATGCCTTATTTTTGCTAAATCTTTTGTTTATCTCAATCATCGGGACTGCAAAACTCGTTTTAGTACAACTCTCATTTGAACACTCGCATATGAACGCTAAAGGCTGATTTATACTCCGTAGCGCGCCAATGGAGGGTATGCACGTGACATCACCATCGACCGTTATTACTGCGGTTAAAAAGACTGAGCGGCAGCATTGGTTTTCAGCGTGAATGCCACGAAAAACACACAAAACACATCGAAAACGGGAAGCTTTGCTATTGACTGTACAAATAGCTTTGACACAAAATCTGAGGTATATACAGACTGCCAAAAGCTATAGAAAAAAGAAGCAAATAGGTCGCTTCAATTCACAGAAACTGGACTCCAGGCAAAGAAACATGATTTGCAGTTATCATTTTGTGTCATAATGTTGGATTTTGGGGTAAAATCATACCGTATATATTGTATTGTTATATTGTGTTGACAACTCATCAGTTAAATATATTCTGCATGTTTTAAATAAACACTGACAAAAACTACATAAGTTTTAGGGCTGGACGATATATAGCATTGATATAAGCGATTTAGACCTACCTATATTGTAGTTATATAAAATATTCACAGGCAGATTTGCTTTATGTATTTCCCCGGCGTCGAAATCAGGCACATATAAATGTCAGGAAACACGATTCCTGGCTGCATGTCAATATCCATGGATTAGGTTTTTTTGACATGATATAAGGAACACTTTCGAGCCCAACCTTTAGTGTAATCGTTTCCGGCGGGAAAGTGACGCCTGACGTAAAAACGTAACAACGCGTAAATTCTATGCGGACCTCAAGCGCTGTGATTGGTCTGCTAGAGCCCCTCCCTCAGGTAAAAAAGGAAAATCGGCGCGGACAACGACGAATAAGTATAAATCAGCCTTAATAATGGTCTTCAGAACTACTGCAAAGAAATTTCTAATGTTCCTGCTTTTACAATTGTAAAAAATACAGTTGAACATAGATGACTTCTAGCTTTAAAATACCTTGAAATCACCATGTAAATAAAAAGGTTCATTCGAGTACAATCGATCTCGTACTTACCTTCAGTCTCTGTATCAAGGTGTTTCCACAGCAGGCTACTTTTCTGAATAGTTGAAATGGAACTAGCACCATCTAATAAGTATTGTTGTTGTCATTTATGAATCAAAAATATGAATTTAATACAAATGTTATGCGAAAACATAGACATTGACTTTCCACTAGGGGGCAGAGTCTCTCTTGTCATAGAAAAATATTCCACTTCAGTTACACCAAAGTCCCTCAACCATGATAGAAACAAATCACAGTAGGTAAATATGGTCTTCTGACAATTCAATGACTATGAATTCAATTATTTTAAATCTGATATTCTGCCATTGCAAATATTTAGATGTTTGAAAGGGTCGTAATATTTCCTGTGTGGGAACAGGGGTGCAGAAGTCACATTTAAACTACCAAGACACTGTGTACAAAGGACATGTTCAGTGATCCCACAAATAGACTGCAAAAATTAAGTTAGTTTCCCAGATAAAAGAGAGAATGGGGAAAAGTATAAGGTTTTGTTCTACATTACCTTCTCTTTAAATTGATAACCCCCATAAACTGACATATTAGTGGATCAAAACATAATAATATAAGGATAATTTATTTTGCATACAGATTAAAAACATTAGTTCCATTCAAATATGCAGTCAGGAAGCAGTAACAGTTACATACTGTACGCCTGCCTTCTGTTTTACCACAGATTCACCACTGAAGTAGCACAGTCTTTATTATTATTGCCAAATTTTAGCAATATACCATAAAAAATTATACAGAAAATGTTGATATGATATTATCTATACACTGATTATCATTGGACTACAACTGAAAGGATGTTGTCATCCAGGTCGACTGTCCATGTGTGACCCCATCTGAAAGGATCTGATATCCTCTCCAATGAATTCAGTCACTGTAGGGATGAGAAATTATGGTAGAAATCATTTAAATGATTGATATCAAGAGACTCTAGTTATACTTTTATCAAATCTCATAATGATTTTCCATTTATATACTGTACATTTTCATGTTGTGATGCCTAAATTCACTTTAAAAACTTTAAAACGATTGATTTTAGATTTTATTTTAATTTTTTGTTTTTAGAAAAAATAGTATAAAATTTTAATATGAGCCTTTTATTGGTTATCAGACATAACATGAAAAATAACTATTGGCTTATTGGTATCTGTATCATGACATTCAGTATTATTAAATATTATAATAATACTTTTTACATTCAATAATATTTAATAAAAAATATTACGTAATTGTAATTAACCATTTTCTATATAATTATATATAATATTAAATAATTATTTAAAATAATTACACTACCGTTCAAAGGTTTAGGGTCATTTACATTTTTTTAAAGAATGTTTTTAAAGAAGCTGCATTTATTTAATGAAAAATACAGTAATATTGTGAATTATTATTACAGTTTAAAATAACTGTTTTCTATTTTAATATATTTTAAAATGTAATTTTACTCCAGTCTTCAGTGTCACATGATCCTTCAGAAATCATTCTAATATACTGATTTGCTGCTCAAGAAACATTTCTTATTATTATCAATGTTGAAAACAGTTGTGCTGCTTAATAATTTCATAAAAACAGTGATACATTTTTTTCAAGATTTTTTTAAAGTTCAAAAGAACAGCATTTATTTGAATTTATGCGTGAAGAAATAAGAAAAAACCTCTTCTGTGATTCTATCTCAACACTTTATTAGAGGTCTAATGATGCACATGATGTTTGAAATGAAGCATCTTTTAATTTTTATATACAAAAATAGTATAGAATTTGAATATGAGCCATGTACTATGGCTGGGTATTGACACAAATGTCAAAATTCGATTTGATTTCGATTCACAAGCTTGCAATTCAGTTCGAATCCGATTCGATTTGATTCAATATCAATTATTTTGGATATATATATCAGGAACAGTAAATGGCATATTTTCTCAAGGAAAAAAAATCTCTCAACTAATGCAGTAAACTATACATGGGAGTCAGTTGGTACTACATTACCTAATATTGAAGGTTAAAATGAACTGATTTGTATACAAACACATAAATTACATGCAAGGAAGTTTTTATAATAGCCTAATAAAGTTAAAATACTAACTTTACAATTACTTAATTATATTTCTACTCCAATGCGTTTTTTGAAATATAAACATTAAATGGTGGTTTCATAAAAACTATATTCAGCAAAATGCTCCTCTCTAGAGTTAATTTTTCTAGCTGACTAACGAGTTATGGTCACTGAATAATGTTTTTCTGAGGTAAATGTGACCTTACATGACATATTGTTTACAAGCTGTTTTATTGACATCTTTCCATGGTTGAAACACTGATTGAGCGATTACACGAGACATGATATGGATTTCGGTAAGTTGTACTGTATCTTTTAACATATTTTCAGGTGTTCATCCATGTTTGTTTCGCGCTGTAACTGGTATTAAAGCTGATGAGATGATCAGTTCACGTCGCCTCTTTCACTGAGGCGCTACAGTGATCTGTCACGCCACATTAAACAGCGCCAAAAGTTATTTTTTAATTTCGTAATAAAATGGACAGAATTTGAAATCTGAGATTTTGCTTCATATCAAACTTTCATTCATCAACTGAAAACAGACTAATTGATTCATGGAATTTAAAAATCGATATCGGTTCGTAAAAATGAGAATCGATTGAAATCAATATTTTTTACTCAGCCCTACCATGTACTGGTTAGTTATTGACCATAACTTGAAAATAATGATTTTCTAATCAGTATCAGTCAGAATTTAAATATCAGTGCATCCCTAGTATCACATATACAATTAATCATACCCACCTTCCTCTAATGTGATATGCTGCATTGATGAAGGACCCGTGAAGTCCGGGGGTCCCTCCAACTTCAGGCTAGAGCCGGTGTCTCTTTCAGCAGGGCGCATCTGGTGCTCCCAGCTCTCGTACTGGCCGTATGAAGGTGGGCACAGGTCCTGATAGTGGCTAGTATGTGACGGAGGCGAGGAGCACATCTCTTGGGGGCAAGGACAGTGTGGATACGGGGAGTGAGAGAGCGGAGGAAGAGGCGAGGTGGAGATCGGACTGCTGGCAGGGAACGGACTCAGAGAACAAGAGTGTGAAGGAGAAGGTGAAGAGGACAGATAGGGCGAGTCAAGCCACGGAGAGGGAGACGGAGAGGGGGAAAGAGGCTGTGAGGATCTTGGGTACATAGGGGGAAGAAGCTCCGTGAAGCCCAGCTCCAAGCTCTCAAAGCTGGGATGCCTTTCGGTCAGGGCGCCGCGACCCCCACCGTCCTCGATAACCTCTGGTTTACGGCAGTAGTCCTCCTGGTAGCCGTGCGAGGAGTAAGAGTACTCATTGGGATATGGAGGCAGGTGGAAAGACATGCTTCTGTCATCTACAGATAGGTCTGACCTCATGTCGCTGCTCATAGGGCAAAGCGTCACCCCTTCCAGGGGCAAGATGGAGGGACGGGATAGGAGTGGATCTTCCTCTTTAAACATGACTAGAAAATGAGGAAAACACATAAGCCAAGATGGACAGATTTTAACATTTAGTGACTTTGCTGTGCATTCCCCATCTACCATTGGTCAGCCAAACAGATAGTCCCGCCCCCAAATTCACAACACTGGTTGAGCCGGTTTTGCATTAGAAAACAGACTTTGCTTATCTATATATACATAGAGTTGTATGACACAACATCAAATATGTACCGTGACATTCAGAAAACTTAATATACAATTATTGTATATGTAATATTAATGTAATTTGTTCCTGTGATCAAAGCTGAATTTTCAGCATCATTACTCCAGTCTTCAGTGTCACATGATCCTCCAGAAATCATTGTAATATGCTGATGTATTGCTCAGGAAACACTTATTACCAATGCTGAAAACAGTTGTGCTGCTTAATATTTTCGTGATACAATTTTTTCAGGATTCATTAATGAACAGAAAGTTCAAAAGAACAGCATTTATTTTAAACTAAAATCTTTTATAACATTAGAAATGTCACTTTTGATCAATTTAATGCATTTTTACTAAAAAAAAATATTAATAAGAGTCCTTTTAAAATTGCTCTTCTGTGATCAAAGGCAAGGTCAAAGCAGCACACGATGCTTGAGTTGAACACGCTTTTAGATTATGAAAGAGAACAGGTTCTTTATTACACATGGCATGCAAAAGACATATTTTGCATTTCTGGACAACGGCACTGATTAATACCATGCGCAGAGGGATTCTACCATGTGAAAGCACAGCTGACTGCTGCCTGTGTAACACTCACTGGGCAGATATTTAAAGCAGTGCGTGCTGCTCCTCTTCCTCTTCCCATTGGACACGTACAGGCAGACAGACACTGGGTGGCTCAGTGAAAGTTCATTATAGGCTGGCACTCGTACACACAGCAAATTCTGGACCATAAGTAAATATAAATAGAATTAGTCCATTTCCTTACAAGCTCTAGGCAGAGTCGAACTCTTGTCATAGTTAAGATATATGGTCGATTTACCTCATTGCTTTTGTCCCTGTCCACATGTGCCTCCTCCTCCCACTGGACTTTGCCATCTAGAAATAAAAAATGAAAATAATAATAAATACATTTCTTTGTGATATTGTGTTTTCTTTCTTATGCGCTCATGTATCATTCTGATATGCTGATTTGGTGCTCAAAAAATGTATTATTAATTAACAATGTTTAATACAGATGCGCTGCTTAATTTTGTGGAAACTGTAATATACACTGCCCTCCAAAAGTTTGGAAACACCCCTGGCAAAGTGTGGTTTTGGACGATATCAGCATAAATCCTTATCATTTTTTGGTGCAAATACATTACAGTAACTTGACATTATCATTGAAGACCAGCAATAAAGATTTTCATTTTGATTACATAATAATGTCAATATATACATGTCAAAGTCAGACATGCCCCTTTGCCAGCTGTGATGCTGGTTACTGATTTAAACTTGGCCCAGGTTTGTAAAAGATTTTTGGGTCAGCACACCTTAATAGCTTCAACAACTGATTGCCAATTAAGTTTAGAATATAATGAACCAATCAGAACACAGTTTAGGTCAGATAGCTGCTAATGGTGGATATTTTGATGATTCGAAAATTAAATTTTTTTCTATGTATAAACTGTTTGTGTAATAAAATATGTTTTCGTAGTTTGTGTTGTCCCTTATCAGTGCATAATGATCACAAATTAAAAAGGATTCATGCCAATATTGTCCAAAACCCCATTTTTCTAGGGCATTTCCAAACTTTTGGAGGGCAGTGTATGTTTTCAAGATTCTTTTGAGAATAGAAAGTTCAAAAGAACAGCATCTATTTGAAATATATATATATTTTTGTAACAATTTAAAAGTTTTTAGTGTCACTTTTCAATTTAATGCATCCTGGCTGAATGAAAGTATTAGGGTACGTTTAGACGACAATGTAATTAAAACGGAAAAGTTTTTTCTTTGCATTTTTCGCGTACAGAAGACAAAGTTGTCAAAACACTCCCCATTCACATGGATCTGCTAAAACGACTAAAAATGCTGTATTATGCATGCCAGGCCAGTAGTTGGAGATATCACATTGCATGCGCATGACATCACCATTTCACTAATTTGTGTTTTACATGGTTTGTGTTCGAATTCGCACCTTATACCCTTATCACTATTCCCTACATTGCTCTATTAATGTATCCACTTGAAGGAGTGAATGAAAACGAGTGAGTTTGCATAGTTTGTACTTGCCGTTTATAAAGAGTTTCCATTTTCAAAATTTCAGCTTGCCCTTTTCGGAGTGTCTTTTTACACTAAGTACAAATAGCGTCCCTTGTTGGCAAACGGTGTCACAGAGGCAAACTCCGTGATTCCCTCCTCTGGCCATCAGAGGGCTCCCTCACCTGAATATTGACTCTTACACATACACACTACATTTCCCATCAGCCCCGTACCAGGCACTGATTATGTTGCCCAGCTGTAGCTCATTCACTGTCTCTTCACCATTCCTCTTTACGAGGTCTTGTATTACTACGGTTTGCATTTCTGAGCATGTATTCCTGTACTGCCTGCCTGTTTGCTCCCCGTTTATGATTCTCTGCTGCCTGCCTTCTGGTAGTGATAGGAGAAACAAAGCTTTTCAAAGCTTTGAATCAATTGAACCAATTGCTTCGCAAAATGATTCATTGTTTCGAAGCTTTCAAAATACCCCTGCTCGTCAAAACAGTGTAAATGCAACAAAAAACTCATGCCAAACATGCATAAAAACAGCTTTTACAAATCCATTGCAAACATTGTATTGAAAGTATAATCTATCAAATGCAATTACCTAATCATAAATATTAAGTGTCTGTACAATATGTATTCTTTTATAGATTTTTAGGGCTTGTTTTGTTTATTCTATGGATGGGTCAGCTAAACAGAGACTTTTAACTACTATTATTCCTTTTAATTATACAAATACCTCATTAAGATGTCTACACATGTGTAAAACTCATCAGAGATCTGGTAATAGACACTTTTAGACACTTAATACTCAGGTAATAGACAGACACTTGTTCAATGATTCACCGCTTGGGGGCGATCTCAGTGAATCTGCATGGTTCATGGGTTCACAGAGATCGCCCCCAGCAGTGAACCATTGAAATTTTGAAACGTTTCGAAACAGTTATGACGTAACGAAGTTTGAAACATGCTCCGAACCAATGATTCGAAACAAAAGATTCGTAAAGGTTTCGAAGCAGTGTTTCGAAATTGTCCATCACTACCTTCTGGACTATTTGCTTTGTTTCTGATCTGTGATTGTTCTCCGCCTGCCCTGACCTACTGCCTGTTTATTGACCACGACTGTGTCTGCTCTCCGTTAATGTGTTTGCTGGTGTCTGACCATTGCCTGTTTGACAACGATTTTCATAAAATCCTGCTTATGGATCCCACTTCGAGTGATGCTTCGTTACACACGGAGGTCAATGTCTTTCAAAGCGATCAAATCTATTGCTATTTTCACCTAGTGTAAATAGCATATTGTTAAGAAAATGCTGCTATTGTCACTTAGTGTAAATAGATTATATTGCTATTTTCACTTAGTGTAAATAGCTGCTGCCTTAAATTTTTTATTATTTTTTTGCTTGAAAATGTGCGTAGGCCTACTCCAATACCTGATCCTCTCTCCATAAAGAAAACTCTGGAGGTGGGAAGAAAGTTGGTCCCACCTAGAAGTAGTTCCTCCCCTCCCTCTGCTGAACAGGAAGTAAGACTGACAGACTCCACTACAGGAAGCTCCTGTGCAGAGCGCTGTGCTGCAGGCAGAAACAAGCATAAATTTAAGCTTAAATCTGAGTGAACATCAAATAAAGATAGGATGAAATTAAAAAGAGAAAGAGGTAAATTACACATAGGAGTTGCAGTTAAACATGCATAATTATGATTTGCTTCACTCACAGCATTCAATGGGTAACGAGGCCACCTGCAGAGCTAAGACTCGTCCTGGTGGGACGATGGGCGGAGACAGAGGAAGGTGTGTGCGGAACACCAAACGCACTCGAGTGTTCTTTCTTCCTACATCCGTCTCTCCTTTCCGGAGTTCAATGTCAGAGTTCCTCAGCTTTAGAATACCTGCACAGTCAATGCTGAGAGGGAAACACAGGAATTCATGTATGAGCTCTTACTGAGGTGTCTACGACATTCAATCAGAGGTCAAATGTCTCTTTCTCACAGGGCAGTCATGCTGTTCTCCGGGTTGAGTGGGATGTCCAGGATTTTGGTGCCAGCCTGGATGCTCTCCTGACTAGCTGTGCCTACCATCTTCCCTGTTACTCTGTGTGAGAGACAAGTATATCGCATGTCAAGCCATGGATCTACCAAAAAGGCTTTTGTTCAATACTGCGAAATATCACACAAGAGTTTTACCTGTGTATTTGATAAAAAGGATGAGGACGTATTGATCTGTCATCAGCAGTTCCTACAAACACCTGTAAGGAGAGCGGCTGTCTCTCAGTGTAACCCACGAGCTGGATGCCAGAGAGGAAACATCGAAAAATTAATATCAATTCAATTTCATTAATTTCAGTGTTTTCTGACATATTTTTATGTTAATTATTAAATGTGATTAAAAATAGTTTCTAAATAGTGGCTGTTTCCAAATAAAACAAGCTCGCAAATAATTCAAGCGCTTTAAGGCCTTTAAGCACGTGCCTTAAAAAGGTATAATGTTTAAAGGTGCTGTAGAATGGAAAATTTAATTTACCTTGGCATAGTTGAATAACAAGAGTTCAGTACATGGAAATGACATACAGTGAGTCTCAAACTCCATTGTTTCCTCCTTCTTATGTAAATCTCATTCGTTTAAAAGACCTCCGAAGAACAGGCGAATCTCAACATAACACCGACTGTTACGTAACAGTCAGGATCATTAATATGCACGCCCCCAATATTTGCATATGCCAGCCCACGTTCAAGGCATTAGACAAGGCAGTATTAACATCTGGAGCAGCACAGCTGAATCATCAGACTAGGTAAACAAGCAAGGAAAACAGCGAAATATGGCAGCAATGGAGCGATAATAACTGACATGATCCATGATTACATGATATTTTTAGTGATGTTTGTAAATTGTCTTTCTAAATGTTTCGTTAGCATGTTGCTAATGTACTGTTAAATGTGGTTAAAGTTACCATTGTTTCTTACTGTATTCACGGAGACAAGAGCCGTCGCTATTTTCATTATTAAACACTTGCAGTCTGTATAATTCATAAACACAACTTCATTCTTTATAAATCTCTCCAACAGTGTGTAATGTTAGCTTTAGCCACGGAGCACTATCAAACTCAAGCAGAATCAAATGTAAACATCCAAATAAATACTATACTCACATGATCCGATGCATGCATGCAGCATGCATGACGAACATTTTGTAAAGATCCATTTGAGGGTTATATTAGCTGTGTGAACTTTGTTTATACACTATATTATAGTCGAGAGCTCGGGGGGCAGGGAGCGCGAGGATTTAAAGGAGCCGCAGCCTGAATCGGTGCATAGTTAATGATGCCCCAAAATAGGCAGTTAAAAAAATGAATTAAAAAAAAATCTATGGGGTATTTTGAGCTGAAACTTCACAGACACATTCAGGAGACACCTTAGACTTATATTACATCTTGTGAAAGAACGTTCTATGGCACCTTTAAAATAGCAAGCCTGTAACCATCTTGATCATATATGGAAAAGACCATTTTTAGCCAATAGAGGCAATTTACCATAGGAAATATATGGTTTATAAAGCTTTTTAACAGTTACCAAGGTTGAACCGAAAAAACCTAGGACTAGTTCGCCAAAGTTGTTTTTTGAAATAATCTCCAATATTTAACGAACGATTCAATGGACAGTGGCGGTCCTAGAGGCAAAGTTGCTCAGAATGAGGAGTTCTATCATGTGGTATGAATGTCGTGAGCGTGTACGAAAAATGGTGTGATATACAATCCTTTACGCACGTAAAAAACTTGAAGGCACCCCTGGGGGCCAATTCCTTTCGAATTTCTCACAGGCCTCTAGAGTCATGAGTCAAACAAGCCTAGGGAGTTTCGTTCCGATCACAAACAAAACAGTGAACGAAATTGCTGCTAATACAATGCTATATCAGATATGTACAATAACAATTGTAGAAAAAAAATAACATTACGATGTCCAGAAATCAATTTCAATAGTACATTGAGAACTCATGTTTAATGTGATAGTTTCATAATACAATTTGTTCTGAGATTCTTCAATTCAGTGAATAAATAGATCCGCAATGGACATCTAAATTCCCTAGTGGTAGAATTTTTGTTAACAGTATCAAAGGTTGCGTGTTCTAATCCACCTTTGCATAGTTTTTTTTTTTCCTCATTAAAATCAAAGATGTCCATCAATGGTTGTATATCAAGAGCAGGGACACATTTGTGTACATTTGTTTTGTGATTTTACCGGAAAAATAGAACCTCCGCAACGGCGTTAAGCAATCGATTGATGTGCTTGTCTGTGCTGTGAAGACTGTGTGCACGAGAAAAAAGAGAACGTAAACCCCGCCTGCTTTTTAATTTGATTGGCCATCTCAATCATTTTGACATTGACGAGCGTTCTTAGACCGCTAAGGCAGACCAGACTAAAAATGAAATTTTTAAACCTTTTTGTCATCTTAACAACATGCAGAGTGCTGTAATGAAGTGCAGCAGAGAAGTGCAAGAATTTCAAATATTGGGGGGACGATTTGGCCATTTTTAATTATTGGGGGGGACCTGTCCCCCTCAATGTCTATGGTGGTTACGGCCCTGTGTGAATGCCCTCAAAGGCAGTCTTGGCACCCTGGACAAAGACACAGCATGCCAATTTTCAAGTCAATCAGACGTCAGGTTGCATAGTTATAGCCATTTTTAATTTTTTCCATGTTATAGTGACACCAAGTGTCCATTCGTCACGTCCTTTTTCACGGGAAAAAAACTTACATATGTGTGCCAAATTTGGAGAAATTATCTATATTCCGTTAATAATAGAATATATTATATACATATATATATCTCATATAAATATTCCATTCACGAGTTATAGCCATTTTTGTAAAAGTGGCTCCGTCCACTTTGAACAGAGCGTCGATCAAATCCGAGGCATGCATTTTGTCCGTCTTGAGCCAAGGATTCCAACGATATATATATAACAACGATATATACACTTAAGCCGATGCTAAACAGTTTAGGAGTTATGAGAGATTTAGTACTTTTGACCACTGTAGCGCCCCCATCAGACCGATCGAGGCAAGCCTTAGTGACGTTGTAGAAATTGTGAGTACTACCAGCCCTCAAAGTTTCAAGTCTCTATGACTAAGGGTTTGGTCTGACGGATCACTTTTAGGGGAGAATGCTGATCCTTGGAAATTTTAACAATTACAATAGAGTTTCAGCACTATGTGCTTGACCTCCTAAAAATTATGTATACGTATATACTAGGGCTGTCAAATGATTAAAATTTTTAATCAAATTAATCAGAATTTTCAGTGGATTAATCAGGATTAATCACTATTATTATTATCATTATTATTATTTTTTATTTTTTTTTTACATACATATAGTGTTAATTTCGCCACCTATTTTTAATTTAGTCTTAAGTCTTAGTCTTGTGCCAAATGTCCTTGTTAGTTTTAGTCATATTTAGTCATTCACATATCTTTTTTTGTTAGTTTCTTGATAACAGACTGCCATGAAAAACAGAGCGTTGCCATGAACACACAGGATTCTAACCGTAGAGACGGAGCGCACTATTTTCTTTAGCGGAAGCAATACAATCATTTTTAAATCAATAAACTCCTTTTTAAATCATAATTTTGTGTCAAATTATTGATTTATTTGGTAGGTAGCAATGTAATAAGCGGGATCCGAACTCGTTCTGAATATTTTAAAGGTGTAACAGCTGATGAAAAAGCAGAGACGATTGTAGACGAAAATTAAGAGAGATTTTATCTTAGTTTTTATTTTATGCAAAACATTTTCGTCTCGTCTTTTTTCGTCAAATTCATGTTAAATTAGTCTTAGTGAGCGTTTTGGGACAGTGGTGCAGTCTTGCCATCGTCTCGTTTTAGTCATGAAAAAAAAGGTCGTTGACGAACATATTTCGTCTTGTCTGACGAAATTAACACTACATACATGCATACATGTTATTGATATTTGACTTGGTTTAACCTTGTAGCCTACTTGTTAACTGTACCATCATCATTCTTTTTAAATTTGAATCCGTCAATAGGCCCACTTTGCTCACCTTGCTCCATCTGGCCTCTAGCTCCCAACCACTTCCCTGACTTTCCTGACCTGAATAATTTGTCACACTGCGCATGCGTGAAATGCGTTAAAAAAATTGACGTAATTAACAACAAACAACTAATTAACGTTGTTAACGCGCTATTTTTGACAGCCCTAGTATATACATATATAAGATATATACAGTAACACTGTTTGTTAATAATACTGAATAATAATATTGAAAAATGAATGCTTGAATGGTAAAATGCCACACACTTACAAAGCAAGTCACACACTTGTGAAGTAACAGCACATACTATACAGGATTGTACATTATTTATAGCTTATGAGCGTTACCTTCACCACCGGATGGCCTCCAGGTGATGCCTTTACTGCTCCTCGACTTCCTTCAGTTTCATAATGAGCACGGTGGTGTGGTCTGGGCTGTACCTCTATGCGCAGTTCATACTGGTCAAACTGTGAAGGAAGTGGCCAGTCAAGTGGAGGCAGTGCATTAGATCTGTGGAAGTATTGAGGAAGCAGAGATGATGTGAGGTCTAAGACATTATTCTGATATTCTAATTAAATCTGTTCATCCAATAAAGCAATCGAGTCTCAAGAAAATTTGGACTAAACTGCTTAATTCATATGGATTAGATTTACAATCTCCTTATGAACTGGAGGGTCAATGGAGGGACAGAAAGCTCTCAGATTTCATCAAGAAGATGAAAAGTCTTATGGGTGTGGAACAACATGAGGGTGAGTAATTAATGACAGAATTTCCATTTTTGGGTGAACTAACCCTTTAATCAAAAAATGAAGCAAAAGAGATGTTTGCTAACCTAAAGAGAGGACTGTGGGCACTGGCCCTGGTTCTGCCCCAGCCCAGAGCAGGAGGCACAGACAGGTAGTCCATCCCTAGTGTGGGGGCCTCCCTTCTCAGCTGAGCGACCTCTGGGAGGGTGCAGGAAGAGTTCTGAACGGGGGTCAGCTCTGGTTCAATGTCTCTTGATGACAACTGCATTAGTACACAGATTGTGAACACCCAGAGACAACCCAAGATTGTCATGTGACAGAAATAATTCTTCAAATAACACAGTAATATATTTGTTGGGATTTCAAGAGGATCACCTGTTCCAGAGAGGTCTTCCTGGTCTTCTGTGGGATGTTGAGCTCACAGCTCGCTGGAGCCTGAGACTGAGCCGAGGATTCTCCCACGTCCGGGAGGGAAGAGAGATCCTCAGAGTAGCTGCTTCTGCGGGAGGTGCTGGGGGAGGCCATTGGGGAGTTCCTGCGCTTTTTGCCCCCAGGAGACGTAGGGCGCGAGGAGGGCGATAGGCAGAAGTGGGCGGCAGCTTCACTGAGCTCCTCCTCCTCCACCAGGAGAGAATCACAGCTGGAAGCTGGACTCAGCCATCCACGAGATGAGGAACTGGAAGCAGGGCTGGGGCTGGGGCTGAGGGAACCTGCCCCTGTCATGACATCACGGTAGGAATCCAGCAGGGGCAGGTATAGACGCTCCCTGTCCCAGCCACCCCCACGGTCCCAGTAAATTCCCCCCGCTGGGCCTGAGTCATCTTCAGGGGAGATAGTGGTGATCTGGATGCTAGGACACTCAAGCACTCTAGACTCTGATACCTAAAATAATTGTGATATTATTGAACTACCACAGCAGCGCTGCAACACAACTGAGGAATCTACAGCATGATCAGTGTTGTCCTTTTTATGAATGAATGCAGTACTTTTTAGTGAATCAAAAACATGGAGCACAATCAGTGTAATAGGATTCCCGAATGTAAAGGTGATGATACACGTGGCAACTTTTTGAGCAAAGCTTCGGATCGTTATGAATCAGCGTGTCGAATCATGATTCAGATCGCGTGTCAAACTGCTGAAATCATGTGACTTTGGCGCTCAAACCGCTGATTCGACACAAAATATTCATAACGCTCCGAAGTTTCCTGAATCAGTGTTTTGAAATCGGCCATCACTATATAAGACGCTATTTTGTTTTTTTGGCGCACCAAAAATATTCTCATCACTTTATAATATTAATATTGAACCACTGAACTCACATGAACTGATTTAAATATGTTTTTAGTACATTAATGGATCTTGAGAGAGGAAATGTCATTGCTCCCTATGCAGGCCTCAAGGAGCAATCGGATTTCAATAAAAAAATATCTTAATTTGTGCTCTGAAGATTAATGAAGGTGTTACGGGTGTGAAACGGCATGAGGGTGAGTAATAGATGACAGAATTTTCATTTTTGGGTGAACTAACCCTTTAAATTGGACATCTGTTGGTATTTTAAAGGTGCCCTAGAACTTTTTTTAAAAAGATGTAATATAAGTCTAAGGTGCCCTCTGAATGTGTCTGTGAAGTTTCAGCTCAAAATACCCCATAGATTTTTTTAAATTAATTTTTTTAACTGCCTATTTTGGGGCATCATTATAAATGAGCCGATTCAGGGCTACTGGCCCTTTAATTCTCGTGCTCCACGCCCACGGAGCTCGCGCTTGCCTTGAACAGTGCATAAACAAAGTTCACACAGCTAATATAACCCTCAAATGGATCTTTACAAAGTGTTCGTCATGCATGCGTCGGATTATGTGAGTATTGTATACTGTTATATTGTTTACATTTATTCTGAATGAATTTGCTATGCTCCGTGGCTAAAGGCTAATGCTACACTGTTGGAGAGATTTATAAAGAATGAAGTTGTGTTTATGAATTATACAGACTGCAAGTGTTTAATAATGAAAATAGTGACGGCTCTTGTCTCCATGAATTTAGTAATAAACGATGGTAACTTTAACCACATTTAACAGTACATTAGCAACATGCTAACTAAACATTTAGAAAGACAATTTACAAATATCACTAAAAATATCATGATATCATGGATCAGGTCAGTTATTATTGCTCCATCTGCCATTTTTCGCTATTGTTCTTGCTTGCTTACCTAGTCTGATGATTCAGCTGTGCACAGATCCAGACGTTCTGCCCTTGTCTAATGCTTTTCATAATGTTGGGAACATGGGCTGGCATATGCAAATATTGGGGGCGTACACCCCGACTGTTACGTAACAGTCGGTATTATGTTGAGATTCACCTGTTCTTCGGAGGTCTTTTAAACAAATGAGATTTATATAAGAAGGAGGAAACAATGGAGTTTGAGACTCACTGTATGTCATTTCCATGTACTGAACTCTTGTTATTTGACTATGCCAAGATAAATTCAATTTTTCATTCGAGGGCACCTTTAAGCATTAAATGAGGTAAATTCCATGTTTTGGGTTGACACATGACAACTTACCAGCATAAAAAGATATAAGTTTACGCTCCTTTTCTTCGCTCCACTGCCGCTGAGAGGCCGCCATGTTGTTTGAATTTTTTCTGAAATCTCCAAGCCGGTCACGTGATCGGCTGCTAGCATTCTGATTGGAGGATCTCAAAAAATTGCCCACGACCTACGTATCTAAAGTATCCACATATAAATTTGTTGCTCATTCTCAATTGGAAAGTGCCCGAGCAACATTGCTCAAAAAGTTGCCCCGTGTATCATCATCTTAAGATTCGTATCAGTCAGCATCTCAGTACCTTTTATGAATCAAAAACAAACAGCAGAACCAAAACCAGAACCAAAGCGCTTTGAGTTTGAGAAAAGCACATTATAAATAAAATGCATCATCATCATCATCAGTCTACCAAACTATATGCATAAGTTCTTTTTAGTAAATCAAACACATCCAGCTCACAATTACCTGAGAGTTTTAAATCAGTTAAGTTACTGACTGGTTCTTCTTATGCATTATTTTAGCTTTATTTATATACCATGATAGCATTTATTATTATTTGGAACTAGCTTTTATTTAAAAATATTTTAAGTTCATTTTAGTTTTAGTTTAAATTTTAATAATTGTGCTGTCATTTTCATTCATTTTTTATATTTCTATTTAGCTTTAATTTAATTTTATTTCAGTTTTAGTCATTTTTAGTACTTCAACTTCAGTTAATGGCCTTTCTGTCCTTTTTTATTTTTAATTTTTTTCCATCTAATATTTATATTTTGTTTTGCTTCAATTAACGAAAACTATTTTAATAATAGTTTAAGGGATAAAAGCCTAAAGCTGTTCATCATATAAAGAGATTGTATCTCTTCAGAAAATTTGGATTAAACCACTCAATTCATATGGATTAGTTTTACAATCTCTTTATGGATTATTTTAAACATCAAAGTGGTAGTTGCATAGCTGTCAATGGAGGGACATACCTTAAAATACCTTAATTTGTGTTCTGAAGATGAATAAAAGTACGAGTTTGGATGAGTAATTAATGACGGAAATTTCATTTTTGGGTGAACTAACCCTTTAAGATTTAGTTAACAATAACAACAATGTTCACATGAGAATATATATTTAAAGATAATCTGACAATGGAATTGCATTTTTCCCAAATATCTTTTCCCATAAAAGTACTAAAAGAATCATTAATGGAACCGATAAGGAACCAGAATTCAGAAGCGGAACCAGAATCTTTCACTCTTTTATGATTCCACAACCCTGTTTACTTTTATAATGTAACATATTTCTGAGTTTCAAAGAGAAAGGACTTGATTTTATCCATCAGAACAAGATTACAAAGACAAACATGTTTTGTTTTGGGGTTATTTTTTGGAATATTTTGCAGATGAATGATATACAATAAGGCCAGAAATGTGTATTAAATAAATAGGATTGATTCTGGTTTCATGTTGAAACACTTAAACACTAACAGACACTTAAATTTAATTTGAACATTTATCTACAGACCTTATGTGCCAAAATAAAATATGCACAACAGGTCATGGCAACCGATTCTGTTCACAATAAACATTACTGGGCAACAAAAATGAACTCCTGAAATTAAAACCAGACATCTGGATTTATTTTGCCATAATTAATCACATGATTCTTGTATCAGGATGTTCTATGCAAATGTGCTTCCCACCTGTATAGATCTTGCTGGCAGACTCTCATAAGTCCCACTGAACTCCCTGACTAATGCCCGTCGCGGTGGTGGAGAATGCATCCCAGCCCTGCGGCCGGCTGACGGTGGAGGCAAGGGGATGCCCACGGGCTGGCCAGCCTGTGTGGACGTCAAGTGGGTATCTGGTGACGAAAAAAGAAGAAGATTATTGTACATAGCAAATCGCATGCTTTCTGAGCTGCAAGTATGTGCATATGGGATAAACAATTGCTGAAACGTGAGACACGAGGCCACTCAATAGAAAATCATAACAAACACAGGGAAGCCTTTGTGGAAACGTCATTTATTATTTCCACAAGTACACACAGACTTGTTTACCTCAGAACACATCCACGCAGTTTTCCAAATGGGGTGATTTCTGAAATCTCTCAACTCTCAAAAATACAATCTGCCACACCAAATCATTAGCAAAGCAATGACACTTTACACAAAAATGCCATAGTTTCTTTAGCTGTTTTTTTTTTTTCTTGAGGTTGCTTTTTGTTCCAACTCTTGTGCTTCACAATAATAATTTAGCTTACTAACTTAGTTTACTTATCTTAAATTAGGACTTAAAACAAATTGGTCATGGGTCATTGACGAATAAGGTTGTTAAAAGTGTAAAAAACAATGGAGATATAATTAATTTTGAAGTTTTATTAAGTGCTTAAAATGAGATTATGTGGTTTTTATAATCAATTAACACTGCTTTTGTCATTTTTTACAAGATGGACAAAATTTGTCACTAAAAAAGTCATTTGGTTTAACCAAAATTTCGGTTTTACCGAATGACGATATTTTCAAAGAATGCTAACAGGCTGATATCTAGCTAGCTAGCAAAAGGGCAATCAAACATTTCATATTTAGTACAAGTTTTTAAAATATTACAACATTTTCTATGTTTTATAGCGGTTTTACTGAATGACCTGATGTTTCGGGACATGCGGATGAGCAAGTGAATACATTAATTTTAAAAGAGTTAGTTACTTTGCTTCATGACCATGTGGTCCTTTGCAGGTGTCTGAATGATGTCACATCCTGTCACATGATATTGACCCAAAATGGTCCCTTTATATTGGTTACTCCAAACGACATCAATGAAATTAATTTTTTCTGGACATTCTTTCTCATAACAAAGCAACGACTTCTACACAAAATTTTAATACCATTTTGCACTATGTTGATATATGATGTTATAAAATCATGCCAGAATAAAAAATATATAGATTTATTACATTTTAAGATATTTTAATCACAAATGAAATGCTGTATTGGCCTTTGGACGGTTAAACCGAATGACATTTTGACACTTCAAAATCTTTAAAATACCTTTATATGCAGCAAAATATCATTAAAACCTTTTGGATTCAATAAAAGAGATCTAGTTGTACTACCTTACATACTTTTGATGTCATATCTTTGTTTTTTATTATTATTAAGGCCTTTGGACAAAAAAATTACCCGTCACGTCATTGACCCTCCTATAGAATGTTTCAGATATTATAAAAGCTGCTTTAAAATCAACTTATCGCACTGGAAAAAGCCCTTGTTTGCAGTCACTGCTCTATTGTTGTGGTAAACTATGGTTACCGTGGTAAATGTTTGTAATTGGGCAATTCTAAAGTTTAACATTCAGAACCTACACGGCAAGTTCTAATCCTTAAAGTTGTTCATATGATGTAGGGTACAAGTAAATAAATAATTATATATGGCAATGCTTAAGAACATAGTAAACATCTGAAGAAAGCGGTAAAAGGCAGCAAAGTGATGCGGTGTGTGGACGGAAACCTGAGGTGCATGTTTCTACAGCTTCATGCCAGTATGAAGGCGGAGGATGGGTGTGCAACAGAATGTGTGCCAGGAGGGGGAAACAGGGCAGAGAAAAGGAGGGAATATTGGAGGGAGGTATCTAAATGCACGCTCAGTAAACAGAGATTGAGGGTTCGGGTCCAGATGGCAGCTGTTAACTCTGCTCACACGCACAGCTGATTAAAAACACATTGCGCTGAGCTCCACACTTACCCATAAACACACGCACACTTCAGCGGATAAAACTTAGTTACATGGGCAGTGAGTCAGGCTACATGAACGTAAGCATTCTTTAAAGAAATTACATGTTTTGCACCTTTCTAAAAGTAAAGACATTCAAAAAGTCTCCTAAAATATGCACAGAAAGTGGGTCAATGACAGATAAAAATTAATGTATTTTTAAAAAAATAATAATATTTACACTATTATCCACATAAATATTGACCTAATGGCTGTATATAAAATGTCAACTGGTGTAACCATCATTATGTAAAACCTACTCAAATATTTTCCTTCCACCTTTAATACACTAGTGTCCACAACTTATCGTTATTAAACTTTTCAAACATATGTCAATATAAAAAAAAAAACATATTCATAAATATAATGAATGTTTGAGCCATGATTAAGATTACTCCTGAACAAAGTGTTCCTTTTCATAAAATGTGAAAAATTGTGAACCTGGAAACAGCCATGATGTTCTTCTATTTATGGTTTTCTTGTCATGTGACAACAACATTGCTTAAAATATGTTGCTGATTTGCCAGATAAACTTCAATATATTATTAATAATATTTTTTTGTTCGGGCAGTTACACCACCTAGACGTTTTTGACAATAATAACATAAATCACTTTTAATTCAGAAATTGAAAACATCCCACATGAAAAAATACTATAGTAATTTATAGTACCATACTATAGTAAAGTACTTGAATAAATTTGTTGAGGTAATTCTACAGTTGTTGAGCCCAGGTGAAAAAATACTATAGTAATTTATAGTAAATACTATAGTGTTTTTGAACCATACTATAGTAAATTGTAGTATACTGTATATATTATAGCATTTACAATACTTTGTTAATGAATGCTACAGTATTACCTACAGTGTAAACTGTAATAAATACTGTAGTATACTTTAGTTTTTACTACAGTAAACTGTAGTGTATTGTAGTATAATATACCCTATAGTTGTGTAAAAATTAAGTACAGTATTGAGTAAAGTAATTTGATTATATTACTATAGTTGTTATATTACCTCAACAACTATAGAATTACCACAACAAATTAATTCAAGTACTTTACTATAGTATGGCTCAAAAACACTATAGTATTTACTATAAATTACTATAGTATTTTTTCACCTGGGAGGTAATATAACAACTATATATATATTTATATATATATATATATATATTAAAAAAAATTACCCAATTCTGTACTAAGTTTACTACAACTATAGGGTATATTATACTACAATACACTACAGTTTACTGTAGTAAAAACTACTACAGTATTTATTAGTTTATCTATAGTTAATACTACAGTATGCTGTAGCATTCATTAACAAAGTGTTGTAAATACTATAATATATACAGTATACTACAATTTACTATAGTATGGCTCAAAAACACAATAGTATTTACTATAAATTACTATAGTCATTTTTCACCTGGGAGGTAATATAACAACTAGCCTATAGTAGCCTAATATAATCAAAAAATTACTTTACTCAATTCTGTACTAAGTTTACTACAACTATAGGGTATATTATACTACAGTTTACTGTAGTAAAAACTACTACAGTATTTATTAGTTTATCTAACTACAGTATGCTGCAGCATTCATTAACAAAGTGTTGTAAATACTATAATATATACAATTTACTATAGTATGGTTCAAAAAACACTATAAATTACTTTTTCAATTTGCATGTGTTTTGAATTCACCTCACTGACTCATTTAGACTTTTTAAACACTTAAAAATGTATATTTATATTGTGCATATTCTGATATGACTGAAACGCTAATTATTTACCCAAAGCTACTTGTTATAAAAACAACCTATTATAAATTAAGGGTGACACAGTTCGCTATTTATTTAGAGTTTTTGCACATAAAACATCGGTTACCAGCCCATATCTATACACCATCCCAATATGTCCAGCTTCGCCACCCTCTCCATCCCTCATACCGGCTGGCTCCCGGTGCGTCTGGCCGTTCTCGGTCTCCTCTGGGCCGCAGCGGCTCTGGCGCGGCGGATCCTCCTCGAACACGAGCTTGAACTCGAACTCTCCCTCCTCCCATCCCGAGCCCGGCGCGGCCCCCATCTCCGACTCCGAGAAAAGTACGACCGACACCGGCGACAGATAAATCACTGACCCTCTCTCACTTCTCAATATCGGCTCCGTCTGAAACTCATGGGAGCTTTCCCAGAAGGTCACTGTCCACTTTCTCCTTCGTGCGCCTTGCTTGTATCAGGCTACATTAAAGAATTAAAAGTCAAGCTGAAGTATCACTTTTGCATACTTATTTCCGCACCGCTCTTGATGTGTATCAGTTGCTCATCTCTTTATCAAACTTTTTGTTCCCCGTAGATTCGCTTGAGATTTCCGTGACAGTTAGTTATTATAACTTCATCTCACGAACTGTCCAGAAGCGTCCATATTCCCAGCCTACAAACATGCACGGTTAATAACATAATATCCGTAGAAATTGCATGCATCGCATCACTCCTCCACCGACATAGCACAAAAAACTTATATGAAGTTCTTCTTCTCTTTTCGTTCTTTACCCTTAATTGCCTTTGGGCGGGTTGTTTAATACCGTTACTCTCTTCCTATTGGCTACTTGACCTGTCAATCAACAGTCCTTAGCTTTACATGCTGCAAAGTGTGTTGATTGGCCAGTGAGTACAACTACATATTTTAGAGTGAAGTATAACTTCAAGATACCCACAAGAATCTATTCCAACACACATTTTTTAAAGCAGAAACACATTCCCTTCTGCCCAATGGAGAATTTCCCTTGGAAAGCCACCAGCGAGTCTTATCTGGCCAACAGGTTCTGAGAAAAACATATTTCATATTCCTTTTCCACATGCTTAAACACAACATAAGGCTATTTTTGTTTTAGACAAGACAGTGATGCTGAAAGTTTGCCCGTCCATGACGCCATAACAGTCATTCTCTCTCTTCCCATCATACTTTCCCCCTTCTATGTCCCTCCCCTTCCTTTTCCCCAACTCTTTATCCCAGTTCTCCCTCCTTTCCCTCCCCCTGTAAGATCTGTTTCTCATTATCCTCTGTAGTCTGCACTCTGTCTGAGACGGGAGATGAAAAACTTAAATAAACATGTTCTCTCTCTCTCTCCCTCTTTCTCCTGCTCTCTGACAATTCTCACAATAATTATCTTTGTCTTTATTTTAAAGCATGTCTCATGTTTGATGCTTGGAAGTGATGGCATCTGTTGCTTGATATACACAGAGGCATCCGGCTGGGATTCATCAGTGCATATCCGTTTAATTTAGTGATGTGAACAGAAGAGAAGAGAGCATATATGAGCCTTTTTTAAAATGGGATCTTATGGGACTGATTGTGAGGCGGTCCATTTCATCTAGTTATATAAATATCAGAGTTATGCATCATCAGAAGCAATCTGTGCTGCTTCAACTATATATACCAAAAGCATATTTATGGGAGAATGTTGCCATCATGTGGACATTAAAGATAGCTGGTATGTTTAGTTCCCACACAGCCTCCAGTTACGTCACAATGACATATATGCAAATTTTGAGTAACTATAAACTTGATGCAAAGCAATGATTAAGCTGCTTACTCTGGTGCTCCACTGAACCCGGTCATGAGAGTTTGGAGAAGCTTATGTTACTCATGGGAAACAGGTCACTGAATAATGACCCAGAGGTCAGAAATAAGGAAGTGTATTTTCTCGCTAAGTTTTCCTCTCTCTCTCTCTCCTTCTCTCTCTCTCTCTCTCTTGCACAAATTTCTCATATATATTAGTAGTTTCCCCATTTGGGGCATGGTTAATCTGCCATATTTTCAACATATCTCATGCAGTGTGTGTGTGTGTCTGTGTGAAAAAACAATTCCCTTTTCACTGACATCCTTTTACTGCCATAAAAACAAGGGTTCCAAAAGTTTTTTTTTTTTCAGAATAATTTTGGGTTTCCCAAAGATCACAGCAATAGCAAATCTATCCAACACTCTAAAAAATGCTGGTTTAAAAACAACCCAAGTTGGGTTGAAAATAGACAAACCCAGCAATCGGGTTGTTTTAACCCAGTGAATGGGTTGTTTTGACCCAGGGGTTGGGTTAAATGTTTGCCCAACCTGCTGGGTAGTTTTATTAACTCAACTATTGTTTAAAAATTACTGTATTGCTTGCTTAAAATGAACCCAAAACATTTATTAATATGTTTAATAAATGAACAAGTGTAATGACTAATAATTAAACAATAAACATTTATTAAATTGCTTATTAATTAATGTTCACCTTTTGATTATTATTGTTGCCTCTAGTAATTATGTGTCTGCTTTTAAATTTCAACCTATTTTGGGTTCATTTTAAGCCAGCCATATAGTAATTTTTAAAGGGGACCTATTATGCCCCTTTTCACAAGATGTAATATAAGTCTCTGGTGTCTCCAGAATGTGTCTGTGAAGTTTCAGCTCAAAATACCCCACAGATTATTTATTATAGCTTGTCAAATTTGCCCCTATTTGGGTGTGAGCAAAAACATGCAGTTTTTGCGAGATTTTGTGTGTGTCCCTTTAAATGCAAATGAGCTGCTGCGTTCCAGAAGAGGGCGGAGCTTTAACAGCTTGCGCTTCAGATACTCAACAACAACAAAGCGGGAGAATCTCACGGTGTTCAGCCTTACATTGTTCAAACCGGAGTCGACACTGATGGAGAGACTTAAGGCCCCGGTATACTTCAAACGAAGTTCTTTTTCATTCTTCGTTTAGGGGTAAAACGAAGTTTGAAAGGCGTGACCAGCGATATACTGTAAACAAACATCTGACACCGCCCACACTGCTGAGAACGACGGTTATATGAATATGTAAATATGTGCCATGCACTTTCTTCTCAGTAACAAAATAAACACAACAAAAATGAGAAAACAGCAAGCATTTATTATAGAAAGCATAAGAAAAGCGTCTGATCATAACAACGTGGGAATGTTAGCACGAGCTCTGCAAATAAGCACTCCAGTCACGTCATACAGCACTTTATTCAATAGATTGCTTAAAATCAAGCAGCTTTACAGTATCAAACATGAAAAACAGTGTTAGTGCCTCATTTTTTTTTACAAGCACAACTTCATTTTGTACTATAAAGCGGCTATCCAGTGTGTTCATGTTTTCACCCGCGGAGATCTTACCTCAATGAATTCAACACACGAAATGACAAGACGCGACCCACGCGAGTGAAGGCGGAGCCTCAGCGCACACCTCCTATTACGTTATCGTCACGGTAGTACGAAGGTGTTTTGCAGCTGAAGCGAACTTTTCCTGAAAGTTCGCTTTGGCAAGCTGTTTCGAACTTCCAAAAAGAACACAAAACAAACTTTGTTTTGGCCTGATTTTGTTCGAAATGACGTCACATCAGTTTGTTCTTCGATTTCGTTTGAAGTATACTGGAGCCTTCAGGAAGAAGTTACAACTTTTAGAATGAAACTGGACGTTTCTGAATGGTTAGTGGATACATTTATGTAAGTTAGTTGCTGTGGAGTTGATTCAACTCATCCACTAGCATGTTAATCTTTTGTGCAAACCCCCCCCCCCCCAAAATATCCCTCGGACAGAAACGCTCTTCTTTTAGCAATCAAGCTTGCCAGGGTCAACTTGCAGGCTATCCAAGCTAATGAGACTCTAAATAGCGTTTGTGCTCGTCTGTGCAGCCAATGACAGAACAGTTAGCATGCTTTGCCATGGCGTTAGAACTGGTACACCGTTTTTGTTTTTGAAAACAAAATGGCAGCGCCGTGGGTGGAAACGAGCAGATTAAGGGGCGGTAATATTATAATAAGATCCCCTTCCTACTTCACAAGGGGAGTGAAATCTGAGCGGCTCGTTTTTTCACATACTTGCAGAGAAAATTTGCCAAAACAAAATTACTGGGTTGTCATTTTTTCACGTTTTCTGGGTTGGTAAATGCATCAGGGACCCGATTATAGCACTTAAACATGGAAAAAGTCAGATTTTCATGATATGTCCACTTTAAACAATAGTTAAACATTTAAACCTGAGTTGCTGGGTTTGTCCATTTTCAACCCAACTTGGGTTGTTTTTAACCCAGCATTTTTAGGAGTGAACCGTCTAATCAATGGACAAAATCAAGTCCTGCCCTACAGTTTTTCTTGTTCGGGAACCTGTTTTACTTGCATATATGTCAAAATAGGGAAGAAAAGTCTATCGCAACTTCTGTCTCATGCTGACATTAAAAGTGTGGAGAAGGTTCTTCTTGGAACCATTAGGCCAAAATCTTTATTTTTAATGGTGTAGAGTGTTGCCAATTCTTACAAAGTACTAAAAGTGCTATATGTAGCACATATTTAATTGGATGAACCTGTTGGAAATTTAGGAAGTGAAGACCTCGGGCCTGTACCATGAAGCCGGATTAGCTGATTAGCCAGGTAAGTTTCAGATTAGTTTACGCCAATCCTGGGTTTTAGGTACCATGAATGTGACTTGGCTTTTAGCAGTGTTCATCACCATAGTAACTTGCGCTCCACGGCAAACCTGCTCCATGGCAGGTTATGTTCTGTTTCAGAGATCTCAAACCGAAATTGGGCCAATCAGATGTGCGCTAAATGAACTGACACATCCAACGCAATAAAGTCACTCCATCAGTTTCTCGTCCTCCAAATTAAAGGTCACTATATAATAAAAAAAAAAATTAACAATGAAATTGTCTGGCTTTAATGATAATTACTTAGAATTATTTTATGATTTTTATAATTATTATATGATATATATTATTATTATTGCAATACACACAAGCAATTTTAGTTTAGCAGTTATTATTAAGCATTTAGTTTCAATGTAATATAAATAAGCTGTAAATAAACTTTAATATGACTACATGTGACCTTACATGTTTGAGTCTCTATCGCTATTTATTATCAGCTATATAAACTAACATCACAAGTTTCACTTGCACTGATAGAGCAAGATAATTTCTTTTATTTGTCCTCTTTCATAGACAAGTATTTTAATTAGTGTAAATTAGTTTAAATACTTCATTTTCTTCAATCTCTTACATGGTTAGTTCACCCAAAAATGAAAATTCTGTCATTTATTACTCACCCTCATGTCATTAAACACATTAAAGACCTTCGTTAATCTTCAGAACACAAATTAAGATATTTTTGTTGAAATCCGATGGCTCAGTGAGGCCTGCAATGACATTTCCTCTCTCAAGATCCATTAATGTACTAAAAACATTTAAATCAGTTCATGTGAGTACAGTGGTTCAATATTAATATTATAAAGTGACAAAAATATTTTTTGTGCACCAAAAAACAAAATAACGACTTATATAGTGATGGCCGATTTCAAAACACTGCTTCATGAAGCTTCGGAGCGTTATGAATCTTTTATGTCGAATCAGCGGTTCGGAGCGCCAAAGTCACGTGATTTCAGCAGTTTGGCGATTTGACACGATCCGAATCATGATTCGACTCAAAAGATTCATAACGCTCCGAAGCTTCATGAAGCAGTGTTTTGAAATCGTCCGTCACTAAATAAGTCGTTATTTTGTTTTTTTTTGGTGCACCAAAAATATTCCTGTCGCTTTATAATATTAATATTGAACCACTGTACTCACATGACCTGATTTAAATATGTTTTTAGTACATTAATGGATCTTGAGAGAGGAAATGTCATTGCTGGCTATGCAGGCCTCACTGAGCCATCGGATTTCAACTAAAATATCTTAAATTCTGAAGATTAACGAAGGTCTTATGGGTGTGAAACAGCATGTAATTAATGACATTATTTTCATTTTTGAGTGAACTAACCCTTTAACCTTCAGAAAATGAGTTTTGAATCGCGCTGGCTCTCTCACGAGAAGTGAATCATAGTTTCTCTCTGTTGCAAGGCATGTGATTGGCTGTTCACCACCGATGTCACAGATTCATGTGCACACGCTCCACAAACTCAGGATCAAAGCCTGATTTGACAAAAAAAAGTTGATGATAAGCATCATGGTACCAACAAAGCCAGACTGGAGTGGTTTGGTTTTGTCAACCTGAAACTATTTCTATAACCCTGAGTTTGTTCAACTACCATCATGGCCCCAGGAGACTTGGATGTATCTTTAGCAGGATTCTTCAATGAGAACACGTGCTGTTGGTCGCTGCAGTCATCAAGTCCATCTAAGGCAGTGTACATTGTAGTTTATATACATTTTAGGGGACAGTGCTTAGAAATGGAGACAAAGCACCTGGCTGATGACCTTAAACAAAGGATGCAAATGAAGTATCCAGGTGTAGGAACCCACCCCAGACTCTAGAGTGTCGCAAGTCCTAATCCAATCAGCATAACTATTCAAATAATGGGACAGGGGCTTCAAGAGCCATTGAAGACAAAAGGTGAGAGTCTCAGCATGGCTCATTTGATTTACAATAAAGAGAACAGGAACGGGCAGAAACCTCTTGCTACAAATTTTGCGTAATAGAATCCTTCGTGTGATGTCATTATCTTTACCTTAAAATTCTAAATGGAATGTACCTCATCTTAGTATTTCATGTGATGTTATGTTAGGATATAGGACCAGCAGATCTTAAACAGATTCTTAAATTTGTAATCCCACAAAATCCCACTGACCCTTGTGTTCCTCTGTGCTCTTCTACTCTTCTGAGTAATAATATACCTTGCTAAGAAGTAAAAGTCTTGATGAATTGTATGATTCACTGTTATGAGCAGGTAAGAGCAGGTAGAAGAAAAATGGGTGGGTGCCAAGACGTGGAAGTGTATGAAACACCTCCTCCACTCCTTCCCGCATTCTTCTTGCATGCTGTAGCCTGCAGGTTGGGAAAAAGAACCTTGAACTTTCATTAAAAATAAAGACATGAAGAAATTGTTGTTAAAATATAGGAAGGAGGAGGAGAAGGAGGATGGTGGGGCGGAGTCAATTTGAACAATATGTCAGATGACTAGCAGTTTAGTAACAGAAAGAAGCAGTAGGGCAAGTGTGCTTGATTTTTAAATAGCACATATAAAATTCACTGAACAACAATAAGAACTTAAGGAATTTAGGATAAGCTATGTGAAAGTTTATCTGAGAAACAGGGGAAAGAAATAAAGAGACCAACTCGGAGACCACACAACCTAACCAGGTCCATCTGGTCACTTCAGGGAAATACATTTCAGCCATTCGGATCTAATCAAGTGTATTGGTGAGTTACAAGAAAACCCTCTTTGATTTTCAAACCAGAAATACATTACAGTCTATTTCTTATTTTCCATCGCCACTTTCTGTTTGATGCAACTCTGTCCAATTTCTCAATTTCACACATCTTTGCTGTTCAGAATCAATTTTAGTGATCACAATCAGACTGGACAATCTTATCTTCTTAGACTGTAGGGATTGCAATACTGAATAGGTTCACAGTTTATTTTGTGAATATGGTTTTTCTTTAAATGCTTTGCTGTTCTTTTAACTTGACTTTAAATATGGTATTCTTTTCTTGACAATTGCTGTAAAATAAAGTTTAGACGAGAGCTCTTGGGATGAGGGTGAGGACGTGATCCTCTGATTGGTGGATATTACAGCATCTGAATGGCTTCTTCTGTATTGAGATCAAGAACACATAGCGAGTCGTAGCACGTTGTTTCCATGTTGTTTTTTCATTGATGGCAGATTACTGGCTGAATTTCAATAATTACATGGTTGCTGAGAGCCCATCCTTTATGCTGGCTCATACTTTATTTGCCCCCTTAAGGAAACATTATTAAAGAAAAAATAATTCATAGTACATCATCTGAATTGGTTAACATGGTCAAGTGTAACTGTTTTCCCCCCCGACTGATTATGTGCTAATAATAATTTCAATAATTTAGTCTATAAAGTACAATGTAAAGTTTTTTCAAATATTTTTTAAAAGATTATTGTAGTACATTTTACAATTTCTTCTTTCTGTTTCAAAATTTCATGTTTTACTTGACATTTCTTTGGAATTATTTGTAAAATTTACTAGCAAAGTGAAAATTGTTTGAAAGGAAATCTTACACCATTTTTCAGTTTTTTTTTAAATTAAAACAGCTGACAAATAAGTAAATAAACATTCTATCCTAAGCAGTGTAGGGGAAAGTTACTAATATGTTACAATATTGTGTTACTCCCTGAAAAAGTAACTAATTACATTACTTAGTTACTTTTTATGGAAAGTAATGTTACTTTTGCGTTACTTTTTTTCTCACCTGTGCCGGGCTTGTTTGATTTTTAATAACAACAACAACAACAAAAAACTTCTATTTTTAGTAATAGTAAAAGGCCCTTTCGCACCAAAAGTGAAACGAATAAACCTCAGGCTGAAGGAAATGCCACGTCAGCACAGTAGAGGGCGCAACTCAAACAAACTTTTTTGCTGTGCTGTGCTGCCATTCTGGATGGCAAAGTTCAATGCAAAAAAATTAAACAAATGTGGTTATTTTTGTTTGTTAGTAAAATAGAGTGCCCCAGGGATGACACATTTTTGTAGGCAAAACCCGGAAGCGAGTTAGCATTTTAGGACTTCCGGTTCCAACGCCGTAAAGTCTATGGGTTTTTTGAATGGGTTTTTGCTAAATCGCCTGAAATAAGGTTTGTGGTTAACAAAGCCTCTAAATACTTTCACGTTTTGATCTATGACATAAAACACACCAGTTATAACCCACTTGTGATTTTTTTAAACTTTTACTGTGTCTTAAAATCGGCGGTTGCTAACAAGTTGCTAAAAGGGACTACTTCCTTTGGCGGGGACTTTAGACGTCATCACTAAAAATGGGACATTTGGACAGCATTTCTCATGAAAAAGTGGAAAAGTATTCATACACAGCGCAGATCATAATCAGCGAGCATGTTTATAAATAGAGTTGTTTTTTAAATACAGTTTGAGGAAGCTTGGTGGTGACGACGTTGATCCGTGACCATGGTGTGCTGTAGTCTGTTTATAGCCTACTGTTCGCTTTTTATATCTGATGACTTTATTTAGGCTTCAAAATCTATACATGTTGTGTTAACTTGTAAAGATTATCTTGATAGACAAAACGTGTAAGTGTCATAACCCTTTGTTAAACACAGAGCTTATTTTCTGCGATTTTCCAAAAGTCTATGGGAAAAATGCATAGGCTTTCAACTGAGGGAACCCGTGCGCCGCTAACTTCCGGGTTGGCCTACAAAAACGCGTCATCCCTGGGGCACTCTATTTGCCCAAAATTGAATTGTTGAATTGGATCATCGGAGATCAGCAGCAAAGATATTAGTTAATAAATTGAGATTAAATACATAAAGTATATTTGTGTTATTTAACATATTTAATTATTGCAGGTTTGCGTAATATTCAGAGTTTGCATTTCAATGTTTTTATTCATTTTAATGAATACTGAATCTGTTTTTGTGCAAGTGAGATGAGTAAATGCATGCTCATTTAGTCCTACAATACCCATCATGTTCATGCACACGTCTCTGAACTTTCACGATGAGGACAGGAGAGCTGTCAGTCAAAACAATGTAACTTGCGCTATTTATTTGAAAAAGTAACTCTGATATTTTTTTGTAAATTTAAAAGTAATGCGTTACTTTACTAGTTACTTGAAAAAAGTAATCTGATTACATAAGTTGCGTTACACTAAGCTAGTTTGCAGGTCTAAGCTGTTGTCAGGACAGTCCGTTGGCTGGATTTATAGGGATTTTGGACACTTTAAAAAAATATATATATATTAGCAGGGTTAGCATTTCCAGCTTCAAATAACATTGCTTTCTGATTCCATCAGTTCTCCTGACGCCTTCCTGATGGGTTCGGACAATGAGACCACCTCCAGCGAGAACATGACAATCAATAAGAGCATTTTGGGTAACAATGTTGCTGTTGCCTTTGGGGCCCTCATCCTCAGCATCGTCTTCCTCCTGGGTGTTCCTGGCAACCTCTTCATTATCTGGAGCATCCTGGCACGTGCCCGCAAACGCTCGGTCACTACCCTGCTCATCCTCAACCTGGCGTGTGCAGACGGTTGTCTGATGTGTCTGACGATTTTCTTTATAATTTACCTAGCCAAGCAGAACTGGGTATTTGGAGGTGTCATGTGCAAGATGCTTTTCTACTTGTGCAACACAAACATGTACGCTTCCATTATGATCATAACGCTGATGAGTCTACACAGACTAGTGGCAGTGGTGTGGCCCACATACTTGAAAGCCTGTACTCGTAGACGGACGGTATTACTTGTGCTCGGGGGCCTGTGGATTGTCGTATTTCTTTTGGCACTTCCTGCTTTGATATTCAGAAAAAAGAAGGACTATAAGGAGGGACGCACATTGTGTGAAACTAATCACAGCAGTCCACAGCATGTGAGTGGTTTCTCTTTGCTCCATTGATACTTGAATACTTGATTATGATTGGCCAATCCATCGTCCATAGCAATGCTGTATATCAAGCTGCTTAGTATTGCTTTTTATCTCTCATATCACGCTGCAGACCTGCTCTCGTTTCATATAAACCAGTGATTCTTCAAAGAAGGGGCCAAGGGGGTCTCAGCTAACTTCTAAGGGGGCTCCAGGATGAATTAAAATGAAAGGTTAGTTCACCCAAAAATGAAAATTATTCCCTGATTTACTCACTCTCAAGCCATCCTAGGTGTATATGACTTTCTTCTTTCAGACGAACACAATCAGAGATGTATTTAAAAAATATCCTGGCTCTTCCAAGCTTTATAATGGCAGTGAATGGGTGGCATGATTTTGAAGACAAAAAAATGCATCCATCCACCCATAAGGCTCCAGGGGGTTAATAAAGTCCTTCTGAAGTGAAGCAATGGGTTTTTGTAAGAAAAATATCCATATTTATTTAACTTCATTAACTATAATAACTAGCTTCTGGCAGACGGCCGTATGCATCGATTTGCGGTGGAAGAGTATACTCTGACCCGCTGCATGACGTGAAGAAGAACGCGGAAGTGCAGAGGAGAGAGCAAAACAAAACACCGGTCACGAATTAGAAGTCTAAAACGAAAATTTTTTAAAGAGAAATGTCAGAAGGTTTTTTATATAAGAGAAGAGGAGCTTGGGTTTGTTGCACAGCCATATTTGTTGAAACCGCAAGAGGCGTCTAAACTTACAATATTCCTACATCCTAGTCATACATCCCGTCATGGATCGACTTGTGTAGGCTGTCTGCCGGAAGCTTGATATTTTAGTTAATAAAGTTTTAAATATGGATATTTTTCTTACAAAAAACAATTGCTTCACTTCAGAAGGCCTTTATTAACCCCCTGGAGTTGTATGGATTACCTTTATGATGGATGGATGCATTTTTTTGGGCTTGAAAATCTGGCCCCCCATTCACTACCATTATAAAGCTTGGAAGAGCCAGGATATCTCCGATTGTGTTCGTCTGAAAGAAGAGAGTCATATACACCTAGGATGGCTTGAGGGTGAATAAATCATGGGATAATTTTAATTTTTTGGTGAACTATCCCTTTAAGTTAAGTTAAACTTAATTAAAACCATAAAAAAATTATCAAAATATTTTTAATATTTATAGAAAATTAACTTATTTCATTGTGAAATGTAATTATTATTATTATTATTATTATTATAAACTATTGTTTTATTAAGAAATATGCAGTTCCTGAAACTTCAGAATATATTTACATATATTTGAAAACAAACTGCTATCATAAACACATACCGGAAAAAGTATTGTAACTTATACTACGAACAATCAGTCAAAAAAGGTTGTGATTCACTGATATAAATGCAACTGGTGCAGTTAATTATATTGAAGATTACCTCTTCAGTATATATTATAATATACACAGTAGAATTACTATATTAATATAAACTATGGTGATCCATGTTAATTTTTTTTAGATAATGGTCTTCTGACTGTGCATTATATCCTTACAAAATGTTATAATTCATACATTGTCATTATGAACAGGTGATACTCCAGTACACACTTGAGACAGTGGTGGGCTTCCTGGTACCGTATGTGATCATAGTCAGCAGTTATGCGCGTATCCTTCGCCGCCTCAGACAGACCATGTTCAAGAGAAGGATACGAAGCGAGAACCTCATTCAAGCCATCATTGTGACGTTCTGCATTTTTTGGCTTCCTTATCACATTATTAACATAGTGCAAGTAAGTCTTTTTTTTTCTTTAAAACGGTGTTAATATTCCCAAATCCTTGTGATTATATTGTAAGCAAAGTGCATGAATGAATTATCTGTCTTCTGCTCAGGTGGTGGAAGCACTGACACAAAAGGGACCAACCAAAACAAGGTAAGTGGTGTGCTGAAGATGATTTAAGCAGATATTTCTCCAGATGTCAACAACCACCTTCTCTGTCTGTCCCCAGATTGTACGATATCTGGCATTCCAGTCGTGCGGTTACATCCGCTCTGGCTTTTATCAGTAGTTGTGCCAATCCTATTCTCTACACCTTTGCCGGACGCTCCTACATCAAAGCTGACGGCCTGGCATTCATGGCCAGACTCTTTGAGGGCACTGTCCTGGACTATGGTGCCCGAAAAGGCCGTCAGACCAAAGACCAGACTACAAACCTCACAGAGTGCAGAACCATTTGAAAGAATCTTAGACAAATTTTTTATTTTTTTTGGATAGTGTGGGGAATAAACACCAGGACATGTACCGTAGTCAACATTTGAAGTTCAAAGTTGTCTTAAGAACCAAACTGTCCTAAGAAGAAGGTTTTAGGACAACTTTGATGAAAGGTTTTGATCCACTTCAAATGTTGACTACTTATATATATGTATGAAACAGCCTTTTAAAATGTATTTTTGATTTAACTCCATTGTTATGAGCTACTTTGCTTTCATTTTAAATCACCTTTCAGGTTTGTAAACTCTTTACAGAACTTTTTGTATGTTGCATTTCTTTAATAATCCTGGTAAATCTGGAATTGTTTTGCATACATTAAACCTTTGTATTCTTATCTAAATAAATTTGCACAAAGAGTACTCATATCTCACACCAGTGTGAACATTTACCCTATACAGGTCTGGGATTATGAAATCACATGAGCATGAGAACATGCACTTTAACATCATACATTATGCATATGAATTTGTACTGCACAAAGTAAACACTTCAGGACTGTGTTTGAACGGTCAAATGTCTAAAGCCCAGAACACACCGACACCGACACCGACGAACTAGTGGAGACGAAAGCAGACTGTGGGGTTGTCGGCGGCGTCTGGGTTCAAAGTTGCCCTGACACACCAAACCGCGTCACCCTACAGCCAAGTAGCACGTCCGTTCTGTGCTTGCGTAAGAAGAAATGCCTTTCTGTACCAGCAGGTGGCAGTAGCTGAACAGCCAATCAGAATGATCAGATGGCCCAACTGACCGAGGAGCTCTGACACCGATTCACCATGTTGAATCATCCAAAAAAAAGCAGACGAGGACCAACTTTAGCCGACTGAGAAAACTTAGTCGGCCGACGAACAACCGGGGGCTTGGTGTGTTCCGGGCTAAAGTCAGGGGTTCCCAAACACATTCCTGGAGCCTCCCCAGCACTGCACATTTTGCATGTCCCCTTTGTCTGACACACCCATTTCAGGTCTTGACAATTTGTCCCAGGAACCTTTTTCCCAGTCCATCGGTTGTATTTTTTAAACTTCATTGTTGATTTGAATAGCAAACAGCTCTTACTGCACGCACCGCAACAGACTTCAGAAAAACGATGGTTGATATAAAATGCTGCATGAACTCAACCAATCAGCATGTTCGGCACCCAAGTCCCACCCACGAAAGTTGTGGAACTTTGAAAAAGGACTACCTCGCAAACAGGGACTTTCTGACAGTGTTAATTTTGTTGACATAATTTGTCAACGACATTTTTTTCACGGACGAAAACGAGACGACTAAATAAAAATGCGTTTTGAATTACTAAAACTATGACTAAAATCTACTCTAATTTTCGTCAACAAATAAAAACGAGATGAAAATGAAAGAGAGGGACAATTTGGGAAGATATCCAGTCAGGACTGCTGTCCTGTGTGGAAGATGCGCACATTTGAAGTGTAACGTGCTGATCTAACCATGGGAAAAGGTGGCATGGACAAGTGGAGCTCCACTCTCCACCTCCACTTGTGTTTTACTAACGTCTACACCTACCCTTACAATAATGCAAATACAGTAATTAAATGACGCAATATTGATGTGCGCATGCCCAGCAGCCATAGCTGTAGCTAGCTCCACTTGTGGAGGTGACGTATTTCCTGTTCGAGAGTGGAGCTCCACTCGCCCCCTCAGGCTGCAGCCAGACCCTATTGGTTCAGACTGCTTCGTAATTAATAGCACATTTATAAAAAGCGATTGCTTATAAGCTAATGTTTATGAATTATGACAATTACACAATGTTTATATGGTAGCATGTTTTAGAGGGTTGTAAGAAAAGAATTTTATCTCCCTCATCTGAACTTAAAAGAGCAGCTTGATACAGCACAGACTGCAGACATTTCAGAATAAGAGACACTGTGTATTTCGGGATGGTTTATAATTATTTTACTGGTCATCGTTTTGTTTACACAAACTTTCATTTATATTTAATTCATAGTAAACTACTGTATCTTGTCACAGGAAAGAAAGACTAAGAACATTCGACATTCAATATTTTTACAAGTATAAGGGTTATTATAGTTAAAACTAAAAACATTAAAAAAAAAAAACTCATTACATTTATTTCGGTTAATGTTTTTCCAGTAAACGTATTTCTAGTTTCCAACTTTAGCTTAACCTGGTGTACTAAAACAAACTAGAGACATTTAAAAGCAAAAACTAAGACAAATTACTAAAACTTAACTGAAATTACAATGAAAGCAGAAAAATAAAAAATAAATTTTAAACTATAATAGTTCCTCAATAAGTGTGTCAGTCCCTGACATGCACTGAATTGAGCTCTTTCATGTCTTTTTGCACGTAAATGGTCAAAAACCACTCACTTTGGTGAGTAAAGTACAGTTGGTTGTCTTAGGTGAACAAACAGTTTAGAGTTTCAGATGCATCAGTGTATAGGATCTGTGTAATGTTAGAGAAATGCTTAATGCATTACAACTTAACTAAATTAGATTTTAGTTGACCAATTCTACTGTAGATTTAGTCGACTAAAACCTTTTAGTCGACTAAAAGGTTTTAGTCTACACTGGTTCCTGCGGTCAAAACAACCCAAAGTCCCTAGTTCCTGCGGTGCAAATGCAGCTATAGTTTGAAACCCAATTTCATAGGAATATGCATAAATCTCCCCAAAGTGCAAAGTCACACATACACAATTTAGCACTCAATGTTATGAACCTTTGAAATACACACCATGAATCAAGTCAGATATAAGAATTTATTGTGGTGGTTTCAAGTCATTACATCACTGACAGTACATTGCACAACTTTCAAACTAAAGACAACAAAACTCAAAATGGACAAGTCTACAAGTCACGGTTATATTTTAATCTACTGTCTCTAGCAGGCCTATATAAAGAGAATATAAATGTGGAGGGGGAAAGTGAACCTCAAATCAACTCCGTAGTAGAAAGCCAGGTCACCTGGAGTAAATACCTAAGAGAAATTAAAATACAGACTTTGTGAAAACAAACTCGGCAAGATGCATTTACTTAATGTCAGAATGAAAGAAAAACCTACCTTATTGAACATCTCCCTGCTTATATTCTTTCAAAAGTTGAGGTTCCTGCACAATTAACAAAGATATTAGAACATCTCGACTAAACTAAGGGTTCATTTACACCAATGAGCACTTTATTCAGAGCATGTTAATAAAATCACTGGATCTCTCATCAACACGGACCACATGCAGTTCATCAGCTTGGTGCAACACATCAGCATGAGAAACATGAGACTGACTCACCATTCCCATAAAGCCAGGTCCCTGCAGAATAAACAAAAATAGCACATTAAAATATATCCCAAAGGAAACAAAACATCACAGCTTTATCCCGCAGCTTTAACCAGTCAGTGCAGTAGGGCTGTAATCATTAGATTCAGGTGAAACACGGACTGCAAAGTCATCATGTCAAGGTTGAGCAGCTGCGACTCCATTCAGGCTAAAACATTATTGATATAACAACATCTGGATGTAGTTAAAGCAGATGCACCTGCCAATTCAACAACCAACACTTCTCAATGAAAACATGTACTCTAAAATATAAATCAAAGGTTAAACTTACAGATTTCGATTATGAAAACGCGTCATTTTGACCTGTAGATATGTACACTTGCTAATATATCCACTTCCTTTTCGCATAATTTAAAAAATTAAATGTATCTTAACAAAAAAACAAAAATAGATCAAATGTACTATTAATGCAACTAAAACTGAACTCAAAACCTATATTTCGATGACTACACGACCACACTGCTACTCCATTGAGGGTCGCCAGCAGAAAGGATGTTACTATGGCACGAGGCCGAATTTATCTCCTAACCAACCACGTGTTTCTACAGGAAAAAAGCGCTTCCGGTTGCGGCACTCCCACCCCCACTAATAATAATAAATAATAATAATAAAATTCAGGCAGTCCGACATGACGTGACATATATATAGAAAAAATTAATTTGATTAATTTTTATGTTGTATGAATTGTCAGAAGACAAATACATTCAAAACAGTAGTTGTAGGAATAATAAGGAATGAAATCGTAGTTATACTAACTTAAAAGGGAATTGAAACAGTATGTGCTATTTATAATATCATATTTACTATATTAACTATATTTACATAGTTAAGTACTGTACAACAATGTTGACAGTTTTTATGTAACTTGAATGTAATGCAAATGAACCTGTCGCCCTTATCAAAATGGCCGCAGCAACGCTCCAGTGTGGATCACGTGGTAAGCGACATTCGACCTTCGTAGGCTCCAGGCACAAGCAGAAAGATGTGAAAGAAGTGGATTTCTGCAAGTTGTCAGGATAAACGGACTCTACTTTACAAGCATAATGAGAGTTGTAATAGGTATATCGCATATATCCGTTTTCAAGTTATCACTGCATGATAGCGTAACAAAAATAGCTCATTTTGTGTAACACTGAGGATAAAAACATTAATACTTGTGTATGAAAATATCCTGGAAGCTTCTTTGATCGTATGTGATTGTGATATTATGACATGGCTGGGTTTGTTTATCAGTCACTGGATAAATAAGACTAATTTTTCTCGAGGTGATCCGTTTCGTAAGTGCTGTAACTGCGCGTGCGCGCGCACACGTGCGCGGGATGGCGATTGTTATTATTGTGCTGCAAACAAGTGTGATGTGAAACCTTTATCTTGTGAAATTAATACATCTTTATTTTTTTCCTCTCTCATCAGGCGGAGGCTCGGGGTTTGTGGGTCGTGAGCTGACACGCTTGCTGAAAAGCAAAGGTCATGAAATCACAATCATATCCAGGCAGCCTGGTCCAGGAAAAATAACATGGGTATGATGGAACTTACATTAAAGATTAACAGTTATATTGATATGCATCAAAGTCCACATTTACTTATGATATCTGGTAATAGGTCAGTGGTGAATCTCTTAAATGTAGAGTTAAAATGTAAATGTTGGTGTGTATTTGATGACATAACTTTAACCTATTGTCAGGGGTGCAAAACTCTGAAGCCCAGCAGAGTTTAGCTTCAACCCTAATTAAAGACACCTGATCCAGCTAATCAAGTCCTTCAGGCTTATTTGAAAACTACAGCCTTGTCCAAATACCCACACTTGCGGTCTTTGCACTTGACCAAAAAATGCAAAAGATGCAAGTGTTTACAGGTTGTTTTTTTAAATTATTATTTTCAGTACTTTGCATTTTAAAATACACTTCTAAATGTCTGTTCAGTCGCTGTGTAACTAACAGAAGACACTATTTTAAAATTGTGGCGCTTCTTTAAGTGATTAAAAGCGGTTGCAAATGTTGCACAAAATACACACAGCCCACTCATCTTTGCATCAATAAAATGCACAACAATTTATATTTTACTACCAAATTATATGTAATATATAATTAATTTAGCTTATAGTCATATGTTTTCCTTGACATCTCGTGATTTCGGGGCATGTGAGTTCCCGAACGTAATGCATGATGGGATATGCTTAGCCTCAAAAGTGGTATTCACGATAGTATGGGTTTAGTGTGCATTAAGGGCACTGCACTTGGGCATTTTTAAGACATGGGACAGTTTTGCGCACTTACTTCATGTCACATGCACAAGCTCTCAAGTGGCCAAGACTGCAAGTGTGGGTATTTGGACAAGGCATATAGGTATGTGTGTTGGAGCTAAACTCTTCCAGGAACTAAGCATGCGTCTCAATCAGCCCCCTAGTTCAGTAGTCAGGGCACTGATCAGGGAATCGGCCACATTTATTTACATGATGTACTGATTCACGACCTAGGGAGCTGATTGAGACGCAGGGTGAGTTTTGGACCCCTGAGTCCCTGACCTATGTTTACTTGTCACAGGCTGCTGTAGAATCAGGAGGCCTCCCGCCATGTGAGGGCGCTGTGAATCTAGCAGGGGAGAGTATTTTGAACCCTTTGAGATGGTGAGGACATTTTTTCCCCTCAGTGTATATAAATAAATATGTACAAATAGTGACTGATCTTCCGTTTAATATGATTGTTAATATTATTTTTTTAATATTTTGTGTTTGACCCTCTAGGTGGAATGAAAGTTACAAAAAGGATCTGTTCTCCAGCCGAATAAACACTACCAGAATTCTTTCCCAAGCTATTGCTGCTTCACCTACTCCACCACATTCATGGGTGCTTGTTACAGGAGTAGGTAAATAAGGGGTGTTGTTTTAGAAAGCTAGACAAAATATGACTTGTTTTAAATTAAATAATACAGAATAACTTGTTAGAATAATCCCATTCTCATTTCTGTCTCCTCTATACTGATTTAATAATTTAAAGGCACAATATGTAAGATTTTAGGATTAAAATATCCAAAAACCACTAGAACAGTGTTATATATTTTGTTGACTTGTGTACTTACATTATCCCAAATGTTTTCAAGAATGTTTAAATCCAGAGAAATAGGCAATTTTAACTAGGACACGGACCGTGTCCGTGCGTCGCCAATCAATGACATCTTATACGCGTTGCTCTCGATTTTCCGGTTTTATTTTGTAGAAACCATGGAAAAAGATGCTTTAATATGTTAAGTGTTTTATTAGACAGGTGAGTAACTGTTTGGATACATTCATTGACAGAAAACGAATCATGTTATATAGCTCAACACAGTAAGTCTTATTTTTTAAATCTCGTTTTCTTGTTTTCTATGCCTAATATCGATCTATCTTACTGCAGTGTGCAGCAAGTGTTTCATAGCAGCCGCCGAGCGAACGCACAGAGTAGCATTATAACAACTTTCAACACACAAATGTATCCAATATGATAAACAGTGCTGCGTTACCTCACATACACATGATGAGAAGAAGCAAATGAGAAAGTGTCTTTTTATTATTTATCAGACAAAATGCTGCATATTTTTCTTTGTGAAATTGAAATATATTTATAAAAAAACTAAATTAAAATTTCAAAACAAATCCTAAATCAAATAAATAAATAAATAATACAGAGAAATCTCTTCATATGAGTACATGAACAAGATGTTTATTTGCTGTATTACAGGCTGAACTATCTTTAGCCATTTAAAATTAGAGGCAACCACTGCATTTTAATCACGACCCCAACAAAGATGCTGCATACATGCAGCATGAGCAGTTTTGCATTTAAATTAGATTGTATTATTTTTAACATTTGAAGCAAAAACAGAATGTTCAGACTTTAGCTTTGTGAAATTATGATACATAAAACTTCTTAACAGCAGACAGGCTGCATGAAAATGCAAATTCACTGTCTTGACAGCAGGTGGCGCTTATGGAACAGCAGCAATACAGCCCTTCCATGGTTACCGCTGTAAACTGTGCGCTAAAAGTACTTTAAAATGCATTGTATTGAAGTAAAAGACAATACCATCTACACTTTTCTGAACCCAGTCAGGATCAGCTATACATTCATTTAAACCCTCGCCCCCAAATATATCACGATTCATTTAGCATCTCAACCGACTTGAATCGGCACGTTTTAATCGATTTTCAACCGGTTATGGATGCATCGTTACATCCCTAACAGTAATGTTAATAAATCTTTAATACATTAGCTCATCCATGAATATGAATATAGTCCCATCTGATTCTTTCCCACCGACTATAGATGTGAAGACAACACCTCCCATGATTCTGCGAAATCAAGGCGTCATCAAGCTATGCCTTTGTTTTGAATAAGCGACCTCTAGTGGTGAAAATTACATATTGTGCCTTTAAAGGAAAAACGTCAGAATAATGTTTTTTTTTTTTACATATACATGTATAAGGAAGACTTTTCAGCAGATTTTCTCTGATTTTGTCTTCAGCGTGTTATAAACCCAGTCTTCAAACCCAGTACACTGAACAGAGCGACTGGACACCATTTGACTTCCTGTCTCGCCTGGTGAAAGAGTGGGAGGGGGCAGGACAACTTCCTGAAAACAGTGCTCAGAAAACAAGACAAGTGATCATCAGACCAGGTGAATCTAAACAAATGTCTCATTCAACAAGGATGCAATAAATATATCAAAAGTGACAGCATAGACATTTATAATGTAAAAAGTTTTGTGCTGTTCTTTTGAAGTTTCTATCCATCAAAGAATCCTGAATGCATCACGGTTTCCACAAAAATATTAAGCAGCACAACTGTTTTTAGCATTGGAAATAAGAAAAAAATAAGAATAAGAAAAAATAAGAAATCATTTTTTGAGCAGCAAATCAGCATATTAGAATGATTTCTGAAGGATCATGTGACACTGAAGACTGGAATAGAGTACATTTGAAAATATCTCACAGTTGACAGTATTTTTGATCAAATAAATGCAGCCTTGGTGAGCAGGAGAGACTTCTTTTAAAAAAACAATGTGCAATTATGTACTTTCTTCTCTCACTTGCAGGTGCAGTGTTAGGGCGTGACGGTGGTGCCATGAAACAGATGATGATTCCCTTTTGGCTTGGCCTGGGCGGGACGCTTGGCTCGGGACGACAGCCCTTCCCTTGGATCCATGTTTCAGACCTTGCTGGCATCATTGCTCATTCTTTGGAGCCCCATGAAGGACCATCATCCACAGAGCCAGATGTATTTAATGGAGTCGCGCCTGCATTAAATACAAATTTTGAATTCACTAAAGAGTTGGGCAGGGCTCTAAAAAGACCTACTATCTTCCCTGTGCCTGGCTTTTTCTTGGATGTCGTCCTCGGTTCTGAGAGAGCTGTTATCCTCACACAAGGCCAGAAAGTGGTGCCCAAGAGAACTCTTGAATCAGGGTTTAACTTTCAATACCCAGATCTTACTTCTGCTTTAAAAGAAATTGTTGGATAATATGAGTGATCAATCAAAATAGAGACGTGAGGAGATTCTTTGGGTACACTTTCTTTTAAGGTGATGTAGTTACAATGTGCTTACTCAAATAAGTACTGAGTAATATTAATTAACTGCATGAACTTACTATAGAGTTACGGTTAGGTTTTGGTTTAGGGTTAGTTATTTGTAACTATGCATAATTTTCTGTTATTACTGTAGTAAGTACATGTTGTAAAGTGTAACTATGTCACCTTAAAATAAAGTATTACCAATTCTTTTATGCATACTAGTGCAGTTATAACACACTTTTTAAATTTAAATTAAGCATATAAAAAAATAAAGCTTGCTTGTACAAAAACGACAAATACATTTAAATAATTTTATTTATTGTATCTACTCGGAGAGAAACAATGTTCTCCGTTCCTTTTGATTGTCCGTCCCTCATAGGAACAAGTTGTCTGTGTGTACAATATGAGCACTGCATTTGTAAATAAATGTCTACATGAAACATTTTGAGTCCAGCTGTGGTATCTCTGAGTATGTTCCATCATTAGATCATCATAGCAGATGTTATGTCTCTCATGGCTATATTTGGCTCATGTGTCTGATCCATGGGGTCGTCCTCTGCATGGAATGTTTACATATTTTTCTTCAAAAACTACCTTTGGAACAAATGCACATCAACAAATCTGAAAAGAAAATCTGTCTATGGGTTGCAATTCACATACACCAGCTTTCTGATATTAAATGTATATGTACACAATATGCTTCTACGGAATGTGTCACGTTACTGCTTCCTATAAAACTGAAAATATGACCAATACTACTAATAAAAACATGTTAACCTCAAGATGAATCATGTTGAGATACAGCACAAAATTGCAAAATTGTACAAAATTGCACATATATGAAAATACTCTAAATATTTTTGAGAAGTTGACATGTCGGGTGTTGTATCTTGGTATACTCCATGAAAAACTATTTTAAACACCCTTTCACTCATGTGTGTGTGTGTGTGTGTATATGTATATACACACAGAGCTGGGTAGTAACGGATTACATGTAATCTGGATTACGTAATCAGATTTCAAAAATCAAGTACTTGTAATTAGAGTAAACTACTTTTTAAAATACTCTTAATCAGACTTCAGGTACTTTTTTATGGATTACATGATTTTATATTATTTACAAAATGTCAGTAAGTTGTTCACAATTGATTGATTCTCCTAATTTTTCATTTTTTTAAAGTTAATATATTTTTCATAATAAACCTGCCGCTTATATACGCTTCATGATTCTTCGAGTTTTTCCAGCAGTGAGGGGGAGGGGTGAGGAATCGTGCACAGAAATCAGCAACAACAAGAATATTTGTTTTTGTAATGTTGCTATTTTCTAAATTTACTTAATTTTAAGTAAATATAAGATGTGATTTTGTTTTATTCAGTGTTACTATCAGCAAACACTAACAGGTACATTAGTGTTAGTATTTTGAAGTATTAACTGTCCGTACATTGCACTTTAAAAAGAATCTGTTGTGGCTCTTGTTGGTGAATAGAATATATATTTTTTGGAATATATGTATTTTTTTGTATCTGTCAAAATAGTACAAGATTATCCTACAATATATGTGAAATCATCAAATAAGGGTTAGCACAAAAGTAATCTAAATGTAATCCAAAAGTAGTCAGATTACATTACCAAAAATGTGATTAGATTATATTGTGATTAGATTAAATGTGATGAGATTATATTACTGATTACAAATTTAACTGATTACAATTCATAAATTCCATTTCATTAATAGCTGCATGCTTAATAATTATATATATATATATATATATATATATATATATATATATATAATTGTTTTGTTGTTGTTGTTTTTTGTATGTTGTATGTTTCTTTTCTAATGGACCTTGAGTCCGGAAATAAAGTTGAATGAATGAATAATGAATATATATATATATATATATATATATATATATATATATATATATAAACTAGTCAGCATTTGAAGTGGATCAGAAAAGTTCATCAAAGTTGTACTAAAACCTTCTTTTTAGGACAACTTTGATGAACTTTTCTGATCCACTTCAAATGCTGACTACTTTATATATATATATATATTCATTATTCATTCATTCAACTTTATTTCTGGACTCAAGGTCCATTAGAAAAGAAACATACAAAAAACAATTATATATATATATATATATATATATATATATATATATATATATATATATATATATATATATATATATATATATATAATTATTAAGCATGCAGCTATTAATGGAATGGAATTTAAAATAAAAACTTAAAAACTAGCAAAGGCAAGAGGTGTTTAAAAATGGTGACATTTTAAATAGCAGTTTGTCTTATCTAATGTTTTTATTCAGTGCCACGAAAACAAGAGGTATTACATTTGCTGCCCATAAAAAAATCAGTTACATGAATTCTTTTAAAATATTACATTACATATTTTTAATGTATTAGTTCCAAAAGGTTTATGTATAATTCTAAAGCTGTAACATAATAAATTTAGTTTGTGTAAATGGTATTTTTTTTCCCTAATAAAATACATAATTACATTATGTATTACTTTTTCACATTACTGTGAAAAGAGCTATACAAATCAATGTGAACCTAATTGAATTTAAACTTTTTACATTTCAAAATATCATACAAATACACGCGAAAAAGATCTATGGACACGTCATGCCTCAACTACCCAATCACAGCGACATCATTTACATAAACACCATTCTTAACGTTCGACCGAGTTTCGTGTACAATAATTAAACAAACGAAATCACAATTATCTGGGGAAATTATCTACCTGAAATATTTTATAACATTACGTTTAATAAATGTTTTACTTCCCGTTACCTAAATGACTCACCATCAATGTAAAGTATTGTTCAGGAGCGAGCTTAAAATGGGACTTGTAGTCTACGTCACGAATCGGAGCGGAAGGAAGCTTACTGTAGAGGTCACATGCTGAGTGCTCGTCACTCCTCCATTCACCTCGGGGAAGGTCTGAGACAAGAGCCAATAGCTGTCCTCACAGGACATCATCTGAAAAGATGAGCGAGCGCACAGAAAACACGGGTCACGGCGCGGTGTTCTCGCACGAGACGTTGGTACATGCGCAGATTACAGCAGATCAACTGATGCGATCCCCGCTGACTTGGAAACACTCGCGGCTGGCGAATGAGTTCAATGTGTGAGCTAGCACAAGCTGCTAGAACCCAATTCAGACTACTCTCCCTCCGCTCTTTTGAAGAGTCTTTAATGAATATGCACGTATTAATTGTCCTCATTATTAAATAATAATAAAAAATAGAATACTTGTAATATTTAAAACTATCATATATACTGACATAACCTCTGTCTTCAGGGAAAATATTATGCATGATTGTGTATAACTTTATGCATCATGAAATCAAAATTGACAATTTTATTTTTCTTATGGAATATTGCAGTATTTGTTATAAATTATTTTATTTATGCACATTTTTTTTTTTAAATTCATGCACCCTCATAATTTTTAATCAAAATAACTCTCCTTCCCTTGAGTCTTGCAACAACATATCTTTTCTCTGATGAAGTGTTTACTGGCATGAGGGCGGGACAATCTGTCACTCACATGAGATCCACCAATAGCAAACCACAACGATACAATCAATTGCTGCTGGACAAAATCAAGCCCTGCCCTTCTTATTCGGAAGCTGTTTCACTGCGACATACGTCACAGTAGAGAAGAAAAGACTATAGCTGCGTCTGAAATCATGTACTGTTGAATAGGTACTACATTTGAATTTAAATTTACTTCATGACTGCTGAAAAAATATGTTCTATATAGTACAAATGCGTGTAGTATGAATGAATTCTGACGTACTACATCAGCTATGTTGTCACTGTCACATGACCTACCAGCATCAGTTACGTCCCTTTAAAGGGGCTCTATGTAGGAATGACACCCAGTGGTCGAAATAGGTACTACAGTCCAAATTCAAAATTCAAAATATTGTTTGCCCCGCCCCCTCGTTCAAAGACGCGGGTGGCCAGCTTGAGGACATGCAACAAGAGGGAGCGCAATTGACAATGAAAGCTGAGGAGACTTACATACTGTAAGCTGATGAGTTGATATATCTGTTTTAATATGCTGTCATTCGATTTTTAGATGGATGCAGAGGCTTTTTATCTGAGGTAGAATCTGCGATTCTCTGACCCAATTTGTTTGCTGGTTTCCATGGCTGCAATACGCAGTGTTTTCCACCAACTGGCAACCTGTGATGTCGAAATACTATTGGATAAACTGGCAGCACACGTTTCACACAGACCAAAACAAAGACAGACATTCCGACACGGAACGCACATTTCAAAGTAGAATATCAGGCTGTGGCATTGTTTTTCTGAGGAACAAGTAGGTGAACTTAGCATGTTTCCTAAATATCTGCAAACATTTTGGGGTATTTTTATGCTTTATTAAAGTGAAAATCTTACATAGAGCCCCTTTAATTCCATTCACAAATCCTCTCTTATGCGCGCTTCAGAATCTCACTGGAAGTAGTAAGTTATTTGTATACTTTTCGCCTCCTGTTTTTCGAATACTATGAATTGGGACATACTACTCTGTTCACATACTGTTTTTCACATACTATATAGTAGAATTCAAATTCGGACGCAGCCTATGGCAACTTCCATTAAGCTGAGTTTAAAGGTGCAGTATGTAAATTTGAGCGGCATCTAGTGGTGAGGTTGCAAATTGCAACCAACAGCTCAGGCCACCACTCACCCCTACATTTCGAAGCACATAGAGAAGCTACGCTGGCCGACACAGGACAAAGATGTCGCCATCTGAGCAGTTTGTCCCTTTAGGCAAAGACTATAGATATCTAAAAAACTGTCCACTCCTAGTAGTTACAAATGTGAGAAACTGCAACATGCAACATGGCGGAATACGTCCCGCCTTCTAAGTAAAAGAGCCAATCACTGATTGATAAAGTCATTAGGTCACTGCAGCTGCCGTTAGAAGCTCCGGTTCCCATAGAAACCTGAGACTCATGCTTAGGACTGCACATGCGCATTGTCTTGTCTAGCCTGAAAAATAAGTTAATGTCAGATTTTGTTGCTGATTTGAAATATGTTATTTAATTGTGAGTTCGCCAAGCAGTTTTTGAGATTTCAGGATTCCCCCATTCAGATAGATAGGACTTGGTCTTGGATGCCTGAAATAGCTGCCTGGAGGCGTTGCAAATTGCCGCAGATTGAACAGACTTTCCTTGAAAGGGACTTTGGTTTAGGGATACTGCGAAAATTTGCAAAATGGCGAATTCGATGTAAGGGGACCCACAGTGTATGTAGATAGAAATGGCTCATTCTAAGGTAATAAAACATAACGGTTCATTATGTAAGGTCTTTATACACTACTGAAAACATAGTTATGTATATTATATTGCATTTCTGTCAATAGATTCTCCTAAAATGTTACACACTGTACCTTTAACTCATTTGGATTTTGATACCGGTGAATATTGAGCATTGGGTTCAGTGCAATAGCAAATCACAATCAGGTTGTATAGATGAACTAGTATATTTGGAAATAAACATTACAAAAGTCCAACTGTTATCCACAAACACTGCATTAACAGACTATAGTAGTAGGTCTCATTGCGTCTCGTCATTTTTAGAGTCTTCTTCCACATGAAATATCGGCAGCAGGTCTCCCCAGTCACTGCTACGAGCACATCTGTACATGTCCCTGTTAAAATGGACAACAAAAACCATTGTTAAAACAAGCTGTGCACCTGCATAATGTATTAGAGGTAGTATAGGAGGAGGTCATTCACTGAAAATGCAAGTCGAGATCTATAAAATAAAAGCATTACATACTTTCCATGATGACGGGCCGTTACAGCGAGTTGTTTGAGTTCTCCGTTGGCACAGCACAGCTGACACTGAACATGTCTGGGTCGGCGATGAACTTGTCCGATCAGTCTGGCCATGTCCCAGTTCTCAGTCTCCCGAGCCTTCTCTCCATCGGACCTGGATATAATCAGGAAACTGAACTTCTCCTGCTGCCTTTCTTGGCTCTGTAATGATTGATTCATGAGGGAAAGAAATATACAATATAGGGGATTATACATCCATCCATAACTACTTTCTGAATAACAAAAATCTTATGAAAATTATAGAACAGAAATTCAGTTATTCAAGACGAACAATTCGAAAGTCAGCTGCTTGAATGTTTTGAACTCACCCGAGATAAGGGCAGAGAATAGTAGAACTGAGTGAAGTTACAAGGTACTACAGGTCGCTTGATCAGCTTGGGACAAGGCAGCTCATGAGTGCACTGTCCAAAATGAAACCCAGTAGATAATGTCAGCCACATATCAATATACCACATTAATGGAACAAATAATGATGATGTTTCAACGCACAGGGGCAAATACTGATGGTCTCCTCAAGTCGTGCTGTACCTCCTCTTCTCTCTATAGTTTCACAGCAAAAGTTTGAGAGAAATCACATCAGACACTTTCTCGTATTTCTGAAGACTTCTGAAAGTTGCAGTTCTATAAGTACCACTTCAAACAGAAAAACATATGTTAGCAAACTGACATAAAGCAAAAAAAAAAACCTCAGATCATACATTAAGTATAGCATCTCTGGCCTCCATAAGGATTTGATGGCCATCCTTGGTTCCATTCTCCACCAATACCTGTACAGAATACCAAGAACTGCATTAGGAAACCCTAATTCTGTTTAGACAGCGGTTATTGTTTATATAAAGTATTTGTTCATATTTTGACTTGGCTTTAATTTATATATCTTCAGTTTTCAATTTAATTTTAGTGGTTTTGTGAAGTGTTTTTGTCATTTTTATTCATTTTTTAAATTTTTCTATGTACACTGCCTGGCCAAAAAAGCGTCGCCATTTGGATTTAAAAGTGCCCTAGATTCAAAAATTGAATTTACCTCGGCATAATCAAATAACAAGAGTTCAGTACATGGAAATGACATACAGTGAGTCTCAAACTCCATTGTTTCCTCCTTCTTATATAAATCTCATTTGTTTAAAAGACCTCTGAAGAACAGGCAAATCTCAACATAACACTGACTGTTACGTAACAGTCGGGATCATTAATATGTATGCCCCCAATATTTGCATATGCCAGCCCATGTTCCCAACATTATGAAAGGCATTAGACAAGGGCAGAACGTCTGGATCTGTGCACAGCTGAATCATCAGACTAGGTAAGCAAGCAAGAACAATAGCGAAAAATGGCAGATGGAGCAATAATAACTGACATGATCCATGTTATCATGATATTTTTTAGTGATATTTGTAAATTGTCTTTCTAAATGTTTCGTTAGCATGTTGCTAATGTACTGTTAAATGTGGTTAAAGTTACCATCGTTTCTTACTGTATTCACTGAGACAAGACTGTCGTTATTTTCATTTTTAAACACTTGCAGTCTGTATAATTCATAAACACAACTTCATTCTTTATAAATCTCTCCAACAGTGTAGCATTAGCTGTTAGCCACGGAGCATAGCCTCAAACTCATTCAGAATCAAATGTAAACATCAAAATAAACACTGTACTTACGCGATTAGACGTGCTGCATGACGAACACTTTGTAAAGATCCATTTTGAGGGTTATATTAGCTGTAACTTTTTTTTATGTTGTTTAAGGCAAGCGCGAGCTCTTGGGGCGTGGAGCACGGGATTTAAAGGGCCACACACCCTGAATCGGCTCATTTCTAATTATGCCCCATAATAGGCAGTTAAAAAAATGAATTAAAAAAAATCTATGGGGTATTTTGAGCTGAAACTTCACAGACACATTCAGGGGACACCTTAGACTTATATTACATCTTTTAAAAAAAAGTTCTAGGGCACCTTTAAATGCTTAAATGCTTAAGAGTCCATGAATGGACCATTATTGCTGTGATAATTATGTTTCTAGTATGTTATATGTTTGGGAACAGTTCTTTTAACCCTAACAGACGGAGTGTGCAGCTTCTCATTTAGCTGCAGTCTGTAAGTTTTGCCTCTTTGTCGCCATCTCTGTTTGAAACCTGCTATTGCAGTTATTTGCAGAATTATCATCTTTACATGGGTTGTGTATCGGCGCGGCTCCTCAGCGCGGATCAATCTAATGTTTGCTGTCAGTCACCACATCGGTGTGGATACTGTACTTCAGAATCACAGATTCTGCATCTTGAAGTATGACCAAAATAATAATTTTCACCGGAAAATGTCATCTGAACAAGTAACATGTCTGCCACTTTTGTTCTGACCAACTGAGAAAAAAAGCAATAAATCGCGCTGCCAATGGTGATGAAATCTAACGATCAGCTCTGATCATGTCAAACCATTCAAATTATTATTATTGTTATATTTTGTTCTCAAATTGTTAATGTTAACAACATCAGCATTTCATGAATATGTGTATTTAGTGTGAATTAGTGTTACCTGTAGATTTCAATTTCTGTAGCCACTCTGAAGCTTATTGCTTTTGACTACGGGTGAATCTCCAGCTGTCACTGATGATTGTCATTTGGATCTTTCTGGATTACAATCCGCCATCAAAATGATAAGTTTAAATATTTCAGCTGCTGTGAGAAAAGGCTATAAATGATCCTGCAGCATCCTCACATGATTTAGCCTACTAGCTGGGACTCGTTCTTTATGTAAACAGACGTGACGTAATGACACAAAGATGAACGGCTGCATGCTCAAATTTCCCGTGAAAACCCACCAGTACCAACCGGTTTAGAAAACATTATTACAAGCTTACTGTTGTGAATCAGGCTAAGGTAAGGAGATAGTTTTGAACACTGGCTGGTTATGTACTTGCTCAAAACTGATTTTGGATCATTTTTAACCAAAAAAAAGAATAAAAAGAAAAAGATTTGGACTGCAGCTTTAAACAACCATCATGGCCATATTCCAGGGTGACAATATCAAGATTCATCAGACTCAAATTGTGATGTATGGTTGGGAGGAGCACGAAGAATCATTTTCACAAATGAATTGGCACTTTAAACTCATTGAAGGTCTTTGGGATGTGCTGGAGGAGACTTTATAAAGTGCTCACCTCTTGCATTGTCAATACAAGATCTTGACCAAACAACGTTTGTGATTCTGGAATATGGCCATGATGTGTTGAACTTGAAGGGGGAGATTCTGAAATCCACTGCCACTTCAATGTATATCCTTTAAATGACTTATAATCAATATTCATCCTTCTAAATACTAAATGACTTCTTCAAGCGTATGTTTCAAGCATTTATTTTCCAGTTCAACCTCAATCACTAGAGTGTCTGTACTTCTTACTGTGGGAAAGAACATGTTATCAATATGTTTTGGGGAAGTATCCTGTTTAGAGCTCAACTTCAACCTTGAAGAAGCTATGTATCTGTGTATGTGCGCTAGTATTCTCTGTTACAGATCGGTATTGGTGAACAACCAGCAACTGGCACCCTGGATGAGGGAATGACTTGTTTTCCTCAACAAGCTGCCGCCTAGAAGAGTTGTTCAGTGACCTCGGAGGGTTACTTTGGACTGTCCTATCTAGGGATAGAAGAACTGTTGCCAAACATATAACATGCTAGAAACATAATAATCACTGCAATAATGATCCAGTCATAGATTCTTAAGCATTTGCCTATTTAAATGCAAACATCGACTTTTTTTTTGTTTTGGTCGGACAGTATAGCTTTTACTTTTCATTCATTTTAGTACATGAATTTAAACATTTCCAATTTTTTTAAATTTTATTTTGTTTCAGCTTTATTTTGATTAACAAAAATATTTTTGGTAGTTTTAGTTAACAATAGCAACACTGCAAGATATAAAAAAAATATATTCAATGTCACAGTTCCGTAATTTATGAAATTAGTTAACTCGAGCATCATCACTCACAAGGTAGGAGTTGGTTTTTCTCCAAAGTGTGAAAATAACATTCAGTCGCTCGTTCAGTGTTTCCAGTTCTGACAAAGAGAAAGCAGCTACCACAAGATCAAACTGCACCTGTGGAAAGGAAATACCTTCGTTTTATTCACTTGTGTAATAGCAATGTATCATTTGGTCAAATAAATCCAATTAAGGATGTCGGCTGAAGATACCTTAGGAGAAACAGGGAGGAACTGGCGGAAATATACTTGTTTTATTACTGGATTATCCATCTCACTGCCCCCTGTTTGGTACAAACCAACATTTTAGTCTGTAGATCTGTTTACGGTAACACTGTGCATAAAAGTTCGACTGAATGATCTTACCTCTAAGAAGTTGTTCTGCCAAGGTGTTCATGTCTCCAGAGCTGTCCACACAAACATACTCCTTCAGAGAGTCTCCCCAGAGTGAGTGTGATGCCCTGAGTCAAAGAATAAAACAGAAATATATACACTAATCTTAAAACATGCATCTTTCAAAGCAAGTTAATAAATACCATAATAAATCAGTCGTATTTATATGCCTCCAATGGGTTCTTTTCACTTTATAATATTCTAATGTTCTAAGGATGTACATAATTCGTTGACATAGATATGATTATGACAAATATACATGACTTGTGATAATGATCATTTAGCTGCAGTCTGTAAGTTTTGCCTCTTTGTCGCCATCTCTGTTTGAAACCTGCAATCGCAGTTATTTGCAGAATAATGACTTTATCCTGGCTTTTATTGTGCCTGCATATATATTAGGATGTCTATGATAATATTGTGCACAGGGCCTAAAATTAACTTGCCGATGGCCGATGGCTTAAGAAAAATTACAAATGAAATAAACTTTAATTTTCAGGTAAGACTGACAGTAGTTTTCAGGTACAGAAATTTATTAAAGTAAGCGACTGTATAAATTAAACACCCTTATTAATTAATCCTTAATAAAGTTACAAAAGTTATTCAGTCAAGAGCAGAGAGTGATTTTTTTCTTTGTCGTTTGTTGTTTGATTAACATTAAAAACAGACAGCAGCAGGAATATTAGGCTGCTGTCACTTTAAGAGCAAATGCATGGATCTAATATACTGATACTGTGCGTGCGTTTACTTTCTCAACTGTTTACGTTCACTTAAGACATAACTGACTATGTTTACTAGGATACTCGCTATTTTTGACATAATTTTGTGTGAATTTGGCCGCTCAAGACAAGAGCACAGAAGATGTGAAATAGAGCTCAATTTAGTATTTGTATGCGAGTAACGAATTGAGTTCCCTTTCGCGTCTTCTTGCGCTTGAATATTTAAATTGTCCAGGCTTAATCTTTCGTGACGATGCAGCACTGGCCCGTCAACTGTCCAGAGTCAACTCTTCATAACTCTGCTGCCGCCATGTTTCCAACACCTGGCCACGCCTTAATGAAGTGATTGACAGGGCGGGGCGGGGACTTGATCAGCTGGAAATGCATTTTCAAATCCACATTGAATTTTGCTACTTCATTGCGGGGCATTTAATGAAAATGCAATCGCACTGTGAGTGTAAATGCAATTAAGAAAAATAACATTTAAATGATCATTTTGCTACAATTTTGGCTTGACCGTGTTAAACATATATAATAATTTCTTTAATACATTTTCATTTTAATTTTGCAACTTATAAAGCATTAAAATATATGTTTAAATTATTTGTTAAACGTAGTGTAGGAAATGGCAAATGTAAATTCTATTATTGAATTTGAATTATCATTTTGCTCCAAACATTGCATATATGAAATGGAAAATGTAAATTTAAATACAGAAATGCATTGCCATTTTACATATTGCATTGCCATTTTGCATATTACATTTCAAATTGAATATTGCTACACATATGCTTCCATACGTACTCGTTTGTTAATGTTCATGCATTGTTAGAATTCATTAAAAGTGACACTGTTTCATATGCGCTGATTTTTACTTGCATTTGCCACTTGGTTAATTTTTGGCCCTGATTACACACTTTAAATGGATGCTGGTGTGTATCCGCAATTATATGACACTGATGAAGAGTTGATCTCGAAAACGTTTTGCACTTTACAGCACTTTTTTTGCATGTCTTTTTGAGGCCTCTGTTGAAGTAATAAACAGTTGGAGTCTTATCCGTTGTGTGCGGATCCTTTTTTCTACTTTTTTTCCCTGTTGGATTTATACAGTAAGTTTTGTGACGTTGGACTGTGCATATACATTTGGCGCTACACAATTTCTTTCACCATCACTTTATAATATTAAAATATCAATATCTAAATCATACTCACCATGTACCAGTTCCGAGTCCTGATCCAAAGTCCATCAAAGAATATGGTACAAACAAAGGATCTCTCTTCTTAATCTAAGATGTATATCAGAAAGACTGTTTACGACAGAAAAAAAAATGCATAGAAATGACTTTTAATGTGCATTAAATACCTCATTTAATGATCTGAGGACAGCAGCATAACCACCTGCCAGTCTAGCAGCCATATACACCAACCCAAGATCTTCGTTGTACCTTGAAACAGGCCAGCAATAAATCCCGAGTTATCCAATAAAAACCTCACAGTCCCATTCTATGACAAATGCTCCATACAGATGATGTATTTGTACCTTAGGGGAGTCCTGTGGTATGTTGTTCTTCTCAGTTCAGATAATACTCTGTTTCTTATTCGAGCCTCTAGTTTGTGGTCACTGCCATCTGAAGGAAATATTTAATGATAACTGATTTGTTCACAGAGTGTGTTTATTATGACATCTCTCTATTCTCTCTTTCACCTTTATGGATATCCCTCTCTTGCTCCAAAAATTTCCTCTCGAAAAGGCTGGCTTTCTCCCTGAGTTGTGAGGTTTCTATCGCCCGCTTCCTGCTCCAAAGGAAGTTGGACAGCTTATGTGCCCTTTCAGTCAGACTTTTGACATCTGGCCCTAAATATCAAATAAAGGATATAAGAGCAATTACACACACCACTATAGCGATATGTGATTAATATGTGAATTTCAGTACACAGACTGATTTGAATGATCAAAATACTGATATAGAGTGGTGGATCACTGTTCACTTACCTTGTAAGACGGATTGTGCTGCTATCTGCAGTTGCTCCGGCAGATGCACGGTTTTGAGGTTTGTCACACCTGGGTGATTTCGATGAGGAGCGCCTTTCAAGAAGTCGGCCTGTTCCAGAGGTGCTGCAGAACTCTGACACTTTAAATAAAGGAAAAACGAATGTAAATGCTACAACTATTAAAGTCAACATACAAGGACAGCTGGTTGGAGGAGAAGGCAGTATTTTAGTATCATTGATTGAGATACTATTATAGTTAGGGGTTAAGCACCGAAGATGCATAGTTGTTTTTATTGTTCTTCTTCCGTTTCTGCTCTGGAAGTCTATGGCAGAACATAGAACAGCTTGCAGGAAAGTTATGAAATTTGGTGCACAGATAGAGGACAGTTTGAACTGTGCAAATTTGGAGTCTCTAACTCAATCCCTCTAGCGCCACCAGCTGTCCAAATTTGCACTCATGTTTATGCTAATAACTTATGAACTGCAAGGGCTAGAAACAAAATTTGTTCCCTGATTCCTTGGCTCAACACGATTTGATTCGATTTTGAATTTTTTGCTGTTGCTCTGATTTTCACTAAAATTTAACCTGGGCTGCGTTCAGCCCTGACAAAACGTTGCAAAGCGTTTTTAAACAGAAACGGTGGTGCATTGAACACCCTGTTCTGATGACACAAGAGATGCAACTATGGCAGCTGAGAAGGCCATTCTTTGTGTTCTTTTTGAAGAATTTTTGGAGCCTGATGAAATCGGTATAAATACGTGTTTAAAGGATTAGTCCACTTTTAAATAAACTTTTCCTGATAATTTACTCACCCCCATGTCATCCAAGATGTTCATGTCTTTCTTTCTTCAATCGAAAAGAAGTTTTTGATGAAAACATTCCAGGATTTTTTTCCATATAGTAGACTTGAATGGGCACCAAACAGTTGAAGGTCAAAATTACTTTCAGTGCAGCTTCAAATTGTTCTACACGATCCCAGATGAGAAATAAGGGTCTTATCTAGTGAAACCATCGCTCATTTTCTGAAAAAAATTTAAAATTATATAAGTTTTAACCATAAATGCTCATCTTGAACTAGCTCTCTTCTTCTGCTCTATTAGAATTCCAGCAGTGTAGACACTGCTAAGTGTATTACTGCCCTCCACAGGTCAAAGTTTGAACTAAATTGTCATATACAATATGCTAGTGCAAGTATATAATAATTAGTTCAAACTTTGACCTGTGGAGGGCAGTAATACACTTAGCAGTGTCTACACTGCTGGAATTCTAATAGAGAAGAAGAAGAAGAGAGCTAGTTCAAGATGAGCATTTATGGTTAAAACTTATATAAACTTATATAATTTAAAAAAAATGTTTAGAAAATGAGCGATGGTTTCTCTAGATAAGACCCTTATTCCTCGTCTGGTATCGTTTAAAGCTCTTTGAAGCTGCACTGAAACTGTAATTTTGACCTTCAACCGTTTGGAGGCCATTGAAGTCCACTATAAGGAGAATAATCCTGGAATGTTTTCATCAAAAACCTTAATTTCTTTTCGACTGAAGAAAGAAAGACATGAACATCTTGGATGACATGGGGGTGAGTAAATTATCAGGAAAAGTTTATTTAAAAGTGAACTAATCCTTTAATACTGCAAAATACGCTCGATGTATCAGTCACTGCCCTTGCCGTCCAGAATAAAAGAGAACATCACAATCAAGTGAAGGGATTTGTGGAAACTTCTAATTATTGTGATCTAACATTTGCCTTTATGTTTCTGAAAGTTTATGAAAGTTTCACTCCACAATACAATAGCAAAATATATAAGTATAATATTTTTATGTTACATTAATCAGTGTCTAGCACATCTTCCTAAGGAAAGGATATGGTCCAGAAGACATGGCAATTACTAAATGATATTTAGACATGGGGCTGAGTAAATTATCAGGAAATTTTAATGTGAAAGTGAACTAATCCTTTAAGTTTTTATTTCATTCCAAGTAAGTGACATCTGGTTACCAGGAAGGAAAGTCATTTCTTTGGAATAAGGTTGATCAATGAATCATTCACAATAAGTGTCAGAGATGTGATAGATGTCTTTTTTTTTCTCAATGAAACGCCTCACATACCAACTTTAGTTTAACTAATCACTGCGCAACAATTAACATATTCTCATTCTTTAATTTTTAGACTGAAATTAACTCAAAAATACCTTTTCTCAAGAAACTATTTTAGTCGGACAATTTTTTTTTTTTTTTTAAATTATCACCCCTTTCCATGATGCTAGATCCCAATTCAGACTACTCTCCCTCCGCTCTTTTTATTATTATTATTATTAATAATAATATATTTTGTTCTTAATAATTCTGTCAGTATTCATAATTAAGTTATATGACGGATATACTCACCCGCTGCGCTTCTCTCAAACATAAAGCAAAATGGCATCTTGCACATTTAACATACACTCGGCTGCCCAGTAAATACATGTTTTATTCACGATTAACACACATTAGATGCTGTTTACAGTCACTATGCATGTTAACATCGCTCATGTGCTCATCGGCAACACGACTTCAAAATAAGTCCGTGTAGAAACAAGCGGAGGTAAATTCGTTCCTACTAAACAACAGGTCCGAGTTATTATACTTTTGGCGCCATCCAAAAATTCTCAGGTTGGTGTTGAAAAACCATTTAAACTTATGATTATTTAACTTTTAGCAAGAGAAAATTAAATTGTGCTTTTAACGTATGTTTTGATCAAACATTTGTCTTATATTGTTTTGTCGCCATATCCATGGATGCGTACTAAGATGATGAGGAAGTGGATATAGACTCATATATTACATCACCTCCTATCTGAATAATTGAGTTTATTTCATACTGATACGTGAGTCATTGCTGAGTGACATTTACAGGAAACGTTTCCTTTCATTTTAGCAGTTTTTTTGAAAGCATGCGGCGAACAAGGAGCTCCCGGAGCAAGTCTGTGACTGATTCAGCTCCAGACACGAAGACAGGTATAAATTCATGCCAAAACAACTCAAAGTTTCACCATCAGCAGTTAAAGTCTGTTAGTCACCAAACATTGCCCTTTCACACTAAATGCTTATAATTGTGTAGCATAGCCACACCCATTTGATTGTATCTAATCTGCTGTATGGGTGACACTGTTTTTCATATTTCACATTTCATATTTCTTTATTTTTTCCAGTTTGGCAGTGGAAGGGAGACGACGATGAATGGGAACCGTATCCTCCAGCTGTCTGTGTCCAGCTGGATTCAGCAAAGCAGGCTGGTGAAAAGTTGGTGTCACTGGCTCTTGGACCTGGATATGAAGTGGATCTTGTGAAAATGACTCAGACTAACACTGTCACCAAGTACAAGCGAAAAATACGCCTTCAGAAAGTGAAGTCAGGTATGCCTGTGTGTATTTCCAGCTGATTATGCATCAGTATCTGGGAGAGAAAACCGATAGCAGCTGATTTGTTGTATTGCAGAAGCTCCGGATGCTCTGAATGGTGATAATGGAGCTGCAGGCGATGCTCCGATTAAAGAAAAGAAAGAGGAGGAAGAGGAGCAACCCGTTTCCAAGAGACGCAGAGAAGGGAGGAGTCAGAAAGTGAACAAAGCCAAGCCTGTTGTGAAAGAGGAATGTGAAGGTGATGCTTCACTAATAAATATCCACACTCTTTTTTTCTGATATTACCAGTCCCTCTTATTTATTTTCAACCCTTCTCCTTCAATCACCTGACAAATTAAAGGGTGTGTTCACCCAAAAATGAAAATTCTGTCATTAATTACTCACCCTCATGTCGTTCCACACCTGTAAGACCTTTGTTCATCTTCAGAACACAAATTAAGATATTTTTGATGAAATCTGATGGCTCAGTGAGGCCTGCATTGACAGCAAGATAATTAACACTTTCAATGCCCAGAAAGATAATAAAGACATATTTAAAACAGTTCATGTGACTACAGTGGTTCAACCTTAATGTTATGAAGCAACGAGAATACTTTTTGTGCACCAAAAAACGACTTTATTCAACAATATTTAGCAATTTCAAAACACTGCTTCATGAAGCTTTACGAATCTTTTGTTTCGAATCAGTGGATCGGAGTGTGAATCAAACTGCTAAAGTCACGTGATTTCAGTAAACAAGGCTTCGTTATGTCATAAGTGTTTAGAAATTTCAGTGGTTCACCACTGGGGGGCGTGACTTTGGCAGTTTGATACACGCTCCGAACCACTGATTCGAAACAAAAGATTCGTAAAGCTTCATGAAGCAGTGTTTTGAAATCGCCCTTTAGTCTTTAGTAGCTTTCTGGGCATCTGAAATTGTTAATATCTTTCAGGCAATGCAGGCCTCACCGAGCTATCGGATTTTATCTTAAAAATATCTTAAAGGGATAGTTCACCCAAAAATGAAATTTAGATGTTTATCTGCTTACCCCCAGGGCATCCAAGATGTAGGTGACTTTGTTTCTTCAGTAGAACACAAATGATGATTTTAAACTCCAACCGTTGCCGTCTGACAGTCTTATAATGGGTGTCAATGGGAACACCATCTATAAGATTTAATATATAATATTTATATCATTTGTGTTCTGCTGAAGAAACAAAGTCACCTACATCTTGGATGCACTGGGGGTAAGCAGATAAACATCACATTTTAATTTTTGGGTGAACTATCCCTTTAATTTGTGTTCTGAAGATTAACGAAGGTCTTACGGGTGTGGAACGACATGAGCATGAGTAATTAATGACAGAATTTTCATTTTTGGGTCAACTAACCCTTTAAGACACCTTCCAAATTCATTTAAATTAAAATAAAATATGTCCTGTCCTACATAATTGACTTTAACTGTTGTTTTTTTCCTCATGTTTTCAAGTAGAGGTTGTGAAGACGGTGGTTATGAAGGGAAAAGCTCCGGTTGATCCAGAATGCAAGGCTAAAATTGGAAAGGTAATTTCCTTATAGACCAATTTGGAGCAGACGTCACAGTTATATCACTTGTAGCGGAGTGCGCATTGTGGTGGCAGAAAAACAGCGGTAACAAGTGGATGAAAGTGGGCAAAATCAACAGAATAAGAGAAAATGTTTTGTTGTGCCTTTGGATGTCAGAATCGGAAAAATCTTCACTTGTATAGAATACCGTCATTGAAGACGGCCTTTGAAGCTGAACGCAGACTTTATGTTGCACGTCACAGACTGAACTGATGAAACCTGCGATGATTAGTCTACTATTAAAGCATGAATTTGATGTAAACAGTCTACATAATATTAACATTTGCAGTTCATAGGGACATAAACATATATATAGCAGTTACAGCATTAAATAATATTTAAACTTATAACATTTTACATAAACATAGCCTATAACATTTTTATCTCGCAATTTTATATCTCCCAGTTCGATCTTTATTCGTCAATTCTGAGGAAAAAAGACAGAATAATGAGTGTCTCTCACAATTCTGTTTTTCCTTCTAAGAATTGTGAGATATAAACTCGGATTTGCATGAAAAAAGTCAGAATTGTGCGATATAAACTCGGAATTTAACTTTTTTTATTCTTTAATTCCGTGGCTTCCACAGACTGCTACTTCAGAACTGTCATTTTCTGCCAGCTCTGCCCACAAGAAACATCATGGCTGTTTGCAAACACAAAATATGTAATAGACCTTATGTAGCCCCGCCCCTTTTCAGCATGGCGCCTCATTTATAAAGCGTGCATAAGCACAGATTTGATCTTAGAGTTTGTGTACGCATAAATCCACGCCAGCGCTCATATTTATGGAAATGTGTTTAGCGCCACGTCAGGGTCTGAGCAGACGTACACACTTTTCATTGTCAGATTACTGCAGGTTTTTGGAAATCTAAGCTATTTTTGCAGCTCTCCATTCTAAATGAAAGGATTTGGATGATGACTGGTGATCTTTTATATGTAGATGACATTAATTAGGTGTCGTTTAAATGCGGAGAACTGAAACCATTCAGCTGTGCGCAAGTTCAAGATCATTTGCAATTTATAGATTTCACATCTGAAAGAAAGGCGTATGCTCGTTTTCTGTGTGTATTTAATGAATCGCACGTACGCACATCTGAGAAGTGATCGTAAGATCAAATTTAGGACCGTTTCTGTGCAACATTTTATAAATGAGGCCTGTTGCGTTCTGTCTTCCGGTTTTTGTGTTTTCACAGCATGAAGGAAAGATCTTACGGATTCATGAATGAACCGCTCATTTTAAAATCTTCCCAGTCTACATTTGTTATGACATCTGCTTCAAACTTTTGTTTACTCTACATTGCAATAAGTAAATCCACTTCACCAGCTAACTACTCTTCAACAGCGATGCCATAGAAATATACAGAGATACCGCAAAACCTGAAAAATTCTAAAGATTGTTTGTTTCTCTGGCACACAAAGTCTATAGGGTCACCTTTAAAAACTTCCCTTTAAGTTTGTTTTAAGACATTCTTTCTTTTCTTTGGTTGTTCACAGGCTCACGTCTACAGCGAGGGCGCCGATGTATATGATGTTATGCTGAATCAGGTGAATATGAAAGATGTTACATCACTGTTCAAAAGTTTAGGTTCGGTATGATTTTTTAGTGTCTCTTTTGCCTTTATTTATTTATTTTTAATTATTTGATCTTTATTTATTTGATCAAAAATACAGTAAAAACTGTAATATTGTGAAATATTATTACAATTTAAAATAACTGTTTTCTATTTTAACCCCTTAAGCCTGGCGGGACACCAACCCCCGCGAAAAAATTCATAATCAAATTACAAGCAACCACTGACAGGAATAACACAAAATAGGTATCATTTTAAAGCTTCCAAACATTTTGTTCAACTCTTATGCTGCGTTCACACCGAACGCGTCTGGGGCGTCTGAGGCGTCTGATTTACATGTTAAGTCAATGCAAACGCGCGTCTAGAGGTCCTGCGGCGCGAATCAAGCGTCTAGCGCGGCGCGAATCGGCCGTTGACGCGCGAATGGCGCGGCGCGAATTGAGCGTTCACGCGGCTGACGCGCGAATTGAGCGTCTGACGCCCAAACGCCCGAGTTGAAAAATCTGAACTTTGGCGTAAATTCGCGGCGCGTTAACCAATCAGGGACTCTGCTTTGGTAGTAACGTGTTTATGATGTGATCAGTGATGCCGGAGACCAGAACAAAGATGTCGCTGTGTGTAGCCACCCTGAGCTCTGTGATGTGTCATTATATTTTTATCGAGACAGGAATAAAAAGGACCTTGCCTGGAAGAGAATAAGCGAAGAAATCGTACAATCTGGTTAGTTGTAAAACATTTTGCATGATTTTAGCCGTTGATACTAGCCCACCTTCTAGCTAGCAAAAGTCGGCCGGCATAACCGAGTTAAATTGCCGCTACAGGTTTCCAGCTGACGAGATTATGTGTTTATTCAGAGGATCTGTGCAGAAAGAGATGAAAGCCCCTCCCATGACGCGAATTCGCGTCTGAACACACTTTGTTTAGACGCGCGAATTGAGCGAATTTTACGCGCGTCTGACTTCAAAATGTTCAAGCGTCCAACTAGACGCGTCTGGCGCGAATTTGACGCCCCAGACGCGTTCGGTGTGAACGCAGCATTACGCTGCATTCACACCATAGACAGTATTCACACGGGGCGGCAGCGTCAACGCTTGATGGGGGGCGTGTCTGAAGCTTGTGTTGACACCATAGACTGTAAAAGGTTGACACGACTGTTATAGTGTGTTGCATGAATGCAATTGGCTAGCGACTGCTCTAGAGTGTTTGCATAAAGCAATCTGATTGGATGATGCCTGCGTTGGCGCTTGAAAAGTTGAGAAATCTTCAACTTCTGCCGCGCGCAACGCGAGTGAAGCGACACGGCGGAACCCACAATTCAGTTTGGCTAAGCATGACGTCAAAGTAAACGAGAAACGTTAACGTCGACGCCCCGTGTGAATGCAGCGTTAAGGAGTGCTGAGTTATCACTCTAAAACGGAGTGCACCCCCTGCGGGCGCCACCTAGCTATAAAAAAAAAAATAATAATCATATTTTTCAAAACTCCTGCCTAGATAATCACAAAATAGGTGTCATATGAAAGCTTAGAGTCTGAACTTTACAATGAATGTAGCCGATTTGATTAACTCCTAAGTACTGCTGAGTTATTTGCTGAAAAATAATTTTAATAATTTAAAAAATTAATATTTTTTTTTTTTTGCAATGTACTCCAATGTGTCAAAAGCATCATACAGCTCAGATAATCATGTGTTATGTGTCATTTGAAAGCTCTCATGGAGCAGAATACAACGAGTATAATTGTTTTGGGCTTTGACTAAACTTGAGTGAGTTTTTGTACGTGAAGCCCCGCAAGGCCCATATGTAAATAAAAAACAGATGCAGCAGTTATGTCACGTTTTCACTCGTAACAACATGCTCTGATTTTGGAAAAAAAACATAATTATTTACAGCAGATTCTCACGATTAAAATAAGTCCAACATCTGCATAATCCAATAAACCGATCACGAGATATTGATCACGCAATTACGACACATAAAACCCTACAGGCGCACAGATGCTAACTAATACTAAAACGTAGCTATCATGTTGCATTTTGGCTTATAACTTAACGAAACCTGCATAGATTGTAGAAAATGGCACATTATTACTTAAAAGTGGATTCTCCCGAATGAAATGAGTCCAAGATCAAAATAATCCAATAAGCCATCACGATTTACTCCACGTGAAAAAGCGATTTTAAAAATGCCCATCAGGGGGCGCCAATGGATAAACAAAAAGGCTACCTTGGTTCCAAATGCTGCAACTTGTGATTTCCTTATGGGATCAACACAAAATTTGGTCCAGATACAGCTCACATAAAGGGGAACATCACCAAAAAAGAATTGTCCTCCTACCTTATTGCATGTCAAATATGAAATATATGTAAAATTTCCCTTGAGCAAACTTTTATTTGTTGCTGTTTATTTGCAGTTTTTCAGCATGAAAATGTCCAAATTTAAATGTTTTTATTTAAAAATTTAAAAGTTTCATTTCAAACGATACCAACCTTTTGAATCTCCTTGCTATAGTTTTGGAGTTACGAGTCTTACGACTTTTTTGTGTGTCAGAAAAAAAACTCTGAAAATACCCTCAGGGCTTAAGGGGTTCATATATTTTTTTAGAAAGTAATTTATTCCTGTGATCAAAGATGAATTTTCAGCATCATTACTCCAGTCTTCAGTGTCACATGATCCTTCAGAAATCATTCTGATAGGCTGATTTGCTGTTCTTATTAATATCAATGTTGAAAACATTTTTTGTGGAAACCATGATCCTTCCATCTTTTTATTTTACTCTTGCGTTACAGACTAATCTTCAGTTCAACAATAATAAATATTACCTGATCCAGCTTCTTGAAGATGACAGTGCAAAAGCGTACAGTGTGTGGATGCGGTGGGGACGAGGTGTGTGCAGAAACACCGCCTCCTTTACCAGTCTGACCTTTGCTATCGTGATGTTTTATTATCATCCGTGTCCTTGTTGATTTTTTTTTTTCTCTTCAGTGGGTAAAGTAGGGCAGAACAGCTTGGTTACCTGTGGGGTGAATCTCGCTCAGGCCAAAGACACCTTCAAAAAGAAGTAAGTTTATCTTTGACTTGTTTATCATCATGTATGATATGAGTGGAAGAATCAGCATATAATCTGCTTATATTCAGATTCTTTGACAAGACCAAGAATGAGTGGGAGCATCGAGCAAATTTTGAGAAAGTTGCAGGAAAATATGACATGGTATTCGTAGACTACAGCATAGAAGACAAGGTAGGAAGACAATTTTGCTCCTAATCCATTGCATTTATGTTCTTTATAGTCTTATTAAAACCTATTTTTTCCTTTCACCAGGAGAAGGACAAGGATGTGGTAGACTCTTCTATTCAACAAAAGCCCTGCCAACTGAACAGCAAAGTCCAGTCTCTCCTAGAGCTCATATGTGACCTCAAAGCCATGGAGGAATATGTGCTAGAGATGAAGTTTGATACCAAAAAAGCCCCGCTTGGTGTGTATGTGTGTGTGCATTTGTGTACTAAATGATGAAATTAATCTCGCACATTCTTTGTGATGAAGGATGTATTCAAGCCAAACGATAAAAACATTTTTGTGTGAAACCGTTGCAAAGTAAATAATTTATTTTATTTTATTCCTAAAGGAAAACTAACTACAGAGCAAATAAGAGCCGGCTATTCCTCCTTGAAGAGGATTGAAGAGTGTTTAAAGAGGAAGAATAGTAATAAAGAACTCTTGGAAGCATGCAACCAGTTTTACACCCGTATCCCCCATGACTTTGGGTAAGTTACATTACTGTTCGAAAGTTTTTTTCTTCAAATAAATACTTTAAATCAGAAAGGATGCATTAATTTGATCAAAATTGACAGCAAGTACTTTATAATGTTACAAATGTTTTCAAATAAATGCTAGTTTTTCTATTAATCTAAGAATCCTGAAAAAAAATATATCATGATTTTCACAAATATTAAGCAGCACAACTGTTATCAGCATTGATACTGATGATGATAATAATAATAAATATTTCATGAGCACGAATTTAGCATATAAGTATGATTTCTGAAGAATCATGTGACACTGAAGACTGCAGTAATGATGCTGAAAATTTCATTTTGACTGACTCAGACATTTACCAGTGTGTGTGTGTGTGTGTATTTTTGTGTTTCCTGATTACTCGATCCTCATTTAGGTTGCGGACACCCCCCATAATACGCACAAAGGATGAGCTAAAGGAGAAAATCGCTTTGCTCGAGGTGTGACATTGTAATCGCCGCTCAGCTTATAGGGAAAACATTGCTGATGCTGAAAGGCGAGAAGTGATTTGACAGTTTATATTTCACTGCATTCTCATTGAATTGTATGTTTATAGTCAGTTTGTACAGACAAAAAGAAATAGTTCACGCACAAAAAAAGAAAATTCTGTCATTGTTTCCTGTCTTTTAGGCTCTAAGTGACATTCAGATAGCAGTGAAAATGGTTCAGTCCAATGTTCAGAGTGATGAGCATCCTGTGGACAGACATTATCGCTCTCTACAATGTCGACTGGAGCCACTGGATTCTCACAGCAATGAATTTAAGGTACAGTACATGAACACTTTTATGGTTGAAATAGAATCTTAATAGTAAAGTCTTGCATGGCGGATGTTAAAAACGTGACTAGTGGATTTTCTTTGTATAGGTTATAGAGAAGTATCTTCAGTCCACTCATGCACCCACCCATACTGACTACACAATGACTATTCTGGACATCTTTGCTGTGGAGAAAGAGGGCGAGAAGGACAACTTCAACTCTGAGCTGGAAAACAGGTATAAACCACCTTCCTCAATTACACTTATTGAGGCGATAATTATTGCGAAATAATTTTCCTCAATACAGTTATAACAAAAGTTTGATATACTGCTTATATACCAAAAGGGAAGTGAAACAGCGCTACTTATTTGAACAGTGTCACACAGGCCATTTATTCGCTCAGCTCAAACGAGTGATTCGATGCATTTACTCGCTGATCGATCTCGATCACGTGACAACTAAAATGCGCTGTGAGATCCACTGAGAAACACTTGAATTAAGCAATGAACACGAATGTTTCTGTGATTTAAACCTGATCAAACAGTGCTGATATTCTCAAAAGCACTGACAGACACAAGAAATATTGTGCCATGAACGATCCAGTTAAAACATTTTTCAATCTACAAATCACCATCATTTACCATGGATTTACTGTAGTAACACTAATGTGGCATGTTGCACAGCTGAACTGCACCGTGGTATTGTTGCAGAAATGTGGTATATTAATATCGAATTTTATTATATTACTAAGGTAGACATGTATTAAAGGAGTGATGGAATATAATTACAGTGTGTTTTGTTATTAAGCTATAGCATCTGTGCATTTTAAATTAATATTAAAAAAATGTATTTAAGGCTGCTGTTATGAAAAACAAATACCATATATATTTGCTTTTTATTATGATAGTGAGGTGCTATAGGCTATGCATGGTTTTACCTGAGGTTATCATTAAACTGTGGTTGACCACTGGTTAATTTTAATAAAAGTCCGAACTCAAACAGTCAGAATATTTCAATTTTGCCCTATAAAAATTAGGTTTATACCATTTTTACAGATGTTACTGTTTTTGTTAATGAACATAAATTTACATCTGCATTCCAACTTAAAGGGTTAGTTTACCCAAAAATGAAAATTCTGTCATTAATTACTCACCCTCATGTCCTTTCACACCTGTAAGACCTTCGTTCATCTTCAGAACACAAATTAAGATATTTTTGATGAAATCTGATGGCTCAGTGAGGCCTGCATTGACAGCAAGATAATTAAAACATTCAATGCCCAGAAAGATACTAAAGACATATTTAAAACAGATCATGTGACTACAGTGGTTCAACCTTAATGTTATGAAGCGACAAGAATACTTTTTGTGCGCCAAAAAAACAAAATAATGACTTTTCAACAATATCTAGTGATGGACGATTTCAAAACACTGCTTCATGAAGCTTCAAAGCTTTACGAATCTTTTGTTTCAAATCAGTGGTTCAAGTCACGTGATTTCAGCAGTTTGACACGCGATCCGAACCACTGATTCGAAACAAAAGATTCGTAAAGCTTTGAAGCTTCATGAAGCAGTGTTTTGAAATCGCCCATCACTAGATATTGTTGAATAAAGTCATTATTTATTTTTTTGGTGCACAAAAAGTATTCTTGTCACTTCATAACATTAAGGTTGAACCACTGTAGTCACATGAACTGTTTTAAATATGTCTTTAGTAGCTTTCTGGGCATCTGAAAGTGTTAATTATCTTGCTGTCAATGCAGGCCTCACTGAGCCATCAGATTTCATCAAAAAATATCTTAATTTGTGTTCTGAAGATGAATGAAGGTGTTACGGGTGTGGAACGACATGAGGGTGAGTAATTAATGACAGAAATTTCATTTATGGGTGAACTAACCCTTTAATCTCCTGTCAAATGTGCATTTCTAAGAGACAAAACATCAAATATTCTTAATATTGCAGCCTACACTGCAAACGGTGCTGAATATACGTGTCATCAAAGTCAGGCAACACAAACTATCACCAGTTAGAATATGCGGAATCAGTTTAAGAATAAGTTTACTCATGCATACTAAATATTTAATCTTTATAAATGTTTTGAATGTTATTCTTCAGATTTGTGAAATGTTCACATGTTTTTGTCATGTTCTGACAGTAAAGAGTAGTTTACAAGTAACTGTCTGGTTTCTACAGCTTTCACTCAGGATCAACTTAGGTTAAGAAGATTTGACATTTATCATAATAATTATCAATCGGCTGAAATGAAAAATTTTATCATGATAATTTTTTTGTCCTTAACGCCCAGCCCTAATTACACTTCATTACTTATATAATGCTCTATGTAAACAGGATGTTCCTTAGATTCTGGTCTAGTGTGTCCCTGGATTAAGGCAATCTTGCCATGTATTTCAGATAGTAGAAGTTGTTTGTGTGTGTGTGGATGCAGGATGCTCCTGTGGCATGGCTCTCGTCTGACAAACTGGGTGGGCATCCTGAGTCAGGGGCTGCGAGTGGCCCCTCCAGAGGCTCCCGTGACCGGATACATGGTGAGACGAAGAGATACTGAATCACACAAATATTATCAATTGAAGAATTCTGTTTCAGTCTGTTTTTTCCTCCCCCTCTAGTTTGGCAAGGGAATCTATTTTGCTGACATGTCATCTAAAAGTGCCAATTACTGCTTTGCCAATCAGAAGAACAACCAGGGACTCTTGTTGCTGAGCGAGGTTGGTTTTTTTGTATCTAAACATCAAAAAAATCGGCTCCCACTTTCAGATGTGCTTAAAGGTGCAGTGAGCGATTTCTGAGAAACACTTTATGTGGAATCAACCCCCAAAATACACACCCTTCCCTTTATTTTTTCGCCCCCAAAATGCATGCAATGCAAGAGTGGATATCTGTTTATTATAGCTGAATTATGCTTCGCCAAAAATTAAAGCAAAGATGATGAACGACAAGGAAGAACAAAAACTGAACGCATAGGACACGAGCATATACAGCCAAGAGTTTGTTGTTAGTCTTCAGCAGCAGGACTAGGGCTGTGTGAATAATCAAAATTGTAATCACAATGTGAGCATGTGCGATTTCTAAACTGCAGAAAGCATGATTCTTTCGCCACTCACCTCAGTAATCTGAATGCAGCTCGACTAAATCTAGCACGAGAACAGAATAGAGCGGGTTTACCGTTATAACATGGATGAAATCACAGGAACAGGGACAGTGAATTCTGGGCAGGATAAGGGCTTGGCATTGTAAAGCCTTTATACCATGCCATTAAAGCTACTTGAATCTGAATTTGTCAATTGCTGGTTGAATTTTTTTTTTTTTTGAAAGAGGAGAGGCATGACTTGACCACAGTCTCTGTTCATGGTATGTAAACACTCAATTACATATTCTGAAATATCACCAATCTTTATTCTGATTGCTTTACTAAGCTATGAAATGTAGCTAGTATGAACAATAAAATGCTGTGTACAGATTTGACTGTAATAAATATGCAAATATACTTTTTCAAATCAACATTTCGGGGGGAAAAAACAATCTCAACTTTGACAAAAAAGTAGTCTTTAATAATGTCTAAATATATGTCCAAATGCAAAACCTAATACATGCAAAGTAATTATGACTGTAACAGGCAAGGAATACACAGCCATGGTTATACATTTTATATATAGGGCTATACAGCCATCTAGTGGTTACACTGTGGTATTACAGATGATGAATAGTGCATAATTTAGCTGTAAATATTGTAAAATCCCCCTAAAATACTAATATATATATATATATATATATATAATATATGATATTTTCTGATATTTTCTCCCAAAGCTCTTCTTGATCATATCCCTTCTTTTTCCAGTGATATTCCTCTGAAGTTTTCTCTTTTTTCCTCCCCCATCATGAGTGGACACGCCCCCTACTGCTGATTGGCTATAAGTGTGTTGTACTGCTCAGTCTGATCCACGTGATTTTTTTTTATTTTTTCTATTTTTTCCCCAAACGGTTCAGCGGAAATCCCCGCCCTGCGACCAGTTTCATGGGCGCTGAGGTTACAGTGACGGGTAGGTTTAGGGATCAGGGTTGGGTGTAGCCAATCATTATTGTGATTGACATGGCCAATGAAATGTTTAGAATCGGCTCCAGGGTGGGATTTCCGCTGAACTGATTTTGGGAAAAAAAAATCACACGTCTGCTCCACTTTCAACAGCATTTCTCAGAAATCACTTACTGCACCTTTTAATATGTTTGTGGAACGTGTAATGCATATTTTCAGTATTAGTTTAAAACAAGTGATAATTAACAATTATTTTAAAGATGTAAAAGCTAAAAATGATTGAAATCTATTTAAGAGCTATGTTATTTTCCCACCACAGGTTGCCCTTGGGGAGAGTAATGAACTTTTGGATGCAAATTACAGTGCTGACCAACTGCCTACTGGGAAACATAGCACAAAAGGCCTGGGGCAGACTGCGCCCAACCCAGATAACTATGTTACATTGTGAGAACGCATTTCAGTTCAGTTCCATTTTATGTTCTACATGACTCATAATTGCAGTTCTGAATAATTTTTCTCGCTCTCTCTCAGGGATGGTGTGACCGTACCCATGGGGCCCTCGGTGAAGACCGGGGTGGGGCAGAAAGGAGGTTACACCCTCCTTTATAACGAGTACATTGTTTATAACCCTGCTCAGGTACAGATGAGGTACCTCCTCCGAGTTCAGTTTAACTTCTCTTCGCTGTGGTGAGGCATTAAGCACACTGACAGTCTGAGATGAAGGACCTTCCCTATAGTTATACAGCATGTAGCTCATATTTCATGACTTTGAATAGAATAAAAAATCCTGAAAAAAAGGCATATTGTTCTGTTAATGTCTCTTTTACCTCCAGTTGCAACATGAAGCTGACATATTTCTGTTAACATTAAAGGAATATTGCAATCAAAATAAAACAAAATATAATATTTTCTACTGATATACTGTTATGATTTTATGTAAGAGGAGAAAGATGATCATACATTTAGTATTTACATGATCATTGTGAGAATAAGTCTTTATGAAATGTCATGCATTGTGTTTGCATGTGCAGATTTGAAATGGCGTTGAGTGTCTGTTAATGAACCTCATTCATGGGTACTGAATCATTGTTTCTCTGTGTAAACTTATTTACTTATGTAAATATCGCTTTCAGTTTAATTTGCATAAGAATGGTTGTATGAACAATCGACAGGATTCTTTGAATAGAAAGTTAGATGAATAGAAAAGAACAGCATTTACTTGGGGTAAAATCTAGACATGAGAAATGCTCAAACCAATGCATTTGATATAGAAAATTAGTGGGTTACAATGAAGAAAATGTCAACAATTTGTTGCTTGGGCATTTAAGCACCACAGTGAAACATTTAATGTGGAAATACTGGATCTTTGTCTAATGTAAATTCTTTGCTCCAATAGCAAAAAAAAAAAAAAGACAAGTGTTTTCACAACTTTCCAAAAGAGGGAAAAAACATCGAGAGAATGATTACAGCAGTCAGAAAAGAGAATTATGTGAAATTTGCCATCACTCCATTCGCTATTGTATTAGAAACGCCCTCGCAGCATCTGCCAAGGTAATTTAACACAAAGTAAAGCGATATAAATGTATACTATTTTTTTTAAAATAAAAATATAAAAAACTTAATTATTAGGTGAACAAGTGAACATATCTAAATGTTTTTTACATCTTTCTCCATGCCTACATTTTTGTAAACAGTGTTCAAAAAGGGTTCACATCATGTCTAAATGTAATCTAGGGTTGCTGCAGGGATGTGCTTGATTGAATCCAACACAAAAAAAGAAAGAAGGAAAAAACAGGTTGGTCTAGAATAGCTGGTTGAAGTACAACCTTAACGCAGTTTACAGTAGTTCACCCTGAAGGCATGTCATTTCAAACGTGTATGCTGTTTTTTTATTTTTATGGTGTGAACAGAGATTTGAAGCGAAGTGGTTACAACTGCTTTTTCAAACTACACAATTTTATTCTAAAAATCATCTTTATCCATTGATGGCCACCAAAAGTTAAAATGCATTTTTTTATTTGGAAGTACTCTATAAATCTCAAATATTTAATTATATCAATTTTTCCAGCAAATGGAGTATTTGACCTGAAGGATGCCATCTTTGCTTCATGGGCACAGAGTTTTGGAGACATGCCATGTGACTGGTGAATAATCTGTCACTGGTAAAACATATACTATAATATAATAAAATGCTTGCTTGGTTTTAGTCAGAATACAAAGTTACTATGGCCATCAATGGGTAAATAAGCTTGTTTGTTTGCATAATAGTGTAGGTACAGCTTCTACCAGCAGGGGGTAAAGCTGGGCATTGAGATAATGACAAAGAGGATAACTTTCTTCAGGTGTAAGATAAAGCAGTTTTTTTTTATACAACTCATATCTCCAGAAAGGACAAAACACCATAAAATCACCATGGAAGTATAGTCCATCTGATTTGTGCATTAAATTCCAAGTCATATGATGGCTTTGTGTGAGGAACATACTGAAATGTAAGTTATTTTTCTGAAAATTGTCCCCCTCTTTGTTCATTTATTTGGAACTTGACACATGGAATTGTAAACTGTCATTCTATGGAAGATTGTGTGAAGATTCTTTAGAATCTTTCTTTTGTGTTCAGTGAAAGAATAAAGCACAAAGATTTTGAATGACATGAGGAAAGGCTGGCTACACCCTGTACTACAATGAATATTATTATATAGGAGACAGGAAGCGAAGCTAACATTGGATTTGGACGTGCCTTGATGCCTTCCTACCTTGAAATGTGCACTCCAAAGGCAGCATTTTCCAGACACGGTGTTAATATGTGGCCTTGTTAGGAGATGATTGAAGACATTCACTTCACATGTGACTGGTCATATTTTGGCTCATCAGTGTATAGCTTTAAAATTCATGAGATTGATTAGAAAGATCTTGTTTGAGAAACTGTTTGACTGTCAATGTAAGTAGAATAGTATATTATTATTGTTAATAATCAAAAATAACATGTATTTTATTTATATGCAATATATGTAGGCTAAGTAAGGAATAATTGATGATGGGCCGTTGAATTATTAGAAAATAATGCACACTTGACAAGTTACCTCAGGTGAGCATTATTTTATATTATAAAACAGTTAGTTAGTTCCTGTCCTTCATTCTGATTGGTCAATAGCTGTGTTTTATTCACGATAATACACAGCTATGACCTGTCACGGTTCATGAATCCGCTGTCTCATTCTGGTGTCTGTGTGTTCTGTAGTGTGTCACCTGATTGTTTGTGTGGGCGTCGCCGCTGATTATCTGATCAGCGGCAGCTGTTTGCAATTACACCTGCCTTTATAACGCCTTGTCTTTCGTCTCATGTTTGTCAGATCGTTGTTTGGAGTCCTGGTGTTGTTGTCTCGTGATTGCTCGTGTTGTTTGTTCCTTGTACTGGATTCTCGTCGTTGTTTCCTGGTTCCTCGTTTGGATTGTTCTCTGGATTTCACCCACGGATTACACGGCACTGTTTCACGGACGCACTTCACCAGTCACCATTCATCTGGACTCTCATCGCCCATCGAGGTCCCTGCGTCACCACTCTCCTGCTGTGTTCGTTGTGTTATCTGTGACTGACCATCTGTGTGTGAAGCTCTTAAATAAAGAGATTAACTTGCTATTGCATCCGTCATTATTTACGTGACAGAACGATCTGACCAACCATGGATGCAGCAAGCTCAGCAGCTTTGACGGAGTTCATCAACCACAGCATTTCCCGCATGGACCAACAGCAGGAGAGTATCTCTTCCACCGGACGCGCTGTTCAAGCGCTGGTGACGCAGGTGTCTGAGCTCTCCCAGCAACTTCAACAGCTTCGAGCTCCCACTGCGCCAACCCCACCGCCGATTCCCCCCACGCCGCTGGAGCGGTGGGATCAGCCAGAACCACGCCTTCCTGTTCCTCAGACTTATGCCGGTGAGCCGAACTTTTGTAGAGCGTTCTTGAACAAGTGTTCCTTGCATTTCTCGTTGCAGCCACGCACCTTCGAGAGGGAGGAATCCAAGGTGGCTTTTGTGATCACGCTCCTGACAGGGAAGGCAGCATTGTGGGGAACGGCGGTGTGGGAGAACCAGGATCCATGCTGCGCCTCGTTCCAGGCACTCGCCGCCGAGATGAGGAGAGTGTTCGACCGTGCGGTGGCTGGCAAGGACGCTGCCCGACAACTCACCGAACTCAAGCAGGGTAACCGCACGGTCGCAGAATATTCCATCGAGTTTCGCACTCTCGCGGCGGAGTGCCGCTGGAACGAGGAGGCGCAGTGGGATGTGTTCCTGCATGGGTTGGCCGACCGTGTCCATCGAGAAATCTATGTCTTGGATCTTCCTCAGACACTCAACGGACTCATCGATCTCGCGCTGCGAGTGGATGCTCGACTTCAGAGGCTGGAACGTCTAGAATCTGCTAACGCTAAGCCTCATGGAGCGGAGGGCCGGTTGGCCAATACAACGGACACGGTCGGCTCCTCTATAGATCCCGAACCCATGCAGGTAGGGAGAGCTCGGCTTTCCCGGGAGGAGAGAGAAAGGCGGAGATCCCAAGGCTTATGCCTCTACTGCGGAGCATCAGGTCACTTCCTCAGGTCTTGCCCAGTAAAAGATCAAGCCCGGTAGTAAATCTGAGGCTACTATCGGGTGGGATCTCCGCCGAGAAGTCCTCACCATCCACCCTCCTCCCGGTAAGACTGAGATGGGCGACTCACAACATCACCTGCCAGGCACTCATCGACTCCGGGGCTGAGGGGAACTTCATGGACACCAACTTTGCACAACTTAACAGTTTACCCATCATCCCACTCACCCGCCTGATCACTGTCGACGCACTCAATGGACAACGACTTCCCAGCATCTCTCACTCTACGGACTACGTTACTCTCATCTCCTCTGGCAATCACAATGAAGACATTCAGTTTCTCCTCATGGACTCACCTCAGGCACCTATCGTTCTCGGACACCCCTGGCTCACCAAACACAACCCTCGGATTGACTGGCAGCAGCACACCATCACCGAGTGGAGCACTCTTTGTCACAGGTCTTGTCTGTTGTCTGCTTGTCCCACTGTGTCTGTTTCTGTGTTACAGGAGGAGGCGGTGGATTTGTCTAACGTGCCCGCAGAGTATCAAGACCTGAGGGAAGTGTTCAGTAAGTCCCGGGCTGCTTCTCTCCCTCCGCATCGTCCCTATGACTGTGCCATAGATTTAGTACCCGGTAAGTCTCCGCCTAAAGGCAAACTATACTCTCTGTCTGCTCCCGAGAGGGAGGCCATGGAGAAATATATTTCTGATTCTCTGGCAGCGAAATTCATCCGCCCTTCCTCTTCTCCAGCGGGGGCGGGGTTCTTTTTTGTGGGGAAGAAGGATGGGTCTCTGCGACCTTGCATTGATTACCGAGGGCTGAACAACATCACGGTAAAGAATACTTATCCTTTGCCGTTGATGTCTTCAGCCTTTGAGAGGTTGCAGGGAGCATCCGTTTTCACTAAATTGGACTTAAGGAACGCTTATCATTTGGTTCGCATCAGGAAGGGGGATGAATGGAAGACCGCGTTTAACACCCCTAGAGGACACTTTGAATACTTGGTCATGCCCTTCGGGCTGTCCAACAGTCCAGCGGTCTTCCAGGCACTCGTCAATGACGTGTTGAGAGACATGGTCGATCAGTTCATTTATGTCTACCTGGATGACATATTGATATTTTCCTCGTCTCTCCAGGAACATGTTCAACACGTCAGACGAGTGCTTCAGCGTCTGTTAGAGAATGGGCTTTTTGTCAAGGCGGAGAAATGCGAGTTTCATGCACAGTCTGTTTCTTTTCTAGGGTACATCGTCTCGTCTGAGGGAGTTCGCATGGATCCTGACAAGGTTAAGGCTGTGGTGGATTGGCCAAGTCCAGATTCCCGTAAGGCCCTACAGAGGTTTCTGGGATTCGCCAATTTTTACCGGCGTTTTATTCGCAATTTCAGCCAACTAGCCGCACCTCTGACCGCCTTGACCTCCCCCAGAACGACCTTCAGGTGGTCGGATGCAGCGGAAGCTGCATTTGCCAAACTGAAGAGTCGCTTCGTTTCGGCTCCTATTCTCATTGCCCCTGATCCTTTGCGTCAGTTCGTGGTGGAGGTCGACGCGTCAGAGGTGGGGGTAGGTGCAGTACTATCCCAGCGTTCTCCCACGGACGATAAGATGCATCCTTGCGCGTATTTTTCCCATCGTTTATCTCCAGCCGAACGCAACTATGACATTGGTAATAGAGAGTTGTTGGCAGTCAAATTAGCGTTGGAAGAGTGGCGTCATTGGTTGGAGGGTTCGGGGGTACCCTTTATCGTATGGACAGATCATAAGAACCTTGAGTATATTCGATCGGCTAAAAGACTTAACTCCAGGCAGGCTCGGTGGGCACTTTTTTTCGGACGTTTTGATTTTTCCCTATCGTACCGCCCGGGCTCCAAAAACATCAAGCCCGATTCTTTATCTCGCATTTTTGATCCTTCCGAACGCCCGTCTACTCCCGAGTGTATTCTTCCCGAGACATTAGTGGTCTCCACTCTTACATGGGAGGTCGAATCGAAGGTCCTGTCGGCCTTAGAAGGGGTAACGCCTCCGCCCGGATGCCCACCGAACCGTTTGTTTGTACCGGAGAAGTTAAGGTCCTGCGTTATCAAATGGGGTCATTGTTCCAACGTGGCTTGTCATCCAGGGGTTAATCGGACCAGGTTTTTGGTTAAGCAACGATTCTGGTGGCCAGCTATGGCTCGTGACATTCGCAGTTTTGTTTTGGCTTGCTCGGTTTGCGCCACTGGCAAGACTTCCAATCGACCTCCAGATGGGTTACTCCAACCGCTGTCTGTCCCTTCGAGACCTTGGTCCCACATTGCGCTAGATTTCGTTACCGCCCTCCCACCCTCCCAGGGGTACACGGTCGTTTTGACCGTGGTGGACCGGTTCTCGAAGGCGACTCATTTTGTTCCCTTAACTAAATTACCCTCTGCTAAGGAGACAGCGGTTACCGTCGTAGACCACATTTTTCGGTTACATGGCCTCCCGATAGATGTGGTGTCCGACAGGGGTCCCCAATTTGTGTCCAAATTTTGGCAAGAGTTTTGTAGACTGCTGGGGGCGACTGTCAGTCTTTCCTCTGGGTTCCATCCCCAGACCAATGGGCAGACCGAGAGAGCCAACCAGGATTTGGAGCGAATGTTGCGATGTTTGGCGTCCAAGAATCCTTCCTCCTGGAGCCAACAACTCTCTATGATTGAGTACGCACATAATTCATTACCAGTGTCTTCTACGGGCCTCTCTCCGTTTGAATGTAGTATAGGTTACCAGCCACCTGTGTTTCCCAGTCTGGAATCTGAAGTCGCGGTCCCCTCCGCTCACGCCTTTGTCCAGAGGTGCCACCACACTTGGAACAGAGCCCGTGAGACTCTGCTGCAGGTGAGGGCGCGCACCAAGGCTAAGACTGATCGCCACCGGTCGAAGCCTCCCGTATACGTCGTTGGTCAAAAAGTGTGGCTTTCTACTAAGAACATTCCGCTCCGCTCCGTTGCCAATAAATTAGCTCCTAAATTCATAGGCCCGTTCCCTGTCACCAAAATCATTAGTCCGGTGGCAGTCCGACTCAAATTACCTCCAGCGTACAGGAGGATTCATCCCGCCTTTCATGTTTCCAAAATTAAACCCGTTTTTCACTCTCATCTTAATCCGCCTACTCCGGTTCCTCCACCGCCGCGACTCGTAGATGGGGAACCTACTTATTCGGTCAATCGCATTCTGGACTCTAGGCGGAGGGGACGCGGATTCCAGTACTTGGTGGACTGGGAAGGTTACGGTCCGGAGGAGAGAAGTTGGGTTCCTGCCAGGGACATCCTGGATCACTCCCTCATCGATGATTACAATCGACAGGTAAGGAGCTCTGGGAACGCCGTGAGGCGTTCCTAGGAGGGAGGGTACTGTCACGGTTCATGAATCCGCTGTCTCATTCTGGTGTCTGTGTGTTCTGTAGTGTGTCACCTGATTGTTTGTGTGGGCGTCGCCGCTGATTATCTGATCAGCGGCAGCTGTTTGCAATTACACCTGCCTTTATAACGCCTTGTCTTTCGTCTCATGTTTGTCAGATCGTTGTTTGGAGTCCTGGTGTTGTTGTCTCGTGATTGCTCGTGTTGTTTGTTCCTTGTACTGGATTCTCGTCGTTGTTTCCTGGTTCCTCGTTTGGATTGTTCTCTGGATTTCACCCACGGATTACACGGCACTGTTTCACGGACGCACTTCACCAGTCACCATTCATCTGGACTCTCATCGCCCATCGAGGTCCCTGCGTCACCACTCTCCTGCTGTGTTCGTTGTGTTATCTGTGACTGACCATCTGTGTGTGAAGCTCTTAAATAAAGAGATTAACTTGCTATTGCATCCGTCATTATTTACGTGACATGACCGCTTCACCCAACAGTTCTGTGTATCACTACACAACACCCTTAGCAACCACTCTTAGCAACGTAAACTGTATGTTCTCAATTGACCCTTTGCTGGGAGGTTGATTGACAAGCGATCTAACCAATCATAATGCTGAATCTGCCATTTTGTCCGACAAAGCAGTCAGGAGTTAGAAGATTAACCTCGGTGGAGGTAAAACTTGAAAAACTGTGAATATTGATGTCTTTCCGCATTTGAAACAACATACCTTCTGATGTTCATTCATGTTTATTTGATGCTATAAATTAACTAGTAGGACGAGATGACTGGTTCACGAGCCTCTTGATCTGAGGCTCTACAGCAATCTGTCACGACACATTAAAGAGCCACAAAACATTTTTTTAAATTCAAAATTCTTAAAAAAATTACAGTTTGAAAGCTGGGACTTTGTTTAATATCATAAGTAACCTGCTCTGTCGTGACAGCGCCATGGCTTGTCAGACAAAGCAACAGTAACTAAGGGGGGCGGGTCTTTGCGAAAGGTCAATTGATATTGTTCATTGAAGCTTAATGCATTATTTAGAAGAGTATTGTGAGAAGAAGATCGAGTGAGTGAGTTTATTACCTGCATTCAGATTTAGCATTTTCCTTCAGGTCAGTCACTAAGTTCATAATAAAAAATCTGTTTAAATGTATTATCTTGTCCTTTTAACAGTCAAGTGGTTTTCCCGTGACTGACAGCACTAGTCAAAGCATTTGTCAGTTGCGTCTTGTTCCGTGTTCACAACAATTCAGTCTTTTCAATGTAAAGGTCTTCGTTACTTTGCTACTGACTCCACTTCGTATTGTGCCTATTACAAGGCCCTTCAGCCTTGACTTATTCACGATACAGCACAGCCTCTCATACCTTATTGCTTACATAATTAAATGGACCGGTGTCAATTATTCCACTTATGGTTACCACACCTCAAGACATTGTTCAGATGTTGTACTTCAAGACATTTGTCAGGTTTTTGTCCTTAAAACGCTCTTGTGTGTAGGACTAATTTCTTACGCATCTCATCCCACGCCTCCGTGCTAAATCCAAAACGTCATTTTTTCGCAATGGATGCTTGAGCCTTTGATCGAATTACCCGAGTCTGTGCATCTCCTGACAATGTTAGGCATCAGCATCTTTACTAATAACGAAACTGTAAGTTTATCTGCTTCAAGAACAGCGGCGTTATTACCTCGCTGGTGAGAAATGTCATTTAGCTTTAAGATGCTTATCTATTTAACTGATAAAATCATCAAAGCAGAGCAGAGAGCAAGTTCCTGTGCTAGTGTGTGTCCGTACTGTATGTGCGTCTGAGTGAGAGAGAATCTGCTTTCTGTACATAATAAAACGTCGTTTTGTTGCAAAAACAAAACAAAACATGGAAATAATATCTAATTTTTATCCTATTGTTTACTATTCGCTTGGCAGTGTCATTGTAGGTTTTGGTTCTTTTGCTGTTGTGGGCTGTAAGGACCTTTGAAATAACTGAAATCATTTGGCGAAGTGATATGGAATTGTAATGCGGTCAAGAAGAACTACTTTAGCCGTGTGTTTCCCTGAAAATAATTAGAACGTTCGTCAACCAATCAGATTCAAGCATTCGACAGCCCTGTAGTAGGTTTTAGTATATTTTTCTTTAAATATGCATATTAAACATATGTTTTTTTTAATAAAACAGAATTTATTGAATTCTTTAAAGCATAAATAAGAGCGAGCATGCAGTCACATTATTACAGTGGCGTATAAGTGTTAAAGTATTTCATTATTCACATCATTGGGTGTTTATCACCATAGACATATAAGTCTTTAAGGGTCATTTAGCAGACTTACTAAAAGTTCTTATGATCAACAAATGGAAACAGTGCGATTTATCTTTTAAAGAAATATAACTTCTAACAAATAGAAACAACCAGACACAAGCAGCAGGGGCAGTGAACAGTAGAGGGATCATAGCAGACATGTGACGTGAGAATACTTGAGGTCGGAAGGTTGAACATCATCAGGCATGTGCAGACTTGGAGTGCCACAAGATGTGCATGTATTTAATTTTTGGAGCCTCCGCTCAAAATCAAAAGTATGTAGAGGAATATCATAATGATATCCAGGTAGATAATTAAGGCACCGAAGATATACTCTTCAGGATCAAGGCTGTATTTTTTCCTGCCCATCACCAACTGACAGTCCACTGCCAGGAACTACAGGAGAGGGAATGAGAAATATTGATAACAATGAAAAGCAAATTTATGTCATGTACTTTCTTAAGCACTTGTAGCTTTAAGTTTGTGATGATCAGTATTTATGGAATATTGATTATGCTTTACCATAGCGTAAAGAAGGGCTCCCAGAAAACCGTAGAAAACTTGCAGAACATTGGAGTAGAAAAAGATAGTGAAGAATCCAAACATGAGAAAGTTGACGGACAGTATAAGCAGAATGCCGTTACAAATGGTGAAGTCCAAACGAGTCTGAAAGAATCACAGCAAATCAGAATGACCTAACTGAAAAGTTGTTTTCCACTGAGTTTTCTATAATCTAATGCATTTTAGAAGAGATTTGGTGCATTAAGTTGCATTTATATTCAAATGAGCTTATGTCAGATTAGTGTAATTTAAAACAGGGTTTTAGATGTCACTGACCCCCATTTTCATGTATAAAGGATCAATTTATACTGTGAAAAATTAACATTATAAAAATGTGTAAAGTGAATTTGAAAATATTTAGTTTTACATTTTTTTTCTTACTCATTCTACTCATATTTTATTCTAATAAATTTCCATATTTAATTTAATCAAAAATATTTATGCATTTACATTATTTACATGTTTTTTCTCTAAACCTTTTCAACGGTCCCCCTAGCACTCCCCTGAGGACCCCAGTTTGAAAACCCCTGATTTATAGAAAAACTGAACATACCTGGGCAGAGAAAATGATGATGGTGAATGAGATGACCAGAGTTGATCCTAAAGCGATGACCACAGCATCCGTGTTGTGATATGAGGCTACAGTTCCCACCATGTAGGACAGACTCAGCGTGACCACTGACTGCAGGCAATACAAGAACATGTTGCATGAAAGGTTAAATAATTAGTATGGAGTGCACTCTGATTTTTGAAGAAGATTTTAAAAGGGAATCATGTGTATCTAACGATTATATTGCTGGGAGGCCATTGGGTCTCATTCACGAATCAAACTGTGATCAAATTTATTTTCTTTATTAATTTGTTGTTTATTAAAAATTGCAGAACCAACTGAAACCACACGTAACCTAAATAAATAAATAAATTAAATAAACATTTCTAAAATTATTATTAGAAATGGTCATCGTGATTTAGCCAAGCAAGACATGTTCCTGGATCAAAATATCTTGTTGATCCTGGAACAACATTCCTGTCAGAAAATTTAGTCCTAACCCAGAACTTATCCCTAAAATCAGAGGGAATAACACAGATGTAGACCTAACCCTGGTTGTAAGCCTAAACTTGACATAAACTAATGTAAACTTGCCCTTCATATCTGATTGGTTGATTGGAATGTTGTTCCAGGATCGACAAATATGTTGATAAACTTTTATACAGCCTATATAGACCACTGCACTTCATACAGAGGAAGTACAGGCTGTACCAGTTTGTCATAGAATGGAAAGAACTAAGTTACAAAATGTAATGGCTTGACTTAAGGGAGTTTTGTCCTGGGTAAACCTGTATTATAGAATGTCACCTAGTACTACACTTTGGGGAAGATTCAAGAGGAACCAAGAAGAGGAACCAACTTGGTAATAGTGCACTGAAATGCTGGTTTTCAAAGTAAGAGAGTTCAAATCAAAGACTATCCACCTTATTCACTAACCCATTGCGTTTCGAATTATGGGTTGCACTTCCGGTTTGGGGAACTTCCATTTAAAAAGACTGAAAGGAATCATTTAAAATCATAAGGTTGCCCTACAAATAAAGCTTATCCGTCAATTTTTCTTTTTTCTTTCATGTTTTATTTTCAGACATCATAAGAATAACATAACGTTTGGTATTTTAACGTAACATGTTATAACAAGAATATCTATGGCAAGAGCTCTTCTCAGTCGCTGCTTTCTATCCTCGTGATTATTTTCTTTTGTCCCTTTGCATACCGCTGTAGTCTGAAAAAGGACAACATATACTGCACATTTGTGGTATGTTCTAACGATATAATTTACGATATATCCCATTAATAATTCACTGGAATGCATGTAGAATCTCTCGTTTTTCTCCTCAAAGCCTCACGTCTCTTTCTAGGTAAATACAATTTATTATCTGTAAACATGATGGATCACTTTGAAATAGTATCACGCAATGCTTAAGTTCATGAACATTTTTTATTAAGGAACATATATTACATAATACAGATATATATCACTATAGTTATATTTAACCTTATTGCTGCGGAAAGAATCGCGCTTTTTCATGGCCTGTTGAAAGTACCTTGTTGATGCTTTTACACTTTTAAATGTCCTTTTAATGTCCGTTGGTTGAAGGGTGAGTAGAATAATGTCATCATTGTACCCAGTTTTAAAAAAACTTATTATTGCGTTCATAGAGTGAGCCTTTCACTGACTGTTTACAGCTTAAGGGAAGTTACACCCATTATTCGTGCAAAGCGTCATGGGGCGTAGAAATAAGTTGGATAGAATAACACAAGACGCGTCACTCGTATTGTTTTGAATGGGAGAAAGTGGAACGCGCAATATGGCGGAATAAGTCCCGCCTTCTAAATATAAGAGCCAATCGCTGATTGGTAAAGTCATCGCGTCACTGTAGCGGCCGTTAGAAGCTCCGGTTCCTATAGAAACAGTCAGACGCGCGCCTCCGAAATGAGGCACTTAGGACGGTGCATGCGCATTAGCTTGATCCAGCCTGAAAAATACATTTTTTTGTCATGATTCAAGCGTTTAGAAACAGCATTTATGAGACAGTGGTTGTCAGATTTCATTGGTGATTTCAAATATGAAATTTAATCGAAAGCTTGGCAAACAGCTTTGGAGAATTTTATGTTTCCCCATTCAAAGAGATACGAGCTGCACTTGATTGCCCGAGAGGCGTTTCAAAGATGGCCGCCGAGTGAAATGACTTGTCTTAAAGGGACTTTAGTTCAAATCCAGAAGCATTGAGTCAAAGACTATAGATATAGAAAGACAGTTGACTCCTATTAGTTATGAATGGGAGAAACTGCAACGCGCAATATGGCGGAATACGTCCCGCCTTCTGAGAAAAAGAGCCAATCGCTGATTGATAAAGTCATTGCGTTGCTGCAGCTGCCATTAGAAGCTTCGGTTCCCATAGAAACAGTAGATCTGTCTTGAAGGGTTTATAGTTTACCGTTCCAAATCAATTCCCCAATGGGGAATTTGTACTTCCAGAACCTGACTGTTGCACTCCATTCTGATCCATACGTGCATCGTCTTCTAACTGTAGGTGACTTTTCTGGATTTCAGTAAATAATGTTCTACATGTAATGCAAAGCATGAAGACATATTCACACACAGACACTCACCAGTCCAATCAGGTTCCAGGGATGTGTGCGACTGAATTTGGTGGAGAAGGTAAGACATAAGGCCACCACCATAAAGATAATGTATGAACTGATGTACACCCAGATGCTACGCTGAACTGCTGCCTTGACTGTTTTTGAGAAGGTGAACACACAGACTACAGTGAATGTGACTAGTAGCTGAATCGTTATCACACTGAACACCTGTGTGGGTTAAAAGAGAGATTGGAAATGGCAATGAGGACCACCGTTCAGAGCAATCATTATGGTAGCAGGTAAACGACAGAGATGCTCACCTTTCTGATAAACGCTTTCCGAATCTTATCATCTTCAAAGGCTGACACAATCTGATTTTCCTCAGCATCTGTATTACAGAAGAAAAACATTATTCTTGTGATACCTTCCATTCCATGTCATTAGATGGTTATCGTCCTCTAAAATATCTCAAAAGTTGCTTTATAATAAAGTAAATGTTAAATTGATCTTAGAAACAGCAGAGTACCTGCTAGATTTGGTTCTTCTGTTTTGATGACGCCTGCCTCTTCTGGGGGCAGATCAGGTTGGATAGCGCAAACTTGTACAGGAATTGGTTGGGGGTACATGGCAGGGCCCGTAGGATAAGGAGGCGGCATGTATGGAGGGGGAGCATACATCGGTGCTGTCGTCGCATGGCTAGGGTCACTCTGAGTCATAGAGTCATTCGGAGATTTTTGGTTCTCTACGTCTGTCATCCTAAACAAGATGGGACTGTGTTGTTAGAATGTCAAAACAGGAAAGGTTATTTGACCCAAAAATGAAGATTCTGTCATTAATTACTCACCGTCATGTCGTTCCACACCCGTAAGACCTTCGTTCATCTTCGGAACACAAATTAAGATATTTTTGATGAAATCCAAGAGCTGTCTGACTCTTCCATAGACAGCAATTTAACAGACACTTTCAAGGTCCAGAAAGGTAGTAAAGACATCGTTAAAATAGTCAACATGACTGCAGTGGTTCAACCTTAATTTTATCAACGAGAATACTTTTTGTGCGCAAAAACAAAACAAAAATAACTTTATTCAACAATTCCGTCTCCTCCCTGTCATTCTCCTACACTGTTTACATCCAGCACTTCCAGGTTCTACATCAGAACTTCGGCTCACTATTGGCCAAAGCTAATCACATGATCAGCACAACACATGCGTGTGATGCTGATGCAGGAGCCGGCGTTCTGACATAGAACCTGGAAGTGCTGGACGTAAACAATGTATGAGAATGACACAGAAGAGAAGATATATTGTTGAAAAAAGTTATTTTGTTTTGTTTTTGCGCACAAAAAGTATTCGCATTGCTTCATAACATTAAAGGGTTAGTTCACCCAAAAATGAAAATCATGTCATTAATGATTCACCCTAATGTCGTTCCAAACCCGTAAGACCTCCGTTCATCTTTGGAACACAGTTTAAGATATTTTAGATTTAGTCCGAGAGCTTTCTGTCCCTCCATTGAAAATGTATGTACGGTATACTGTCCATGTCCAGAAAGGTAATAAAAACATCATCAAAGTAGTCCATGTGACATCAGTGGGTTAGTTAGAATTTGTTGAAGCATCGAAAATACATTTTGGTCCAAAAATAACAAAAACTACGACTTTATTCAGCATTGTATTCTCTTCCGGGTTTGTTGTCAATCCGCGTTCATGACTCTGCTTCTTCTTCTTCTTTCCTGTTTTACGGCGGTTGGCATCCAGCTTATTGGTGCATTACCGCCCCCTTCTGCTCCGGAGTGTGGTTCACGACTCCGCAGTGACGCTGCTGATGTAAGACGCTGCTGACGTGTTATCCGGTGCGCCCGAGCTTCGTTTACAGTCTGAGGGAGACGCACGCTGTATTCAAGCTATTCTACATTGTTTGTATTTTGGTATTGCTATATTTTTTAAAATGGTGCGTAAGTGTGCATGTCGTGGATGTCCTAATCGCCAAAAACAACCACGGCGACGTAAAAGTGCATTACCAACGGCGACAGATGAAAGGATCCAATGGAATCAATTCAATGGAAAGGATTCCGGAAGAGAATACAATGCTGAATAAAGTCGTAGTTTTTGTTATTTTTGGACCAAAATGTATTTTCGATGCTTCAAAAACTTCTAACTAACCCACTGATGTCACATGGACTACTTTGATGATGTTTTTATTACCTTTCTGGACATGGACAGTCTACCGTACATACATTTTCAATGGAGGGACAGAAAGCTCTCGGACTAAATCTAAAATATCTTAAACTGTGTTCTGAAGATGAACGGAGGTCTTACGGGTTTGGAACGACATGAGGGTGAGTCATTAATGACATCATTTTCATTTTTGGGTGAACTAACCCTTTAAGGTTGAACCACTGCAGTCACGTTGACTGTTTTAACGATGTCTTTACTACCTTTCTGGACCTTGAAAGTGGTGGTTAAATTACTGTCTATGGGCGAGTCATAAATCTCTTGGATTTCAGCAAAAATATCTTAATTTGTGTTCCGAAAATGAACGAAGGTCTTACAGGTGTGGAACGACATGAAGGTGAGTAATTAATGGCAGAAATTTCATTTTTGGGTGAACTAACCCTTTAACATAGGGGTAGGTGTGATTTTTAAGTGTGAAGGAAAAGGAAAAAGCATCAGTGAACAGGAAGTGGTGGTTTCTGCACTGTTTGTTTGTTATTGTGTGGTTTGTTATAGTTCTTTTTGATATGCCAACAGCTTTAGATCTAGATTTAGAAATATATTGAAAGTAAACCTGATGGTAAAAACAAAGAGATAAAATAAGATGTGAAATTTGCCACTTTAGTAACATTTTTATAATTTCCTTCACATCTAACTACAACTATCTGTTAACACACTAGAAAATTACAGATAGGTGTGTTTGATCAAGGTTATTGGATCTCAAGGACAAGAGATGTGTTAGCATATTAAACATGTTTGCCAAAAAGTATAAAGGTAGCACTTTATTTTACAGTCCTGTTTCGCATGAGAGCATTTTCAAAAATCACTTTCATTCCTGATTTTTTTCTACAACTTTTCCATTAGGTGATTGCACAGACAGTGCTTTAAACTGCAAATGTGAAAGTGTATCACTCTATCATGTTTGTATATTGTTTTACTGTTCACCTAAATCAGTACTATTGCAGTTCATTTGAATTAGAAATGCTAAGTGGATTACAAAATGGGTCAAACCCCCAATTTGCTAACTTGAGCCATTGAGTGCACATTCAGTGTTAAAAGCTGGCGTTTGTTCTCATTGTTCTAATTTGTATTTCAGTTGATGTTATCACTTTATTCTAAAGAGTCTACAGATCATAATATAATTAGATCAGGTTTACTTTACAAGATAATTAGTTGTTTTCTCTCTAAAGAACAGTTTTTGCATGGATATTTAACTAATTTGAATACTTTTTATATTAGACAAAATGGGAAAAAATGCTTACCTTCTCCTCAGCGTTATCTTGTTTGAAGTCTAATCACTCCAAGCTCTCTGATGTTTAATGCTTCACCTTTGCTTCACACAGGCTAAAGTAGCTTCCACATCCTCCAGTTACATCATTTACAAAAACCCCCGTGTGGAAAATCTGCTGTGAAGAAGTTCAGATTTCACACGATTGACCAAACATCTCTAGTGTAAAAGTTCTCACCGTTGGCTTCCTTTCTCAGTGCATTTTCGGTACATTTTTATGAGCACACCATTAAATAACAATGCAATTTTTAAGCAGTTGTATTTTACACAAAAGTAGATGAAAAGTATGACTATGTTTGTCTGTGTTTGTGTGGAGTGGGGGTCTGAACAGGGTTAAGTTTCACAAATTCAACCACAAAGTGCAACAAGAGCTGTCGAAATATAGGTTATACAAGATTTTGACACAAGCACAAGTTCTTCCTTTTTAACAGAATTCAAAATGTTTACCATTAAAACTGTGCCAAAATCAATTTAGAGACTACAATCTTTTAAACAAAAGAAAGCAAGTACTTCCACCACTGTTACTTCCACAATCATAAATGCAAGCACTTTCAATTTACTTGTTAACAGCTATTGTTAATATATTGACACGTGATTTATTTACACAAGAAAAGATGATCCAAAGCACAACAACAATCACACTTAAGCATATTTATTGTAAAAAATACATATAAAACCAATTTTTCAGACATACAAAAGATTTAGGCATAGAAACAGCATCATGGACAAACAAAAGACAAAGCCATTTTGAAGTGATACATATTTACATTTTAATAAATAAATACTCAATTGTTCTTTAGCAGAATGAAGGCAGATTGTCTGTGTTTGGGGATGAGAATATTTGCAAATCATACTGACCTAAAGAACATTCCCAACTCATTCATATTTGACCGACAACTCTCAAAAACACAGGATCAAGTGGGTAAAGACCCTTAGCACTGAATAATTACAGAACTTTCTATAGTATTTATACTGCGTATGTATGTTTATATATATATATATATATATAATACAATTTTAAGAAAAAATTTCAAACACCACCTTTGGAGTTAGCTAAGCCCCAGGTTAATATAGTAAATATGGATATTGAGGTATGGCACCACATGAGTTAAAGGGCAAAAGCTAACTTACAGAGCTTAAAAGATTGTCAAAATACTCTGACAATACCTCCCTCCACTCCACAACACCAACAAAACATGAATGTAACTGTAAAAATGACTCGTGCCTTTGACTCACTCAGACACGCTTGGCATTTCTTGTGTTTTCAATTGGAAAGAACCGTTAGACTGTCATGTAAAGGAAACACATTGCAATACTTTCAAAGGTAGAAGGAGACGACATCTCTCTGAGGCGGCAAGGAAATCTTCGTTCAAAGCCACTCAAAATATATGAATGCTTGAGCTAAGGCAAAAATGTAACAGACCGCTACAAAACACAACTGAATAATGAACATGATATCAAGAAACCCCTTAAACCTCAAAACATGAAAAAAAATCCTCTGTAAATATTTAACAAGCATCTCTCTGGAGGGCGGTCTAAAAGAGTTACCTTTCCTTTGGATTTATTCATTCCAAGGGGGTCGATGACATTGTCATAATTACCCATCAGCTGTTCTCAATCGCCATCCTCAGGCAAAGCATGTGCCATATGGCATTACTGCGCCTGACACACATCTCCACACCACAGATGGCCTCATTCAACGTAGACAAGGCCTGGTGTAAAGAGCGTACAGTAAATTAATTTCTGAGACTATTTCATACCACTTCATCTTTCCCTCGTAGAGTAGTACATGCGGTCAGGTCATCAGCGTCAAAATCTTCTGCATTTGAGTACACACTTGAACACACACACTTCACTGCAACCAATAACACGTCCATTAATCTAACTAGAGGAAGTATTGCTCTGATCTGTTAACAATATACAGCTCAACTGAGTAAAAGCAATCAGATCGAGAGGTTAAAAGAGCTTGATGTGGAAATGAGAGGGAGTTTTGCCTCAAAGATGGATAAAAGTAAGTCACTAATCAAATTAATCTATTGGAAATTTCACTCTGCCTCTGAAATGTTCCTATAGTAACAAAAAGTGGAAAGGGTAAACAAAATAAGAGTATCCCCAAAAACATCATTATGTATCATTCGCAATATAAAACATCATGCCTCACAAGTAATCCTGTGCAATATTTACGCATGTACAACTCATTTGCGTTCATTTGGGATCTGCCCAACAAACTCAAGTAGTTCATTCAAGCCAACGCAACCCCAGCAGGCTGCACAAAACCAAACGTTATAAACGACAGATCACCACGTTTCCATGGTAAGAACCACCCAAACGCCATCCCACTGCGGGAGATGATCGAGATGTCCACGCGGAGAGGCGTTCCATGTGTAACTTTTCTCTCCGTTTACATTGGTACAAGTTCTATTCAGTTTAACAGTTAAAGAGTTAAAGAGAAAAGGCAAGCAGAGCAAACCCGGCGTTCGCGCAGGTGCTGTAGAGCAAGAGAAAAGCCGAGTCTCGAGAGTCACGTCAGATAGTTAAAGCCGGGCTCACTCGGGGCCAGACTGACTAAGCTGAGCACGTGTTGATGTTTGCTATTTGTTTTTGTTCCTTTGTGTCTTTCTTTCAATCCTCTCATCAGAAAATATATGCTCCTGCCAGGGGGTATAGTCTCCTAAAAAGAAGGGGGGGGAAAAAGTTAGGAGGAATCTAAAAACAAAAAACTAAATCTTTAAAAAGGTATAGTTCACTCAAAAATGGTAAAATTGTCTCAAGGTTTTTTGGTCCATGCAATCAAACATTGGGGTCCAATGTTGAAACATTATTCACAAAATATATTTTATGCAGAAGAAAAAAAGTCATACAGGTTTGGAACAACATGAACGTGAGTAAATGACGACATCCGAAAAAATGTTACTTGTATTACAAGCTCACCTGAGTCATTGTCATTGCACGTGAACATGAATCATTCAAAAGGATGCTCAGGGCAGCATGGCTTCACTTTGCTCCATGTGTCAATGCAGCTGTTAAGAGAAATATCAACCATTACATATTCGAAAGCATTCATTTGTACAGCAAAATGATCATTTTTTATTTTTAGAAGGGTTAGTGTTATGGATGCTAATGATTAATCGGTCAATTAATTGTCGATAATTGATCAAACTTATCGATGGTTGATTAAGCAATGTCATCATTAGTGCGTAGTTGAGGTGCGTGTGGTTCATGCGCAAAACATGGAGCGAGCATGCTGTAGTTACGCATTACACCGTCTGCTCTCTAATCGCGGTACTTTGATGTCATATACAGATTGGTCTGCGCAGCACTGCTTCAAGTCGAACACACCTAATGTCTACCTTGGTATCTATATAATACACTTAGTTGGAGGATTCATGTGGATACAATTTGTTCTCGTGTGCAGCAAAGATTGTATTTTGACTAAAGCTTTATGGAGTGGACCAGAAAATCATGTGGTTGTTTTGTCAGGCAGTTATAGAGAGCATGATCAGATATGGCATTACGGTATGGTTTGGTAACCTTACAATTCAGGTAAAATCTAAGCTTGCACGCTTGGTAAAAATAGCAATGAAGACCATTGGGAGAAAGGACCATTTGTCCCTTGAGTCATTGTTTGAACAGTCTGTTCTTAGAGAAGTACATAAAATCTTAGCCGATCCATTGCATGTACTGCATACTGAGTATGAATTGTTACCTTCTGGAAGAAGGCACAGAGTTCCAATATGTAGATATAATCAGTTTAATAAGTCTTTTATAGGGCCCTATAAAAACGGAATTTACTATATAATGCGGAATGTCATGGAATTTGTCAAATTTTTGATGAATGAATTAAAAGCAGGTCAGTACACATAAATTAAATCACGATATAGACTAGTGTCTGTGAATATTAAACTGCAAAAAGACAATTTAAACATGAATCCTGCATATCTGTGTGCCTCTGAAATGAATGATGCGCAGTTTCATTTACCTCATGCCGCCTCACACACAATCGCGCGGGCGCACGCACGCTGAAGCACATGCGATGCTCGCGGTGTTTTCGTCCTCTGTCGCCTCACTATATGAACGCACGAATTCATCTTCAGAGTTGCTCTGAAAGTCACTTCATCAGCATTTAACCACCTCGTTTGAGAAAACTACCGTCATAAACACAGAGAAACTCAAAGCTCTAGGCAAACCGTCAAAATAAAAGTTCGATTTAACTTGACAGAAACATATTACTGTTGAACAGTAGAATTTAGATAAATTAATTTAACAATAAATTATTAAAATATATTTTTAACAATAATCTCAGTGTTTCTTCCATGTTTTAATTTTAACAGTAAAGCTCTGTTGTGCAGCACATTGTTTGACAAAAAAGTTTAATTTCATGATTAAAAGATAAATTAAATGGTATGCGTTCATTTGATTGCCAGAAAAATTTAAATACACAACAGAACTTCTGAAGAAAAAAAAATATCATAAAAATATATTTTTTAATTAATTAATATTGTTGTTTTTTAAGAATTCAATTAATTAAAATGGAATTAAACCATTAAAATGGAATCCAGAAAACAGAATTTGGTAAAAAATAAAATTTGAGGGGAAAGAATAAAACGTAGGGCCCTAAAAAAATGTAATTTTTTTGTTAAATTTTTATTAAATTCTTGGTAAATTGGACAAGATTCATTATTTCAATAAATTAGACATGCTTTTTGATTACTAAAATTTAATTTAACCATTAAAATTGAGTCAAAAAATAAATCCAGAAAAATAAATCCAGAAAAATGAAAACGGAAAAAACGGAATTTGGGAAAAAATAAAACAGATTTTATAGGGCCCTACTTTTATACCTATTTCAATTAAAATGTTAATATTCAGTACTGAAATTTTTAAAAATGTGACAATACCAGCATTTCCCTCTAGCATATTGAGCGCTGTTGAACGGATTCTTAAACACCTGATTGGCCATTGTGTTCACATGATCAACAGATATGTCTCTGATTGGTCATTGTGTTCATGCACTCAACAGATATGTCTGTGATTGACTACAATGATCAACGCTTCAAACATCTTGTAAATAGTCATCTTTGATCTCTTCACCGAGCCAATCAGAGGTGTTTAAGAATCCTCTCAACAGTGCTCAAAATGCTAGAGGAAAATGCCGGTATTATCACATTTTTAAAATGTCAGTACTGACTTGGTACCGAAAGTCTGTACTTTTGACAACACTAGTACATAGAATAAACGGCAAGTAATAAGATCCTGGTGGATGAGTGATGATCTTCCAGCGCTGTTTCAGCTGTTGCTCCTATTCTATGGCACAATTAAATCAAGACCTGTCAATCTGAGCGATCAAACCAATCCAAGCGCGCTCCAGCTGTAAAACACTGTCTGATTGGTCTTGACAAATCGTCCCTACCCACTATACCTGCCCAACACATCTGAGATCCAGTTTCCATTGGTTCAACTTTCAAATGACGTTGGAACACACAGCGTCGTGATCGTGACCCGATCGGATCCCAGGAAGTCCTATAGCTTTAAAGGAACACTCCACTTTTTTTGAAAATAGGCTCATTTTCCAACTCCCCTAGAGTTAAACAGTTGAGTTTTACCGTTTTCGAATCCATTCAGGCGATCTCCGGTTCTGGCGGTACCACTTTTAGCATAGCTTAGCATAGTTCATTGAATCTGATTAGACCGTTAGCATCGCGCTTAAAAATCACCAAAGAGTTTTGATATTTTTCCTATTTAAAACTTGACTCTTCTGTAGTTAAATCGTGTACTAAGACCGACGGAAAATGAAAAGTTGCGATTTTCTAGGCTGATATGGCTAGGAACTATACTCTCATTCCGGCGTAATAATCAAGGAACTTTGCTGCCGTATCATGGCTGCAGCAGGTGCAATGATATTACGCAGCGTCTCTCACAAACGTCTCCATGGTTGCAAGGCACATTCCCTGTGCAAGCAGGGGCTCACGGGCGCTGCGTAATATCATTGCACTGCTGCAGCCATGGAACGGCAGCAAAGTTCCTTGATTATTACGCCGGAATGAGAGTATAGTTGCTAGCAATATCAGCCTAGAAAATCACAACTTTTTATTTTCCGTCGGTCTTAGTACACGATTTAACTACAGAAGAGTCACGTTTTAAATAGGAAAAATATCTAAACTCTTTGGTCATTTTTAAGCGCGATGCTAACGGTCTAATCAGATTCAATGAACTATGCTAAGCTATGCTAAAAGTGGTACTGCCAGAACTGGAGATCGGCTGAATGGATTCGAAAACGGTAAAACTCAACTGTTTAACTCTAGGGGAGTTGGAAAATGAGCCTATTTTCAAAAAAAGTGGAGTGTTCCTTTAACCAAGCAGCATGACATGTCACTCCGTGATCTGCACATTGAGACCACCTGCTCTGAATAAAGATATGCGATATACTATCGTTTACGAATGTTTTGTGAAGTTACAAACAAAAACATAGCATAAAATGTGTATAGATGGCATCACGTGTATATGGTTTACACATGTCGGCGGTGCTTTTTCATACAAATACTTTGGACTCTAAGACAATTATGCTTGTATTCTGCTAGTTGAGACCTTTCAATGATTTATCTGTTATCTATCTGTTATGTACGATGATTTTACAAATCACATTTTCATGTAAAGCAGTTATTTCACGCTATAAAAATTGAGCACTTCTAATATGTCAGTAAATTTAAAAGCACATGTTAAGTGATGGTCATATTCACTATATTCGCTGTAAAGCCAAGCTTCTAAAGCTTTAAAACGACACCTATTTTGTGTTGGTTAAGCAAGTGGTTAAGTAATGTGATAACTTAGTTGCGCTTCGGATTAGAGAGGTTGGTTAGCGATTAATTGATCGTTAATTTAAACAATGATCGATTATGGAAATGTATGTACACTGAAATCCCTATTTAGTGTGCTTCACAGTTACCTCTTATGGTAGACGCACAGGCAAGCCAGTCGAGCAATGGTTTCTCCCTGTAGAAGGTCTTCGAGGCAGATTGAGCATTCTCCACTGTCCTTAGCAAGCACATCCGCTGTTGGACAAATAAGATACAACATCATTAATAACTAAGATATGAGCAGAAGAAAGAAAAACAATGATAAAAACAAACTGGATGCTTACTGTTATAAGGGAGAGGTGGAGAAGTCAGACAACTTAAAAGGTGTTCCTCGATCCGCCCTCCAGGGAACGGCTTGGTGCAAAAAGGACAACGAATAGCTGGAAAGGAGAGAAAAACTGTAACGTAAACTGGAGATACAGAAAGCGTTTCATGAAATGAAGGCCAGTCACAATAACAGACGCCAATGTGGCCCACTTTTCTGAACCCTCTGGCTGGACTATGTCCAACTGACCAATATAGTGTAAAAAAAAATATTACAGACATCATTAGTAAACTGGGTTTACCTTTGGTCTTTGCGTTTAAATCCATCATGGATCATCCTGTCAGGAATGTCTGAAATGTCTATAAACCCCAAAGCCTAATTACACCACAAGCTAATTAGTCTAGTGCAGAACCATTAATCTCTTTTAATCACCTTCCATGTTTTATATGCTTTTAAAAAAACAAAAATCACTCACATATCAAATTAGGTTTGTTGTTTATTTTATTACGTACATACACTTTCAGTAACAGTTACTAAAGCATTAAAGGATTAGTTCACTTTCAAATTAAAATTTCCTGATAATTTACTCACCCCCATGTCATCCAAGATGTTCATGTCCTTCTTTCTTCAGTTCGAAAAGAAATTAAGGTTTTTGATGAAAACATTCCAGGATTATTCTCCTTATAGTGGACTTCAATAGGCACCAGACGGTTGAAGGTCAAAAGTGCAGTTTCAGTGCAGCTTCAAAGAGCTTTAAACGATACCAGACGAGGAATAAGGGTCGAATCTAGAGAAACAATCGGTAATTTTCTAAAAAAAAATTAAAATTATATAAGTTTTAACCATAAATGCTCATTTTGAACTAGCTCTCTTCTTCTCTATTAGAATTCCAGCAGTGTAGACGCTAAGTGCTAAGAGAATTACTGCCCTCCACAGGTCAAAGTTTGAACTAATTGTTATATACTTGCACTAGCATATTGTATATGACAATTTAATTCAAACTTTGATGAAATGAAACTAATTTTGACCTTCAACCATTTGGGCTCCATTGAAGTCCACTATAAGGAGAATAATCCTGGAATGTTTTCATCAAAAACCTTAATTTCTTTTCGATTGACGAAAGAAAGACATGAACATCTTGGATGACATGAGGGTGAGTAAATTAACAGGAAAAGTATATTTAAAAGTTGACTAATCCTTTAACTAAATTTAACAATTGGCAATACATGTTTTACAGTATTTATTAATCTTTGTTAACATTAGTTAATAAAAATACAGGACCACTAAATGATATAATCAGCTACAACTGTCTATTTTAAAAATGTAGTAAATATCAAAATGAACATTGAAAAAAATCATTTTTAATGCATTATTCATTGTTAGTTCCTGCTAACAAATAGAACCTCGCTGTAACTTTCATTAAGCCAACTAGTTAAAAACAAAAATAGACTGACAACTGCTGTCACTTTCTTTACATCATTTTCAATTAAAGTGAACGGTGACTTGGCCTGTCAAACCTAATATATTTTGATATGAGAAGAGTAAAAATGACAATTTAAATATTTCTAACTATCCTTTTTGAATAGTATGGATAAATGCATATAGGCTTATTTTGTTTAATACATAATACATTAAGCTGTTGAGCTCCTGTAAACTGCATTTCATTGTAAACAGTGCCGGTTTAAATGACAGAACAGGGTGTAAGGTTTGAAATGACTGCTGAGGGAACGAAATAATCAGCTCTTCAACTTACCACCGTGGCGGTTGTTGAGTCTGTACAGGCCGATCCACGCCTCGGAGACTGGCCGAGCGTGGGTCCCTCTCACCCGGGCGGACCTCGCCGTGACGCCGCTGGTGGAAGAATGGCGACCGCTGGGCAAACGCTCCGAGAAAGTGCGCTGCGGTGCACGGCCTATTTCCTCCCCGCCCACAGGGCCTCCTGGACTGCCATCCTCCTCGCGTTTCTCATCGGCTCCGCTCTCGTCCGTTGGCGAGGCCTGGCTGCTCAGCGACGGGGATGTGTGGCGGTCGGCGGGACTGCCGTCGCTGCTCGCCTGCTGCCCGGTATCCGAGTCGCTGCCCTCCTCCGACCGGCTGCGGTTCGTCTCGGAGTCATGGTCGAAACTCCCGGAGAACTCCACCATGAGGCTAGTGGGCCTGGTGCTTCGGACCCGTCGGCAGGACTCTCTCTTGATGCCATCTTTATCGAAAGGTGTCGAAGCAGCTTCCTCGTGTAAACGGCTCGATCTCGTCCCCATGTTCGGCCGCGCGCAGAGCTCGCGCACTCCCTAATACCGATCGATCGATGGCTGATCAGCTAACCCGATTGCTTCTGTCACAAAGCCCTTAGGCCATATAACCACATTCCACATTTATTTTAAAGTGGTAAAGATAGCACTGAGCTGTGCTGTGCTTTATTTCGCTTTCAGTTATGACAACTGCCTACCGCATTTTCCTGGCAGTTATGTCCCGTGGTCCCTGTTCAACGCACCACACCGGAAGTTGGCCTCTTTCCTTCTTCGTGCAACCGACAGTGTGACGTCACGGTCTAAATGAACTCTTTAGCCAATAGAGGAGCAGGAGCATGAATGTTTGAAAAGTATGTGTCATTCACAGCAAGTTATTTTTAAAATCTGTGCCGCCATTTTAATTTGATTTTTAAAGGGTGCAATACATATTTTTCGAGATTATATGTTTCCTAGTTATATGTACTATATTAAGTTTGTACATTTATTTTTTTATTCATGTAGACTTAAAGGATTAGTTCACTTTCAAATTAAAATTTCCTGATAATTTACTCACCCCCATTTGATCCAAGATGTTCATGTCTTTCTTTCTTCAGTCGAAAAGAAATTAAGGTTTTTGATGAAAACATTCCAGGATTATTCTCCTTATAGTGGACTTCAATGGCCTCCAAATGGTTGAAGGTCAAAATTACAGTTTCAGTGCAGCTTCAAAAGACTTTAAACGATACCAGACGAGGAATAAGGGTCTTATCTAGAGAAACGATTGGTCATTTTCTAAAAAAAAATAAAAAATAAGTTTTAACAATAAATGCTCATCTTGAACTAGCTCTCTTCTTCTTCTTCTCTATAGAGTGCCCCAGGGATGACGCGTTTTTGTAGGCCAACCCGGAAGTTAGCGGCGCACGGGTTCCCTCGATTCACGGGCGGACTGGCCATCTGGCATACCGGGCACTTTCCCGGTGGGCCGACGTGCTTTTTGGGGCCGACGGTCGCTGACTGCAAAAAAAAAAAAAAAAAAAAAATTCTCTCGGCCCATGAAAGTGGTAGGCCTAGATCGGCGGCCCATTGCTTTTTCAATTGACACTGGGCTGCTGGCCAAAAACACTTTAGTCAAAAATATCACATAGGCTAGTTTTTTTTTTTTTCTGACAGACGCGGCTCATGAAACATGTAGCTCAGCGGCCCATTGGTTGTTTTCTTGATTGACACTGGACTGGCCCAATCATATCTTTGAACAGCACCATCTATATGATTTCTGCCTGCACGCAGTTTCAGTGTGATCATGGAGAAGAAACGCAAAGGAGGTGCAGAGAAGCTGCGTGAGAGAAAAAAACGCTGCCAAATGTGTCAAATTGACACAAATGTTTAAATATAATTAATAACCACGCAATACAAACGCAAACGGGCGTTTTAAGTTTAGAAACATATTGAGTCACCCCTCCCTTGCCTCACAGTGGTTTGGTCCACCGCGCACGTCACACTCGCTTGTGTGTAGATTCTGTAGAAGTCCGGCGGCGCCGGCGGGAGAGAACAGTTCTACAGACAGATGAGTTCCAGTAAGTCGGCTGTCAAGGCTATTTTATTCAAAAACATCGGATGAAGTGATTATTTTGTCTTTAATGCTGACGGTGCTGAGTATAGTCATAACAACAACAACAAAAAAAGATAACTGATGATTTTTTCCCGTGAGTCCGCTATTTTAGCGATTATAATGTTACCTACCTAGCTTGTTTACCATAGCTTGTTGGATATAAGTCAACAACAATTGTGATAAGAATATGTAAACTGTAATAAGGCTAATAGATTTACTGTTGTGTGTTGGGTTATGCTCAGTGTGTATTCATCGTATTTTGGTGACTTGGTTGTTAACAACTTAAATTTTTTTTTTTAATATATATATATATATATATATATATATAATCATGAAATTATATAATTAGTAATATATAATTATATAGTCATGAGAATATATATATATATATATATATATATATATATATATATATATATATATATATATATATATAATGGAAGGACGGGTGGTATTTGTGATTTTATGTGGTGGTGGGCCGGTCTGGGCCAAAATGCCAGGGCCGATTTTTGGTCCCAGTCCATTCCTGCCTCGATTGAAAGCATTTTTCCCATAGACTTTTGGAAAATTGCAGAAAATAAGCTCTGTGTTTAACAAAGGGTTATGACACTTAGACGTTTTGTCTATCAAGATAATCTTTACAAGTTAACACAACATGTATAGATTTTGAAGCCTAAATAAAGTCGTCAGATATAAAAGGCTAACAGTAGGCTATAAACGGACTACAGCACACCATGGTTGCGGATCAACGTCGTCACCACCAAGCGTCCTCAAACTGTATTTAGAAAACAACTTTATTTAAAAACATGCTCGCTGATTATGATCTGTGCTGTTATGAATACTTTTCCACTTTTTCATGAGAAATGTCCCATTTTTAGTGATGACGTCTAAAGTCCCCGCCAAAGGAAGTAGTCCCTTTTAGCAACTTGTTAGCAACCACCGATTTTAAGACACAGTAAATGTTTAAAAAATCACAAGTGGGTTATAACTGGTGTGTTTTATGTCATAGATCAAAACGTGAAAGTATTTAGAGGCTTTGTTAACCACAGACCTTATTTCAGGCGATTTAGCAAAAACCCATTCAAAAAACCCATAGACTTTACGGCGTTGGAACCGGAAGTCCTAAAATGCTAACTCGCTTCCGGGTTTTGCCTACAAAAATGCGTCATCCCTGGGGCACTCTATTTGAAGTCTAGCAGTGTAGATGCTGCTAAGTGTATTACTGCCCTCCACAGGTCAAAGTTTGAATTAATTGTTATATACTTGCACTAGCATATTTTATATGAATATTGAACTACAATTTAGTTCAAACTTTGACCTGTGGAGGGCAGTAATACACTTAGCAGCATCTACACTGCTGGAATTCAAATAGAGAAGAAGAAGAAGAAAAAGAAGAGAGCTAGTTCAAGACTATTTTATGGTTAAAATGTATAAAATTAAAAAAAAAAATGTTTAGAATATGGCCGATTGTTTCTCTAGATAAGACTCTTATTCCTCGTCTGGTATTGTTTAAAGCTCTTTGAAGCTGCACTGAAACTGTAATTTTGACCTTCAACCGTCTGGAGGCCACTGAAGTCCACTATATGGAGAATAATCCTGGAATGTTTTCATCAAAAAACCTTCATTTCTTTTCGACTGAAGAAAGAAAGACATGAACATCTTGGATCACATGGGGGTGAGTGAACTAATCCTTTAACATTTAACTTTTTTTAAATTAATGTTCACACTGTTTTGGGAAACAACAGTGAACACTTCAAATATGATTTAGACTTACACTTTTTTCTGAACATTAATGACATATTTAACTTCCAGAAAAACATATTTTCACATCCCAGGCATCAAATCCCTATTATTATTGGTCATTATTTTAAGTGTCATTATTTTAAGTATTTTAATTACTGAATTAGTGTCCCTCACACTAATTCAGTAATTGCAAATATAAAAGTTACATAAAATCTCACACTTTTGCTACTAAAGCCTGAAATGGGCACTTTTTGTGACAGCAACCTCATCATTTTTGATCAAAGGCTTAACTTCAGAATTTGAACTAAAATCAGTATTCTTGTGATTGCTCTGAACATTTCAGACAGAGTTCAACTAACTTTAAATTACTTTTTCATAAACTTAAAATAATAATAATAATAAAAATGTAGGTGTGCGGGGTTGAGTGTGACGGGGTTGTGATTTTTTGCCCAAATTGGCCACTGCTCTGAATAAATGGAGAGCACATGGCATGCATGATATTAAGAAATCATGAATAATGTTGAAATAACAAAGATAATTTTCACAAGTAATAGTTTTCTATCTTTAATCAATGTAACGGGGTTGAGTCTTTAAGCTTGACAAACACAATTTCACAACATAATTTAGTTATAATTATTAAAGAAGGTGGTAACTTGCCTGTGTCTTCTCACAATGTTGTTCAGAAGACGTCTATGATGTCACTTCCTATTAATGATGTCACATAAGTATCAGTTCATTATGGTTTGTGTAACGGGGTTGAGGGGTTACTGAGGTACAGAACTAAATGATGTGATTTTAATGAATAATCATGAATTTACTTAGAAAAAAAAACATTACCAGCAAAAAATCCACAGATGGATATTTATGGGAATGGCAAAATGACTTTTTTTTCTCATTTTATTATTCATATCCCAAGTACACTTTCATAGAAGGCCTTGAGGGACATGACAAAATAGGTGGTGTCTGCTGAAAAAAATAAATAATTTCTAATATAAAGATAAAACGTATGTAAACATTATTAAAGGAGACATTTAAATTAATACAAAAAGCTTTTAAATATATATTTTGGTGACCCAATAGATAAAATACACTGAAAAAGGTCAGAGGGACTCAAATCATACTGGTTTCGTGGAATGATGCTGGACATTTATGCTGTTTAGTTTCATATCATTGGGCTATATTACAAACGATAGGCTATTTTTATAATTAATAACGATTGGAATAAAAAAAGCCACTTGTCTCTGAACAAACCACCGATTTCATGCATAAATTGTGTCATTTGCCTATAAAGAACATGCCTGAAACAATTTCAAATATTGTGCAGAGTATTGCTGCAAAAGTTATTATTAGTGAGATTTGATCTTCTCACTTAAATACAGATTAATTTGCTTTTCTGAGTCAGTGTCGCAAGTCCAAACAATACAAGGGTCATATTTACTTTACAGCATCATGTGGTTCAGTATTGCTCCAAACAGTGCAAAATTCAGCATGCACTATGAAAATCGTAGCTTTGAAGATGTTGGCAGCCCAAAAGATGCTTTTATTGCTCTGTGTCGGGGTCTCACTCGCACATGATTCAGTCACATCGGCACAGCTAAAGAGCATTGAGGAAAGGCTGACAGCCACAGAGGAAACTCTGAAAGAGCTGAAGAGAGAGAATGAAGGTACATTTTTATCTACACTGATTTGTTGATTAATTTCCAGCCCGAAACATTATACTGAAATGTTCCTTCTGAACAGCTTTAAGGACCATCACAAAAGCCTCAAGTGATAAACTTGAATCTATCCAGGCAGAGAATAAAGGTAAGTGGAAATAATTGTTATATTTAAAACCAAGTGTAAACATGACACAAAAAACTTACCTTTTCACAGGCAAAAAGGTTGCCTTTTCAGTTGGACTTTTGGCATCTGGATCAGATCAAACTGGACCCTTTGATACTCGGACAACCCTGATCTACAAAAAAATTTTCACTAACACGGAAAACGTGTATGACTCCAACACAGGTAACCAACCTGTGCCATTCACATTTCTTTATTATGTTAATTATGATGTTTAAGTACATTTTTAAGCATATTCAATCTGAATTCATTTGTCTCGCAGGTATTTTCACAGCACCAGTGAATGGAGTCTACTTCTTCAGATTTTATGCTCACGCTCACTCTACTAAACAAATGGCAGTCAGTCTCTATAAAAATGATCAAATCCAGTGCTCTGTGTTTACTGAGAAGCCCGTGACCAATACTAACGGCAGCAATGGTGTGGTTCTCTCGCTGGTGAAGGGTGATCGAGTGAGCACACAGCTGTGGGAGAACAGCTGGGTTTATGATGATGACAACAGCTACACCAGTTTCAGCGGTTTTCTGCTTTTTCCTCTGTGAGCGTCAACTGAATTCAGAATTGTGACAAAAAATGTTACTGTTTTCATAATAATAATAATAATAATAATAATATATGTGTGATATTTACATCAAAGGAAGAGAACATGGTATGATAACTCCTCCTTTGCATGATAGGTATGAAAAAATAATAATAATAAAGAAGTCTAAAAGTTTTGCTTCTCTAATGACGTTGAACTTGAAAACATTTTGGAAATCTTTATCTTTATTCTTTTTGTTGACAAGACTTTTACTTCAGCTTTTTTATTTCAAATGCAAATTAATGTATGATTTAATAAATGCATTTTTACAACCACAAAAAGTCAGCGTGTCATTATTTTACTAGTCTTGGTTGCAATTTATAATATGGCATAAATACATATATTTATCATACAAATCCAGATGTGACTGTATATAATTACTTGAATGTTTGATACTTACAATTAAAAACTATTAGAAGACACTGTAAACCTGAAGTTGGCAAAACTCAAAATAATTTACTTCAACTCAAAAAATTAAGTTCATAAAACTCAAAACAATGAAACGGTTCAGTTTACTTAAAATATATCAGTTCTGTGAACTTGAAATAAAAATAAAGTACTAAATACTCAAAAGTTCATTTGACTGAACTAATTTGTTTAATTTAGGTTTGTCCTAAATATTCTGAACATTGGGATTTACAGCTAATGCATGTTTTTATGTGGCTAATAGTGTTGTAGTGCTCGAGACCGGTCTTAACGCCCGTTCACCCCAAAAACAATAACTATATTTGTGTTCACACCAATGAACGATAATGGTTTATTTATTCAAAACTCACGCACTGCAGTTTTAAACTTACAACATGTTTTATTGCTGTTTTTGTTGCATTTACATGGCTTTAACCAGCAGATATCCTCAGCATGCTATATTTTGACTGAATATAGTGTAATCGATCTAATCTAACAGAGAATTTAGCTGACAAAATCAATATAGTGGAAATAAAAACAACACCTAGTCTTTTTCACTCCAACTTCAAAGGAAGCAAGACAATGTTGTTGAAACTAGCGCTGGATACCTCAGGTAAAGTTATGTCTGTTTGCTAGCCTAGCATAATGATCTCATCATTAACGGATTAGTCCACTTTCAAATTAAAATTTCCTGATAATTTACTCACCCCCATGTCATCCAAGACGTTCATGTCTTTCTTTCTTCAGTTGAAAAGAAATACTGATAGTAATACTGATAGTCTCCTGTAACGAGGTTAGTAGATGTGGGAAGAAGGAGGCGGGAACCGGCGAACATTCAACAAAACTTTAATATAAAATAAACAAAGAACAAAACGGAAGTAATGCCGGCAGACCCTCGCGGACGTCTGCCGGCCACACAAACATAATAAACCATAAAATAAAGTCCAGGCCTGGTCCTCTCTCGTCCTTCATTGTAGTCGCTCCTCCTTTTATGCCTCCGGAGCTCCTCCGTGAGAGACTCGAGGCCGGCACGCCTCGCAGGTGACGCTCATTATCACTCGCGTCACCGGCCTCGCGCCGTTCCCTCACGGCTCTCGCCCGCCCTGCTCGTCACATACCCCCAACGCCCCTCGCAGGCCGGGGGGTACCTCCGAGACTGCGCTCTACTCCCCCCCGGGGCCTGTCTCGGCGGCCGCAGCACCTGGGGGTAAGGACAGACGAGACGAGAGAAAGGAGACGGAAGCAAGGGGAGCGACAGGACGAGAGAGGGGAGAGAGGAAAAAGAAAGAAAAAAAAAAATTCTTGGTCCGGTTCCCCGACACACTGCCGCTCGGTCCTCAGCCTGCCAAGAGGCTCTTTCTCGCGGTGCCATGCGGTGGCACTGGACGCTCGGTGGACGGCCCGATCCTCGACCGCCTCCTGGCGGCCGGCGATGGCTCCTCCGACTGAGGGCAGCCGGCAGCGAGTCCCCCGTCCCCTGCTCCTCCCCTTCATGGCGGACGGCAGCAGGCTCCGGCCCACGGCAGACGGCGGCGACTCCTCCGCTCCCTCCAGGTCCAGGACGGCAGCCACCCCACCTCGTCCCAGGAGCACGGCATCCGGGTCTCCGTCCCACCTTTCACTAGGCTCCAGTACCACCGCCTCGGGCAGCCTCTCGCGGTCTACACACACTCCCGCGCTGCCCGAACTCCGCAGCACCGCGATCCCCCTCAGCAGCGAGGGCTCTCCGACAGCATGTCCCTCCTTCCTCCCGGGTTTCGGCACCAATGTAACGAGGTTAGTAGATGTGGGAAGAAGGAGGCGGGAACCGGCGAACATTCAACAAAACTTTAATATAAAATAAACAAAGAACAAAACGGAAGTAATGCCGGCAGACCCTCGCGGACGTCTGCCGGCCACACAAACATAATAAACCATAAAATAAAGTCCAGGCCTGGTCCTCTCTCGTCCTTCATTGTAGTCGCTCCTCCTTTTATGCCTCCGGAGCTCCTCCGTGAGAGACTCGAGGCCGGCACGCCTCGCAGGTGACGCTCATTATCACTCGCGTCACCGGCCTCGCGCCGTTCCCTCACGGCTCTCGCCCGCCCTGCTCGTCACATCTCCATATAGTGGATTTCACTGGAGCCCAAACGGTTGAAGGTCAAAATTACAGTTTCAGTGCAGCTTCAAAGAGCTTTAAATGATACCAGACGAGGAATAAGGGTCTTATCTAGAGAAACCATTGCTCATTTTCTAATAAAAAAATTTAAAATGTTATACTTTTTAACCATTAATGCTCATCTTGAACTAGCTCTCTTCTTCTTCTTCTCTATTTGAATTCCAGCAGTGTAGACGCTGCTAAGTGTATTACTGCCCTCCACAGGTCAAAGTTTGAACTAAATGGTCATATTCAATATGCTAGTGCAAGTATTAGTTATATACTCAAATATAAAACTTATATTTGAGTACATTTTTTTTTTTTTTTTTTTTAGAAAATTAGTGATGTTTTCGCTAGATAAGACCCTTATTCCTCGTCTGGGATCACGTAGAATGCTTTGAAGCTGCACTGAAACTGTAAGTTTGACCTTTGGAGTCCATTGAAGTCCACTATAAGGAGAAAAATCCTGGAATGTTTTCATTAAAACCTTTAAAGGTGCCCTTGATTCAAAAATTTAATTTACCTCGGCATAGTTGAATAACAAGAGTTCAGTACATGGAAATGACATACAGTGAGTCTCAAACTCCATTGTTTCCTCCTTCTTATATAAATCTCATTTGTTTAAAAGACCTCCGAAGAACAGGCGAATCTCAACATAACACCGACTGTTACGTAACAGTCGGGATCATTAATATGTACGCCCCCAATATTTGCATATGCCAGCCCATGATCCCAACATTATGAAAGGCATTAGACAAGGGCAGCCAGTATTAACGTCTGGATGTGCACAGCTGAATCAACAGACTAGGTGAGCAAGCAAGAACAATAGCGAAAAATGGCAGATGGAGCAATAATAACTGACATGATTCATGATAACATGATATTTTTAGTGATATTTGTAAATTGTCTTTCTAAATGTTTTGTTAGCATGTTGCTAATGTACTGTTAAATGTGGTTAAAGTTACCATCGTTTATTACTGTATTCACGGAGACGAGCCGTCGCTATTTTCATTTTTAAACACTTTTAAACACTCGGTTTAGGTGGTCTTGACTACAAAACTCACTCTGAGATTTTCTTTATTCCTTTATCATTCAAACATCAGAGCAATAACAATTCATAATCTGTTTCACATCTCACACACCACATGCAACACTGCATCACAGTTAATGTCATTCCACACACCACTTTTGTAAATACCTGTACAATCCTCTGCCCCCTTATAATCATTGGGCTCATTTTCCTTCCAGTTGGTGAAATTTAAAGGTTGGCCGCTCATATCTACAAAATGCCCTTCTTTCTGTCTGTCTGTTGCACCAGCATATACGTAAGTAGACTCTAGCGCAGCTTGCATTGATGTTATAACTTTATTCTCATCTTCACTTCTTGGCAGGACAATTTTAGCCCCAGCGTCAGAGCAGATCTTCAGTGCCTTTTCAAAATTTCCCTTTAGCCCATGGGTCATGTAATATTTCTGTCCCACTTTCATGATCATGCGAAATCCTAGGACTAAAAAGAAATTGTACTAGCATTATCTTATATATATATATATATTTGTTTTCATGAATAAACAAAATGGTGCAAACATTGGAGTATTCTACCTTTCTCTACTGCATTGAGTCTGTCTGTTAGGTGTTTGACATCTGATTGAAGTTGTGTAACTAATGCACTTTGAACACCCGTCCCTGTAAAAGAACGCCAGAGTGAAAATCAGAAGCAGAGTATGTGGAAAAAACTAAAAAGAATATTTCACAGATTTTATCTTGTACTTTAAGTAACTATAAACTAGGGCTGGGCGATATATCGCATGCGATTGTCACGCGCATTTCATCAGTAAAGCCAGTTCCCTGATTGCCGCTAAATCGCCATCACCTGCTTTCAAATGGAGCGGCATTTAATAGACAGAACCATAGATCACCTACAAGCGACGCAAAATCGTGTTCATTATCGCAGATGAATCGCCTTCGATAATGAACGCGATATTGCGTCGCTTGTCAGTGATCTACGGCTCTGTCTATTAAATGCCGCTCCATTTGAAAGCAGGTGATGGCGATTTAGTGGCAATCAGGGAACCGGCTTTACTGACGAAATGCGCGTGACAATCGCATGCGATATATCGCCCAGCCCTACTATAAACTCAATTAAGATATGGTTTAGAACATATTTGATCTTCATTCAACATCATTAATTATAATTTTACCACCTGGCAGACCAGGATTTCCTTTATATCCCTTAGGGCCAACAGCACCAGGGGGTCCTATTTTCCCAGGGGGTCCCTGTGCACCAACTCCTTTTAGAGAGAAAGTGTGATGAATTAATCTAATTTCTCTTATCTGATCATTTCTCTCATTTCATCACATTGCCTTTCAGCATTACTTGAACACAATTAAAACCAACAACCAGGAAAAAGGCATGAACCTGGATCTCCTTTTTCCCCTTTCGGTCCAGGAAACCCATCTCTTCCATCTCTGCCAGGGCTGCCGTTGTGTCCAGGTGTGCCTGGGACTCCAGGATAAGCTGGACAACTACTTTCAGGAGCAGCTTGCAGCAAAACAGACTCCATTAGGAGCAGAGCAGCACAGAGGTGATGCTTTAACAGCGCCATCTGCTGTTCACTGTGGAAATGGCAAGATTTCTGCAATCAGAAAACACGCATCCCTGAGTTCAAATAAAAATATTTTTACTGTTTATACAAATATTTCCACTCTTTCAAATTTGCGTTTAATAAAAATGTTAGTCCTTTCTTAATATAATGATATATAATAACAGTGAGGTTTAGAATGATAATTTAGTTAGGCTATACTTAGTGATTTCAAACAAGTTTACTTGGTTAAAGTAAAAAGAATGTAAACTAAGAGAAATACATGCAACTTTTTGTCTCGCATTTTCAATTCATTCACTCAAAAATTAATTTTCAATCTTACCAGATCAGGCGATCAGCACTAAATGTGAACACAACTGTGGACCCCTCACCAAATTTCAGTGACGTAATACCCAGATCAGAGTTCGATGACAAAACAAAAAAGAAACATCTTTAGATTTATTTTTTTTACTTGTGACAGTTTTAGAGGTGAAGTAGAGGTATTACATTGATGAATCTAAATAGCACAGGAATATTTGATATTTCTTTAAATTGTAAAACAACAAGATACAATATTTGTGTAAATGTTAATGATTGATTTTCTTAGGATAATCAGGAGTGAAGTCATGGTTTGCTTATTCCATTGAAAAGTACAAAGTATACTAGTAATTAAAGCTGCTGTCCGTAACTTATTTTGTGTTCAAAATTTACAAAATTATATAATGAGCGAGTACATCATGAATTCATTTATTTTCTAAACCGTGTTTTTGTCTTATCCTGAATCACTACATTACACCTATAATAAGTGTTTATATTTGGACTATTTTCGACTGGTTCGGGTCGTACCGCTGCGGAGTAGCACAGTATCTGCGTGACTCGTCATAGACATAAAGTAGTTCCGGTACAATGTTCTTCCACAAGACACATGCAGCTCTGTTTATTAACCGCTATGGACGGCGCTAAATGCCTGAAGACAGGATTTTATAGTTTGTTATTTTCCCAAACTAAAAAAAACACCTTCATACTTACAGACAGTGTCTATAATGATATGAACGGCTTTATGTGCACATACAAATCTTGTCAACAAATCAGCTCTGGTGTTCACAACACATATTTGTGCAGGGCATAAAACACACATTAGTTTGTTATTTGAAGTTCTGTTAGTCACACAGATTTGCAATGAAATATAAGAGAAAAAGACACATGACAAATAATCATGAGAAATATTTTATTCATTAATCTGAAACAAAATTATTTATATTCATCATTTCATAATATTGTTTCATATGTAATGTGTTACAGTACAGAAGGGACAGAGACCGACTTTCACAGGTAATGGAGTTTTATTGAGAACCAGTACGAGCAAGTGCTGAAGTGCAGGTGAGTGAACGGTGAAGTTGTGCAGGTTCTTGAGGTGGAGAGTGATGACTGAGTTCTGTTGTTGTTTCAGATGCAGATGACCTTGGAACTGGAGACGATGGAGACACTGGAGACAAGGAGCACTCACACAGAGAGGAGAGAACACACGAGGAGATTCCTGGAGACAGGTAAGTAGATCACGGGGAGTCCTTAAGGTAAGCATACAGGTAAGTTAATGCAAATGAGACCGGACATCGAATGGTGTGTGTGAGTGCTCTTTATGCTGGAGGTGATGAGGTGCTTGATGAGGTGCAGGTGCCGGTGATCAGTACTCTGGTGATCGGGTGCGCTGTGATTGGTGAGCGGTGGAGCCTGACGTGTCTGTGACAGTACCCCGCCCTCCACGGCCCGCTCCTGAGGGCCGAGGACCCCGGCGTCGAGGTGGCCGTCCTCTTGCACGTAGGGCAGGTGTAGTGAACAGCACATTCTAGGGCCCAGTTTATGGCCGGGCCCCTCTCTGTCTGTAACAGCGGACAAAGGTTTGCTACATTTTGATTGGATCTTGGTGGACTAACACAAACAAACTGTCCAACGCCATCAGATAAAGATGTAAGGACAACATCCAGACCCCTCTTAGAGGGTAAGAAGAAGACCTTTTGTACCAAGCCTGGGAAGGACAAGACTTCTCATTGGTCCACAGGCAGTTACTGCCCTTCACCCATCTAGGCACTACTTCCTAAGGTTGGCCAGAGACTGCCATAAAAATTCCTCGGGACCTTGGCAGCAATGGGTGAAACAAAGAGAGATCATAAATATCCATCCAAATCCATTCAAAACTATGTTTGAAAACCTTAGAACTGATGCAAACTACACATCCATTTGATACTTATTCACAGAAATAAGTATTCTCAGTGACAGCTATTTGTAGTGCAACATCTGATACAAATTCAGCTGTTAATGTACAATTGAATGACAGTTCAATCTTTTTCCATCATGTTTAGTCTCTATTTGTTTAGAATATTGCCAAAGGTATTCTGGTGGTGGTTTGGAAAGTGAGAAATGCGTTGGTAAACTTTAAAGACACTGTAAAGACTTCCAACTTTGTGCTTTATGCAAATGAGTTCCACAGGGGAGAGAAGGGTGGGCCACACTCTGTGTGTCCCCTCTGATGCCAGCAGCCAATCACAGCACTCGAATGGAGAAGCGCCAAAATGTAATCTCCTCCTCATCGGAAAGGGATAAAGGTACCCTTTCAACAGACACTCCTTGTTCTGAGTCTGCCCTTCAAACAGGGAAAGACATAACAGATATTGTTCTGAGTCCCGGCTTGCGAAGCTGAGACACAACAGATACACCGTTCTGAGTCTGTCCTGCACGGGGACAGATATTAACAGATACAACACCCTTCTGAGCCTCTGGTCCATCCAGAGAGACAACAACAGATCCCATGATCTGAGTCTACAGCTTGTGAGGCAGCAACAGATACGACCACGTTCTAAGCCTCCAGCTTTGAGGAAAGAGACGTTAACCAAGACTACGTTCAAAGTTTCCATCCAGTGAGACAGTGACGACATCTGCAACAAGGTTAAGCTCAGGAGAGCAAACCTTCACTTCAAGGTACCTTCGTCTGCGTGTTCCAGATTGTTAAGGACCTTCTGCACCTACGCCAGGGCCTCGTCTGCATGTCCCAGATTTTAGGACCCTTTGGTGCTCCAGGAGATCAGCATCCCACAGAGCTTCGTGTTCAAGACTGTTGAAACAGATTCTGGCTCCTCTCCTCACTGCATTGTCACCCAGCACAACCAGTGGAAGACGTCACCGTCATCGGACTCGACCAAGTGGAACATAAATATCACTTAACCAAACCTCTTTCCAGAGACCTTGGCATTGGTTGTATATTATCAGTATATAATTTCCTAATTTCCATTAGATGTAATATAGCTGATGTTAGTTAATAAAAATATCTTTCGTTTATTTGTTTGGTGCATAATAAGGTTCTCCACCTTATTATTTTCAGAGAAACAGTTTATCTTTCCATAAGATAACGTAACTCTTCCATAGCCACACCCAACATAATCACTTCTATTCTATGTATCTTACGCACTTTATTCCTTTATCATTCATGGTATTCATTTAGTAGTTGTATTCTTGTTTATCTTTTTGTTAATAAAATTTATTTTATTACACTTGTGTCTTCCTTGTGCTGATAATACAGAAAAGGTTCTACAAGTTAGCAATTTCACCAATCTTTCAGATAAATCAGCTGACCACTTTACATTCATTCTAAATGAATGAAAGCCCCTGTTGGGAGTGTTCTCATACTGCCAAGGTAACAGACCTTGACTGGTGCCCTGAACTAGGGAAAAAGGGGGAAGTGGTCATCTGATGTACTCATAACCACACCTTAAGAGACGTGTGTCCAAAAATCACAACGTCAGCGGTGACTTGAGTACCAATCCCTATTTTACTTAGCGTCCTTGGATGGACAAAGTAAAAATCACTACACAGGTCTGTCAGGGTGATTGGCGTGGAAGGTAAGTAGCAGATTGGGATTGAGGATGTCGTTCCTGGGGACCCAAGAGCGCTCTTCAGGGCCATATCCCTCCCAGTCCACCAGGCATTCCAACTGGCCACCACGGCGCCGGGAGTCCAAGATGTCCCGTACCTCGTAGGTGGCACCGTCTTCCACGATGAGTGGAAGAGGGGGTTCGGCGGCTGCCACGTCAGGCCCTGTGGAGAGAGGAACAGAGGGATGGTGAGGCTTGAGGAGAGATCCGTGAAAGGTGGGATGTATACGATACTGTGAGGGAAGTTGTAGCTGATATGTCACCGGGTTGATCTGCTTAATGATCTTGAATGGGCCAATGAACCTGGGACTCAGCTTCTTGCAGGGCAGACGCAGGCGGATGTCTTTTGTAGATAACCATACCTTCTGTCCAGGCTGGTAGGTGGGAGCGTGAGAGCGACAAAGGTCGGCTGTCATCCTGCGTCTGTGCAGGGCTCTCTGCAGATGGTGGTGTGCTGAGTCCCAGACCCTCTCGCTCTCTCAGAACTAGTAATCCACAGCTGGGATGTCCGATGGTTCCCCGGTTCACGGGAACAGTGGGGGTTGGTAGCCGAGCACGCACTGGAATGGAGTGAGTCCTGTGGAAGGCTGACGCAGGGAGTTCTGTGCGTACTCGGCCCAACCCAAATACTGGTTCCAAGAGTCCTGGTGGTCGTGACAGAAGGTACGGAGGAAGCGGCCAATTTCCTGGATCTTTCTTTCCGTCTGCCCGTTCGACTGTGGATGGTAGCCGGATGATAGACTT